>JAWNNQ010000146.1:0-362908 GCA_035044765.1 Leucophenga montana | reverse complement strand
AAAGGGTTTCTAACCGTTTTTACATTTAAGGAGTTTTTCTCGAAATTATTTAGCACCAGGTCCTTATTTTTCCAAATTGTAGCAATTGTTGACTTGCTGAGGCCCATTTCTTGGCATATTTGCTTTTGTTTTACACCTTGTTGTAAGCGCTTTATTACTTCATATTTCTCTTTTTTAAAGAAAAACACTTTCTTCGTTTTTCAACTGCTATTCGGTCCATCTTCTAACTTTGTAAATTTTCAACTGCAGTCTGCACATCATCTTCACACAAACAAACATTAAACTTAGGGGATTTCCCGGATTCGAGAACATTGAAAAAAGAAAAAATGAAACACTGCGTGTTACAGCGTGTTTGCCAGCGCAAAAATAGAATTTTTGGTTCATAGCGCCACTTATTGGTTCGTTTTAACCGAAAAATAAACAAGTTGTTCATGCAAATAGTGTTCGTTATAACCGAAAGTTCGCTTTAAACGGGTTAGTACGAAATAAGCGAAAAGTACTGTATTTATAATTGTTTTAATTTCACACACACACAATTTGTAGACGACTGGCTTGGCTGAATTTGAGCAACTTTGTGCTAAAGCAAAGTTTTTTACGTTTAATCCCCAAACAATTCCGTTCTGTTCAAGGTGTAAAGGTGCAAAAGTTCGTAATAATGAAAATAAAAGAGATAAGATTCATTTTTTCGTTTTAAAAATTATACATTTAGTTATCTTTGTACACTTATATATGTATTTTATATTACACACTATAGCGCTTCTTTCGTTTTGTATGGTTTCCTAATTAAATTTACTTTATGTGGGAATTTATACACTCTAGAATAATATTACACTGCAGTGGAGTCGTACGTAGGGAAATGCATTAATCTTGGCTATGAAATGAACAATAATGCAGTAAAGAATTTAACATTGTTTTTTTTTTCTTCTGTTTTTATACTAAGCTAAACAAATTAAAATATTGTATTTTTTAACAACAAATTCACCAAACATTTTTTTAAGCTCAGTGTACATATGTGTACTTACAGACTACGAGGATTGCATAGTATGTGATAACATGAAATTAATGATGATGATGATGATACTGGTAAATGGCAAAACTTATTAAAAAGTGTTTATAAATTAAAAAAGCAAAAACATAGAAAACTTCACTGCACGTTAAAACTTTAAACTAAAACCAGGTCCCATGGCCAGTTGGCGTTGTGTAAGGCCCGAATTGAGTACGAAACCAGTATTGGATGCACTCTTCTTATTGCCCGTTATTATGCCTGAAGTCAACTTAGCAGCACCACTGCTGGACGCATTCGTTGCACCTGTGCCAGCAGCAACAATTTCATCGCCGCCGCCAAGTTGTTTGAATTGTGAACCGCCGGATGGTGGTTTGGGTGAACTAGCTTTGCGTGCGCCCAGCTCACTTTTCGCTGGCCATGTCGGAAACATGGATGGATCAATGGGTAGCGGCAACTCTTTAAAGTAGGCATGTTTTAGCGCAGCATCTGCAGTCAGTCTTTGCTTGGGATCATACGTGAGCAGGCCCTGTAGCAGTGCAATGCCCATTTCCGATGTTTTGTCTATGAAATGCTTACGCAGTTGTGATATGGGATAGTCGGCAAAATGGGAATTCTGGCTGAGCATATTTTTAACGGCGGGCAGTTCATTGTAGCCGGGCCAGATCTTTTCGTTGGGTGTGCCGAGCTCCTGTAAAGCGAAGAAAAAAAAACACATAAAAATGGAATTACTTAAAAAAAAAAAAAAACAAACATTTTTTACCTTAAAGATGCGATTGAGTTGATCGACCTCCGATTTTCCAGGTACTAGCGGCAGCATCTGTAGAAATTCGGCAAAAATGCAACCCACTGACCAGACATCAATGGGCGTTGAGTATTCCGTTGAGCAGAGCAACAGTTCCGGCGCACGATACCACAATGTCACAACGAGCGATGTGTATTTCTTCAGCGGTGAGCCATATTCGCGCGCCAGTCCAAAATCACCCACTTTGAGTATACCCTTGTGTGAGAGCAACAAATTGGATGTCTTCAGATCTCGATGCAGTATCCAATTATCATGTAGATGTGCTACAGCAAAAAGCAATTGCTGCAATAGACACTTTACTTCGCCTGGGAAAAAGGATTGTTTACGATTTTTCATTGTTTCCATTAATGATTTCAAATCATGTTCCACATAATCCATAACAATAAAAATCTTATCCATATTGGAACCTACAACAATTTCACGTACAGTTACTATATTTGGATGTTGTCCCTTGAGTAGCGTATTAATTTCACGTAGTGATGTTATGGGAAAACCCTCTTTTTCCTTTTCCATTTTCAGACGTTTGAGTGCAACAATTTCATTGGTACGTTTATCCTTGGCACGATAGACTACACCGTAAGTGCCCTCTTCAATGCGATTGAGACACTGAAACTCCTCAACAGAGCGACAGCCCTGTACACCGGGATAGTAATTAGGCAGCGGTACGCCCTTCTCGTCACATGGAACTGCGACGCCACCGCCACCGCTGGCGGCAGTAGCGCCGTTAGCCTCGTCATGCAACTTGGCTGTTTCGGTTTGTTTGCTAGTTGCACCATCTACTTCCATTTCGGATTTATGCATGCCGCGTTCCTCACTACGTGTACCGGAACTTACAGAATGTGAACGTGATGTTGAACGACTGCGGCTGTGTGAGCGTGCCGAACGTTCGGAACTGCTGCGTGAATTACTAGGCGGTGTGCGTGTGCCAGAGCGAGAACTTCGACTACTTTGTCTTGAACTACGCGAGCTGCCTATTGTACTGCTGTGGGAAGGCGAACGTGAACGTGTATTAGCACGTCCATCAACTGAGGATTTTCTTTTATGCTTCTTTTTTTTCGGTGATTTATAGAGTGCGCCTATGGAAAGCGGACTATCTGGCAGTGGTACGTCTTCATCTTCATCGACATGCTTAGACTTTCGCTTCCTCTTCTTCTTTGATGTCGTTCTCTTTTGCTTCGCATCGTTCGCTTCATAGCTATTGCCACTTTCCGCTGCAGTATCACTACCGCTTTCTTCAGCACTATCCTCCTCATCCTCCGCGTCTGCTTCGCTTTGTGAGTCGCTTTCGCTTTCCTCACTCTCATCTTCATCAACATCTTTGTCATTATCATCATCATCACTATGCGCCTTCTTTTTGGCCAGTTTTCTACGCACTTTTGCTTCGTTAGACTTCTGCTTGCGTTTGACCACATTCAGACCCGCCGTAACACTGGCCGCAACTGCACTCGGACTAAGCGCATCATTGCGTTCACGCAGCATTTCTCTTCTGGCCTCCAATTCCTCACGCGCTGTCTCCTTTCGTTTCTCTTTTTCACGTTCGGCAGCCAATAGTTTAGCTCTACGCGCCAGCAATTCCGGATCATCGGGTGTCTTGCGCCGCGCCGGCGGCTCTTGGTCATCTCCAATGTCCCGCGCATTTGTTTCTTCTCTGCTGTGATATTTTCGCTTACGTCTATGTTGTACTGCTTCTGCATCCGGACTATCTAACAGCTCAATGACATCACTACGTTCCTTCTCGCGTCGCAATTTATGTCGATCTGCTTTGGCAGCAGCACGTTCAAACTCAAGTTCTTCGGCTGTGCCACGTTTTGTACGTTCTCTGCGCTCGTTGTTCTCTCTGCTATTACGCTCATAGTGCTGTGCATCGTCCACTTCATATTCCTTGACATATTTATGCCGTTTACTAAGCAAACGTGAACGTAAATCCTGTTCAAGACTTTCCGCATCTTTTGGTTGCTCGTAAACGTATTTGCTACGTCTTGGCTCGACTTCACCAACACCACCACCAGCGATGGGCGCATACTCGCCCATATGCTTATCGTAAAGTTGTCCATGATGTCGACCACCACCAGCGCCGCCGCTTCCACCATGATGATGGTATTCCGCATGATAGTAATCGTGTCGCGTATGCAGTCGCGGTGGCAAATGCAATTGTGCTGGATGCGCGCCAGCATGATGATGATGTGCATGATGCGCATATTGATGATGTAGACCGGCTGGTGCTGCTGCTTGGTGATGATGATGATGGTGATGCAGCGGCGCTGTTGCATGTGGTGGATAGTGATATGGATGCGCACCACCACCGCCGTGTTTTGCATAACGTCTATCACCGCCACTATTTGCTGCCATTAATGCATCCCGCTCACTTCGATGATGATGATAACGTTCGCTCATCTCATGCACACGCTGCTCGTCACGTCTATAATCTCGACGCACTGCATCCGCTGCTCCTGCACCATCGCTGCGTCGTTGTTCACGTTCACTACCCGATTCACCACGACTGTTTCTTCTATGTTCGCCGCCGCGTTCACGTCCACCGCTACTACTGGCACCGCCGCCTCCACCGCCAACGCTGTTGTGGCGTTCTCTGTGTTTATGTTCTTTGGAATGTTTTTTCTCCTTGCGTCGCGTGCCCGTTGGCTCTCGTGCGTATGTTGCATGCGCTTGCGGCGGTTTTATGTCCAGTGAATCGTGTGTATCATGGTCTTCGTCATCGCCGCTGATCGTTTGAAATTGAAAGAGAAATAAAATTTAAAATTGCAAAAAATTGTTTAAACAAACTTATTAAAGCCTATAATCTAGTGCGTAGCTGTTGAACGCATTGGTTGACGTCTTCCGCGCAGTCTCTCTCGAGTTTCTTCATTGCAAATGTACGCCAAATTAGACGGCAACCGGTCTGGTTTTGTAGTACACACAACATAATTCCAGTCGGCGTGTGTGTGCCTTGTCCATGCGCAATGACCACCAATTTAATTTTTACATATGTTGTTTATAATAATTTTTGTTTATGTACCACATGCGTTGTTTACATTTCGCCCGTAATTTACTTTTTACAGCTGCCTTTTTTTGGAGATCTGCTCTAGAATCGTTCAAAGCGCGTCGGCTGTGGTTGGAAATAAACAAATCGCACAAGTGTAGTATTTTGTTTATACAAAAATATTTTCGTATTTATATATCGTACATAACTTTTATGATTCGGTTTAGTATAAGGTGTTTTCAATATATAGGGCAACATTAAATAGTGTACTAATAAAGGTGTCCTAAAGTTTTATGGCGTATATAAAAGAAAAGAGGGCTATTCCACACATTGGGCGCGACACGCCTATTACTATGTATATGAAGCGGTCACCATAAAAAAGGATAATCGAATCTACCCCAAAAAGTGGGGGACATCATTTTCAGTACATTTACCTGATCAATATGGATACTCTAGAAACTGCAGACTAAAAGAAGCTTAGCTTTCAGCCAGATATTGAAAAAAAAAATCTTCAAAACATGCGGAACAACTAATAGGTATAGAGACGGACATAACTAGATCGACTCGTCTCTTTATGGGGTCTAGGATGTATCATTTAATGTGTAACAGATTTTCAGACAAAAACTAATACCATTTCAAACTATGTGTGAATGGTACAAAAATCATATAGTCATGGTAAAATGCAACTATGTAAACATTGTTTTGTACTCTAGTTAGGATCATCGGCTTTACCAAATTTTTGCTGCAGAATACATCAAATATGCAGTATCTCGTTGTTTAAATAGACGGTCAGACAGACGGATGGACAGACATGTCTAAATCGATTCAACTTTAGATACTGATCAAGCATATACTTTTATGGGTTCTGTAACGTTTCTATCTGCCGGTTACATACAATTTCACAAACTTAATACGGGGCCTGTCGCAAAAGAAATTTTAGGCTACCGTAATATTAGAAAAATTACAAAAAGCCATCCTCAAATCCTATAGACAAATATTACCCTAATCACCTATAGGATAAAGACGTATACAAGGTGTGTCGAAACAAACCTTTTTAAAAATATTCTTTTCTGGTGGCGGTAGGTACATTCGTTGGAAAGGTATATTCTTCACTGAAATCTTGTAAAAATTGTATGACAATCGGACCACTACAAGCGAAGTTATCGCTCTAAAAGTGACAGTATATTTTGGGTATTGGTCGAAAAATGAATTTTGAAAAAAGAGCAAATATTAAGTTCTGTTTTAAACTTGGTAAAACATTCACCCAAATGATGAAACAAGTTTATGGTGACAATTGTCTATCCCGTAGCAGTGTTCACGAGTGGTTTAAACGTTTTCAAGAAGATCGTGACGATGAAAAGTCGGGCCGGCCAAAATCAGTGGTGATCGAAAAGAACATTGAAGAAGTGCGTTAATTAATACAAAAAGAGCCGCAATCTTCGTTGCGTTATATGGAAATGGAATTATATAGTCCGTCCCAAAGATTCGATTCATCGCATTTTGACGGAGAAATTCGGTCTACGGAAGATGTGTTCATAGTTTGTTTTGCACAAATTGATTGACGACAAAAAATGCGATGCGGTTGATCACGGATTTTCTCACCAAAAATGGCATTTTAACCATCGAACATTCACCGTACTCGCCTGATTTGGCTTCGTGTGACTTTTATCTATTAGGAAAACTTCATTTGCCGATGTATGGACACCGCCATGAGGACATTGAGGGAGGATTATGAGGACGATTTTCGACCGATGCCCAAAAGATACTGTCACTTTTAGCGCGATAGCTTCGCTTGTAGTGATCCGATTGTCATAAATTTTTTACAAGATGTCAGTGAAGAATGTAACTTTCTAACGCATGTACCTACCCTGGTGGCGCCACCAGAAAATTCTATTTTTAATAAGTCCTGTTTCTTTTGCGACACTCCTTGTATACCTCTGTGATTAGGGTAATATTTGTCTATAGGATTTGTAGATGGCTTTTTGTAATTTTTCTAATATTACGGTAGCCTATAAGACGTTATATTTAAATATTGAAGTCTACGACACCAAGTCCGCAACCAAGACGAATCTAACGATACCTTATAAGTAAAAATCCATCTAGACGTTTAGCCGTTTAGTCAAGAACGCTGCAGTCGAGTCCGCTCGAGAGCTAGATACCAAGCAACTTGTTTAAGGTTCCCTATTTATGAACTATTTATTATATTCTTTAGTGGTCCGATCTGAACATAAACGGAATATTTTATTAGAAACAAAATATTTTCATACAAAAATCCAAAAGGGAGAAGGGGGTTGACTACCCATAAAATAAAAAAATTAACACTAGAAGGCAAGTTTGTATGTGGACTACCCTTTATAGTGGTACCTCCTATCTGGACTTATGCGTTATACATTTTTAGGATTTACGTCAGCTACACCAAATAAAGCGTTTATAGCATAATTGACAACAAAACCAAAATCATTTTCATACAATAAATTATAAATTGGGTTAAGTTTTGTATGGGGCTACCCCTCAAAGTGGGGTTGGCATGCTCTTTTAAGCCTAGTTATCTGAAGAGGGAAAAGGAGAGAGTAAATATTCAAACTATAAGTGTCTTTCACTTATAGTCTTCAAAATCTGTTCGTACTAACAGACGGTCAGACAGACATGTCTACATCGACTAAGCTTCCGATGTTGATGGACAAACTTAATATACCCTTTCACTCTAGAGTATAGCGTATAAAAACATGTCTTTAGAGTAGTTGTGTAAAAAGTCAATTGAAATATGCATGTGTCTACTATGAAACGCACAGTTAAACGTTTTGACGCAAATTATTTTCCCGTCTGACCTCATCGGGTATATAGTATATTTTAAAAGCAATCTGCACAAATGAAAAAGTGCTTAATATTTAAGCTAGTGATTTTAGTTTATTTGACAGCCATAAACTAAACTCACTAGCCTTCCGTTTTGAATATGTGCAAAGTCTCTTAGAAGAATAATTATGCATGCAACATCATTTTTACAGCCTTCCGCAAGGATTGCACACAACTTTCTAAACTAAGCTTACTTATTACAGATTTCCTAACTCAAACGACACCACGCGATATTTTGTAAAATTCAACAAATGCTTCAAACAAAACTTAAATAAATTTAAGAATTTATAGCTTGAAGCCGAGAGAACTTGCAAAAAGAGCATTTGCAAGTTTAAAACATGCATTTTTCCATTAAAATTGATAATTTTTGGCATATAGCATATACAGAATGTACTTGACGCTTTAAACTTCTTCTTTAGCTGAGAAGAAGTAAAATGTTGTTGCCTTTGTTGCGTGTGTGCTAAAATTTCTCCAATACGGTCGGAGGACCTGGTAGAATAAGCTGCATGCGTGGTGTCATTGCTGTTGCCTGATTTTTGAAGGGAAAAACAGTATTAAATATCTATTTAACATGTAAATATATATTTAGATACATATTATACGCTTACCTGCACAGCGTCAGCGCTTTGAAATTGAACAATTATTCCATAGCAGTCTTTTTATCCAGCGCGGCAGTAAAAAGTAAACTTTGGATTTTTTTTTTTTTTTTTTTTTGGTTTTTTTAAAGGACGCATTCCGGTTTTTGTTTTGTTTTTTCTTTTTTTTTTTCTAGTTTTAGCCTAACACAATTTATTATTAATTACACACAGAAAAAAATAAAGAAAATGCAAAAGGCTGCAAAAAGTTATTAAAAAAAGAAAATTATTTGTTATATATGAATTTACCACCAAACGCGTTACTGATTCGAGCGTTTACAGCTCTCAATAGACACACAACCCATTCAAATAATGTGTCGCTCGACAGCTTTCGGATCGATATTGGCTGCAATGTATCCATTTTTTATTCTATTATTTGCCTTTTATATTTTCTTCCATATATATGTATATATCACAACAATCATTTATAGGCCGCCGTTGTGTGAGGTAGGTAGAGGTAGCTAGATGTTGTTGATGGTGGTGTTGTGCCTTTGAGGACTGTAGCTGTTGCTGTTGTAGGTGCTGAGGTGACGACGACGACACTCTGACGTTTCCAACGAATTTCCTCAGATACAGCGCGTTTCTATGGTTTCAAGAGCTTGCTGCTTTTTTATGAATCGTCGGCTTTGCAGCAGTTTTTTTTTATGACCGACCGATAGACCAGCTGTTGCAGGAATACACACTCTAAATCCTCTCTTTTTGCAGCTGGATGTATACACACAAAATTTATTTCTTGTGGTACTGGTCGATTTTGTTTTGTTTTATTATTTTTTATCTTTTAGTTATTATTTTGTTGGCGTACATTTTTGTTTTAAATTTTTTTTTTTCGATATTATTTATTTAATTTTTTTTTTATTGTGTTTATAGATTTTTGTTGTTGGCCATCGCGCGCCTCGGTCATTGGACAAGTACACACTTTTTGGCCTATTTGCAATGAAAAAACTCGTGTAAATTAAATATGTACTTAAAAAGTTTCGATTTGTTTAAAATGCATTCTGAGATAAACTTAATGTTGATTTTGGAAATAATAAAGTATGGTAAAAATAATGATACATTAATACATAAGAGAAAATGGGGGCAGCGAGCGGGCTAGAGAATTTTTAATGGTTTTGTTTGTTGGGTTGACTGGATGTATTAGGGTAGGTTGGAATTGAGCATTAGAGGAGCTTAAAAATGATGCCTGTTGAGAGTTAAGTGATAATTGTACTAATGTTATAATAGTTTTATTTAATCTTTTTTTTGTGAAACAAAATGCAATATTGAAAATATACGAAGGTCTAATCTAAAAGTTCATACATAAAAGAAAAACAAAACAGTGGTTAACTGGTCTTCTAACTGTACTACGAATCAAACAAGTTGTGCCTTAATTGATTTATATTTATTTCAATAAATTTTTTTCCTTACTCTTAGGGACCCACCAGAAAACCTAATGGTCTGTATAGTTTTGTACCCAATTTGATATTCGGAGACTCCACAACCACTTTGCGTTTAGAGGCCTCTACAACCATATTCTTTACCTTTCAAATGCAAGGAAATTGTCACCAAATTTAATGTAAAATCGACCTTATTTGTACATTTTTCTTATTGCTTTCGTTATGCTTATATTCAAAACCCGTACTTTGCTAAGTCAGTTCCAGATTGTGAACTTATCTAGAGCTGGCGACCTTACAGGAACGTCGTGGACCTAACTACAGCAGTACATATTCATTAGACTTTCATTGGAGCAAATCACCATTTTCATCAATTGCTTATTTACGTTCGAAAACTGCATTTGTGGCTTTTCACAAACTTTCTGCTGAATTTTCGTTTCACAAAAGTTTACTATCAAGTGTAGTGCCTATGAATCGTGAACCCACTCAAATTTTCATTCTTATTCTTCAGTATCTTGTAGCTTTTTGAAAAGAACACAAGCTCTGTTATGTATATGTGTACACTTAAAACCCACAGAAGTTTGCTCACCTACAGATTTTTTGCAATGCATCTCCTCTAGACGACCGACAGTGGAGTCTCTGATTCATCCTAAGCATGTTCTCAAGGTTTTAAGAGATAAGCGCTGGATCAAAGACGAATACAGCAGATTGAATTTAAACAAATTCAACAAGCTGAAAATGACAATATTTTATAAATAACTCCACAGTATTGTGCATCACACTTTTAAAGCTCAAAAAATATTCCAACTCCATGATCAAAATGTAACATTGGCTTTTAAAACTTTTTGTCTATACTAGTAACCTTGAAATGCTTACATTGTTGAAGCCTTGTTCCACAGATATAGATACACAACAGAGCTAATCAGTAAATTTGTCAGGAGCAACAGCCTAAATATATCGATAAACGTATAAAGAAAACTGTCTTAGACGTCTTCAGCTCGTTAACAGTTTCAAGAACTATTTAAATTAACCCTTGTACATAAATATTGCATTTTATTTTTGTATAAATATAATTTAGTTATACTCTTTAACTATAAAAATACATTTGAGTAAATTAAACAGCATTTGACGTAAAATTAAGCCAAGGAAAAATATGTTTTAATATACATTTTTTTTTTGTAGAATTTCCCGCAATGCCTTCATAACTACAATAATATGTACTACAACAAACAACAACAATAATAATAATAAGAGCAACAATTATAATATTCACAAGAAATTGCGATGATTCGGCGCATGATATTATTATCAACGTAATCATCATCGTTGTGGTTGTTGTTGTAATTGTAGCTGCGCGCTATATATTTACTATATGTGTATGTATGTATATATACTCGTAGTATGTGCATACTGCTCACAGTTGGGGAAAATACCAGAACAGTACAGCTTGTATCTTATAAAACATACATATTTTTCCAAGGCATCGCTTGGCTTTTCATACACACCTTATATTATTGCTATTGTAGTGCTGCTGCTCATCGTTGGGACTACGCAATTGCCCATCCTCGCTGCCGGACATATTATTATTATCGTAGAACGACATGCGACAACGACGGCGAAGATGATTGTAAATGCTTCTACTTTTCGCACTCCGCCGTAGTTTTTTTTTTATGCGTATTAATGCTCCGTTGACTGCCACTGACTGTCTCCACTGCGTCTGGTTACAGGCAGTTTTTTTCTTTTTAATTGCAAAAGTTTCAGCACGTTTTTAAACACATTAAAAATACGTTGCCAACACTGTGCGCTGTTGTAACAAATACTTTAAACTTTGTTGTTGATTTTTCAATAGTTTTTATAAACTTTTGATAACTTTTTCTTTGTTAAAAATGTGAAAATATATACGCAGCGTTGCTTGAGCGTGTGCGAAAACGTTTAACAGAGTAGCAAAGATGGCGGACAGTTTGAGTGTTGCCACTTGTCTTAAATAAAAAAATTCAACGTAGTTAAAACCAAGTGACAAAAGCCTGCTTTGTGAAGAAAGGTTTCTACGCGAATACGGCGAAGCCGAAGGAAGGTTTATGTTTTTAGCAGTCTATATTCATCTACATTAAATTCTTTCATAATATGTACTCATTTCTAAGTTAGTAAAATAAAATAGTTAATACTAGGTTTATATAGTCTCATTTATAGGGCACACATGCTATAAACGACTTTGACGCTATAACCTATATGTATATATATTTCAAATTATTATATTCACCTAAATAATAATGTGTTTTTTAGTAAGCAACCTTTAAGGTAAATGGACGTTCCAAGACCTTTCTATTAGAATATAACATGTCTAGATAGGACTTATCAGCAAAAACCTTGTTATAATATAAATAATAAGGGAAGTACTTTTCCACAGCTACAGACCTTCATCAGCTGCTTTAACATTTTTGGTGGAAGTAACGGACAATAAATCAACACTCCAACCGATCAAGGGGGTGTTCCTGCTTGTTCCAGTGTTGTACACCATATACACGTCCGACATGCCTATACCGAGGGCTCAAATGCCAAATGTGACGCTACTTATGTGGACGATGCAGCAATCTTGATCACCTCCAAATGTCTTAATGAAGCCACATGGCAAGCCCAAGACTACTTAGACATTCTCGTTAACTGGTTTAATGGTGGACAAGTAAATCATCAAATATCTTCAAGTGTCGAATTCACAATTAGGAAGACATATATCGACAACCTCTACATTGATGGCAGAGCTATTCCGCAAAGTAGTCAGCACTGCTAACTTGGTATGTATCTAAATAGATACACACCACATTAGAAAAATTTATATAAAATGAGTTGCAAAGCTCAACAAGCTTAATTGGCGAAGCAAACTTAGTATAAATAATAAGCTATTGATTTACAAAATTATTATTACTCCGTTGTAGATATATGGTATACAATTATGGGGCACTGCAGCTGCATCCAACGTAACGCAGCTTTAAGTTATGCAAAACAAAGCCCTGCGTAATTTCGTAGGAGCACCTTAGAGCCTGCACCGGGACTTAACTATCATTTATGTTGGAGACCAAATCAACAGATAAAGTAGCATGTAGAACGACAGATTGAAAAATTAACCCAACCGTTTGGCAAATAAACTGGCGACTCATCGATGCAGAAGAAGACTGAAGAGCCTCCATCCAAATGAGCTTCCAAAAAGATCAATCTAGATGTTTTTCTGTTATTTTGAAGTATAAGTACTAGTCTGTCTTATATCTTCGATATATAGGGCTGATTAGTCATTTACTAAAATAAAAGGTACTATTAAAGTCAAAATTGTATGATATACTGTTCGTGCTGCACACCACTTTGAGGTGGGCGTACGTCACTTACGTGAGCTACCGTCCACAGTGATATTGCACTAGTCTAAGCGGCAGCTGTTGACGCTTAGAACAGCTGTTCTATTTGTTGTTGCTGCTTCGCATGCTGTGTGAAATGTTTCAAATTTGTAAATTCTTTAAATTGTTTAATTAAAACATTAAAAAAATGCTGTACGCAACATTAGCACGTGCGCTTGACAAACGCGCTGTGCTATTACGAACACACAAATTGCTACACACTTTGGCTACAGCGCATACAAATAAAACGCAACAGCCGGAAGATGATGCAAAAATGTCTGCTACACTTCGACGTATCAAATCGGAATTGAGTACAGATAAAGCGAATCTACGTTGGCGTACACCGGTTGGCGATCGTCCTGGCGATTGGAATAGTAAATTTAAATTATTCGGCGATAGCGAACAGACATCCGATTATATAGTTATGATGCAACAGCCCATTGATCTGAGTCCCAAAGCAATGCGTGGATGGTGGCAGAAGCGTCAGGAGCGTATGGAACGCCATATGCAACAGTATATACCGGAGCGGCATCAAATACTCGGCGCAGATTTGGCAGCAGCACATTTTATACTCTATCGTGGCGGTGCTGTGAAATTCGTGAAAGATGCACGCTGGCATCGTGCAAACCATGAAAATGGTGAAATTGAGCTACCAAATAAATATCATACAGGCTACAAAGTCGAAGCTATACGCTGCGATAATATGCGTCTCTATTATGAAGGACTCGAAAATGTACGCAATCTGGAGCATCTTAAATTTCTATCGTTTCATAATATTGAATCTTTTGATGATTGGTGTTTGGATCGGGTTTCGGGTAGTCAGTTTCCTAATTTAGAGGTGCTTGATATATCGCGTACATCAGTTACTGTGCATGGTCTATCGTGTCTCTATCGTTTAGCCAATGCGCTAAAGCTGCTCATTGTGGATGATCCTAAGAAGACGCTCGAGTTTGAGTTGGCCTGCTCCATGTTAGAGGTGGCTATACCGAAGCTTAAAATTGTCGCATCAGAAGCAGTGCATAATGAGAATTAGTTTTGTAGTGTTAAACCGAAATAAAACTATTTATTAAATCTTACACGACTTTTTGTACACTAAGGTACTACGTCAAGTCGACAACATTAATTTTTATTCGATACCATTTACGCAATGCGAATTTACCGGCCTGTTCCGGTTCTCAATTTCGATAAAATTCGGCGAAACTGAATTCAATAAAACGGTACATTTATTACGTTTATTGGTTTGAAGTGAACTCAAATATCAAAATTGGGCAAACTCTTACCAGAATAGCACCTAATAGAATAAGAAATGACATTAGCAGCTGTAAAGCTAGTGTTGCTCTGTTTGCACCACAGGGTCGAATAGAGGTAGTGTATACATCAGGTAGGGCTCAATTGCATAAAGATGCATTTGAAAAGTCTAATCAGCGCTCATAGGTACAATATTGTAATAGGTGGTAGACTACCACCTATTGACGAGAGCGAAAAACGTCTCCCTCGTAACACCAGGACCAAACTTCCACAGTTGAGATTCGGATGGAGTAATATGCTCGAGTGTTACAGGGAGCGGATTGGGATCAGTGATTGCTGTACTGAATGTGGTCAATCACCGCATAAGACAACCCATCTGTTCAATTGTCCGTGCCAATTGACTCAATTGATTCCTATAGACCTTTGGTTCTTGGGACTTGATACCTAATGCTGCGTTTCGGTTTATCTCTCTCTCTCTCACATTCATAATCACCTTCCACAATATTTTCAAAAAATAATAAATTGTATACATAGATATTTCCTGATGCAGCCCAAGACAAGCTGTTACAACAACAACGGTTACAAAAGCAACAAACAGTCTTTATTTGTATGCAGCAAACTACTAAGATTTTGTGGGCTTTGATTTCATATGCTCCGCTTTGATTTGTGCGCGCTCTTCCAGCGGTGGCAGATAAGGTACAATTCCTTTAGCGCGGCGTTCGGAGCGTATTTTATTCTGCAAGCAAATTAAATAAATGAATACAAAATTTAGCATTATGCAGCAGTTTTGTGTGTGTACTAACCCAGAATTCTTTACAATTGTTGTAATTGGCAAAATAAACTTCGCATGCATCGCGATCATAATTGTGCTTACTGAGACATTTTAAGCTTAACTCATGCTCTTTGAGGCACGGATTATCACGTTCTGCATTTAAATTGCGCGGCATTTTGCTACAATTATATTTTTTGTTATATAAATTTGGAAAAACTGTGCATATTTTAATCTGCACACAACACAACTTTTTCCGGCAAGTGTACTATGTTTTTTTTCTTCTATGAGCAGCACTGTCCACTTGCTACTAAACAGAAAACATATGTTTTAACTCTGCTTCTTCTATGTGAAGTTATTTACATTTATTTTAGCATAAAATATGCAAAATGAGCGCTTTAAATTTTGAAATAAAACTTAGGCGTGAGAATAAAGTTTACCATGAACATGTAGGTAGACGTAATAGCAGTATTATATTTAAAATAAACTATTTGCAACATCTACAAACAGGAAATGCTCGTTGGCTGCGTACAATTTCATTGCAATGCGGAAGCCAAACATGATGGCATTTTTCTAACACTCGAGGGAATTGCTAATCTGCAGCTGAGTAATAAAAATGTGGGCCTATTTGATGCCATCTACAACTCAGTCAAACCCATAAATCTGCTACAATCAACGCTAGAACTCTCCGCACCGGGTAAACTATCGCCGGGCCGCTCTGAGTTTCATTTCGAATTTCCGCTCGACTGCAAGAAGGAGCCACGCGTGCTCTATGAAACGTATCACGGCGTTTTCATTAGCATCAATTATCAGCTACGTTGCGATGTCAAGCGCAGCTTTCTTGCCAAATCATTGCAAAAGACACAACAAT
Organism: Leucophenga montana; assembly: GCA_035044765.1. Classification (NCBI taxonomy): domain Eukaryota; kingdom Metazoa; phylum Arthropoda; class Insecta; order Diptera; family Drosophilidae; genus Leucophenga; species Leucophenga montana. The sequence continues at coordinate 346,994 of JAWNNQ010000146.1, read as the reverse complement.
TTTGCATACAATACAAGCCAATTGCATTGGATGCAAAGGTTTTAGCAGCGAGCGCTATAAATTTTAGCCTAAATCCGGATACGCTGCAAAAGACCGTCAAGGAACGTATTACTATGCCACGTTTTCTTATTACGGGCAAACTGGATAATACGGAATGTTGTGTTACACGCCCGCTAACTGGTTATCTGGTGGTGCAGCATACAGAGGCTGCAATCAAATCAATTGAACTGCAGCTGGTGCGCGTTGAGACTTGTGGCTGTGATGAGGGCTTCTCGAAAGAAATTACCGAAATACAAACAATACAGCTAGCGGATGGTAACATTTGCACGCAGCTGGAGCTGCCGATTTATATGATACTGCCACGTTTGTTCACCTGTCCAACGCTGCTTACAAAAAATTTTAAAATCGGTATGTTTAAATGTTGACTCTTTTTTTATAAGCTTCACACAGAGATTGAATTTTTGGTGGGCAATTTGATAAGTCAGTGATAATAATTAAATTGATTTGAGTGTAGTCACTGAAGTACACAATCTGCATCATTAAGTTAGTGTTTGACTATTATTGAAAGTAAACATGAAAGGCAAACTGACGGACAGAAATCAGACCGGTGCTGAAAAGTATTTTAGTTATATTCAAAGTTCTACACCTCTTAAAAAACAATCTATATACAATTTATATACATGCTTAGCATGACGAATCGATCATAATTGTCCGTCTGTCTGTCTGTGTATGCTATAAATTGTACATTTGTATGAGTAAACATTGGAGGACTCGATAACTCAATGGTCTAGCTTGGAGCCTACCATGGCAGACGACTTGGTTTCTAACTCCGCTCGATTATAAATTTCTTAAAATTTGAATTTAATTCTTTCTCATTATTTCTAATAATTTCACACAACTCTCTATCGCATCTACAACCGTCAAAAGGTACAAATTCATGCCAAACACTAATATGAATAAATTTTCTGATATTAAAAATTTTTTACATCTAAGCATCCAATCAAAAATTTAAAAAAACTGAAGTAAAACCTCAGACTTACCGAGCAAATAGGGGGCAAGTGTGAAGACTATTAAAGCTTCGGTTCTACCGAAGTTAGGTTTTTTTTGTTTGTTTTATTTTATTTTTTTGTAAACTAACAAATGTTTAAATAATTCGCTAATTACAGAATTTGAATTGAATCTTGTGGTTATCTTCAAAGAGGACTACGTTGTTAACGAGAATTTCAAAATAGTGCTCAAGCGCGGCGCTGGACCGGCAGACGCACGTAAACAAAGCAATCGTGTAGGTTAATAGTTTTTTTTTGAGTTTCTAATTTATATACAGGCGAGTGTGCAATGTAAACACTTGTTTAATTTTAGTTTTTATACGTTAACAACATAAATTGCTATATTCAGTGGTGACCCACAAATTTCTTTCGCCTCAAAATCTCCAACTTTCATTCATAAAATTTAGTTTTATGTATGAAACTTGAAAATTTTGAGGTGGAGAAGATTACTGTCATACCCGAGTATGCTGTATTATGTTTTATTCTTGTAACCATTTCTCGAACCTATGGTATTGTATTAGGCTTTTGTGTAATTAAAATACGTAGTATTACAAATTATGCAGTATATTGTTATGCAACTAGAATGGCGTCTTACGCACAAACAACATATTTTTGCTAAAAAGCGATTGCTGAACACAAAAGCAATGAAAGTGTACTGGCTATACAACAAAATTCTTCAGTAGATGTGAAAATCATTTTAGACATATTTAGCGCAGTTGTGAGGAATAGTTCGTAATTCTACAGCGGTTCCAGTCGACAACATTGTGAATAATTGCTGAGAGATGTCTAGAATCAGTCACCGATACATCGCTCCACTACAATGTCACACTAATAACTTTTTTATCTATCTCCATAAAATTAGCCTCAGTCGGTATCATTCGCTAGTTCTTCATAGTCGTATTTTATTTTCATAAGTTTAGTGTACATTTATAAAACTACCTTAATATAGCTGCTTAATTACTTTTTAAAGTACAATTCTAAACACTTCTAAATTCAAAACAAACGGAAAGTTGCTGTAAATCACCGTTACAAAGCTGATTGCTGCGAATTAAATTTTTACACACGGGTTTCGTAGCAGTTAGCTTTTTGTTTTAATATCAAATATAACGGAAATTCAGTAAACTGCTGACTTGGGAGCAAATTTGTAAGATGCTCTCATCTAATTTAGATTTTTAATTTTAGATTGATCTTAAGCTTTACTGAAGGTTTATTTTATGTTCTTGAATTGCTTCTGCTACATTTTATCTTAAACTTGACATTCTAGTAAATTAAAAGTAATATATGGATGGTCCGCAACCATTCGCAATTTGATCTTGCAACGATACCCCAAATTTGGATACCGTATCTCCATGTTGGACCGACAATTTGCTGATAAATCATTATTTTGTTGTGCAGAGGCGTTTACTCCCTCTATTAAGAAGCCAGAAAAAACTGCCTTAATTTGGCACGACAAGTGCGACAAGTCCTTAAAGGGATAACCATCTGTCCAGAAGAAGTCCCATGTAATTCGCCTTGGTGGCTTGGCGCATCACTGCCGTTGAAGTAGCTTGTCAAAGGCGTTCGTTTCTTCAGAGTGATGCCTTTCGTTCGGGCTCACTAGTAATTAAAAATGTTATGCTTCTGTAATTAATTTCATAGAACAATAAATTTATATATTTCACTTATAGCAACCATTAAATCTCCATAAAAATCTGTTAAGAGAAAATAAATTAGCCATGCTCATAGAAGCACTTCACAATTACAAATAAATTTCCAAAAGTACAAGAATGGAAAACAAGTAAGAATAAAAACATTTTATACGATATAAAATTTTTAAATCGGCGTCACAAAGAAATCATGAATGCGCATGCCTTGCATGACCTTAATTTGATCGGCGAACCATTAAAAAAGAAACTAACAATTTCATATTTGCAACAGCAATGGAAAGCAGCAAGCGGAAATGCCAAAACACAAACGCATATGTTCATTCTACGGCCAATTTAACCCCACCCCATCTATCCTAAATCGTCGAGAAATTTGGAAAAAAAAAACAAATAAATGAAAATGGTTGAAAAAGTACATTTCATAAATGCGCTTGGAAAAATGCTTCACCGCGCAAAAAGCAAAACAAAATATACTTATATATGTACATAAAACTGGGTGAACTAGCAGTTAACGACTCAAAATTTAAAGTAAAAGAACACAGTTTTTGCTTTTCAAATTGAAATTAGCCCGTTGTATTCTTGTTGATGTATGCTTGATGAAGGGTATTATCTGTTTGTTGGAAAGTTTGTAACATAGTGGAAGAGAAATCAAAGAGATTAAGTCGAGTCCATGTACTTATGACCATTTAATGGTATGCAAGCTGGGAATTAAAAATTTGGTAGGGGTGTTCTTTGATTCATCCCTAAAGTAATATCATAAATTAGTTCAGATCAGGTGCTATAGAACATTTCATAATAGAGTGTTTTAGTTCTAAATATTTGTACTAGTTTTATAGTTGTCCGGCTCGAAGGACCATGTAGCGTTACCTGTTAAGGCGAAAATATATGCTTTAGTTTTATAGTTATTCGACTAGAAGAACCATGTTCCTTTAACTGTTAAGGCGTAATTGTACTAGTTTTGTAGTTATCCAGCTCTAAGGACTATGATAATTTACCTGATAATGCTGTGGCCCAAATATAGATATTAGTTATATAATTCTCCGTTTCGAAGGACCATGTTTTAGTCCTAAATCCAAAAGCTGTAAGAGGAGTAAGAAAGATTTAAGTTACTGAATTTAAGTAATAAGTTGAAAGTGGTAGGTTTGAGTTTAGTGTATGGTGATGGGTAGCTTGTGTATGCTGTATGCTTTTATAAATAACTGTTTAGTTATATTTGTAATATTTGTATTGTATATAAGTTCTATATTGTAGTTATCCGGCTCGAAGTATCAAGTTACTTTACTTGTTGGTGCGTAAATATATGCATATATTTTATTTTTATCCGGCTCGAAGCATCATGTTACTTTACGTGTCATGCCGCAAATATATGTATAAGTTTTATAATAATTGACATCTGAAGATCTATGCAGGCTATAAAACCTTCGACATTTTCCAAGTAAACACTTCACTTCTTTTTTTCTTTTCAATTATAGTCAACAACATGCCAAGCGAAAAAAAAATATAACGAAAAGCGAGTGAAAATGCAAAAAAAAAAGAGAAAATCACAAACTAAATTAGGTGAAAGCAGCCAAGACCACCGCAACCGGGTCATAAGCGCACAAAAAGTGAAAACGCAGGAAGCGCATAGACAGTAGCTTCAAGCATGGCATGGTGTATAAAGGATACAGAAGTGCAGTTGGGTTAGATTTCACTATGGGATTGTATGTGCACAACTGCACAACTGAGCGTGCCAAACCGAGGCTGCGGGCTGGCGTGTGGAAAGAGCAGCCAACATCCGTTGTACCACAGCAAAAAATTACATAGCACTATGCACTTTTTTTTTCTTTGTAGAAGAAGAAGCGTAAAATATAGGCGGCGTTGTTTTGGGTTTAGGTTTTTAACTATTGCCCAGCAGCTGTGGATTAGACAGTAAACATGTGTGTGTCGACTTTCCGGTGCATATGCTAATGAGCGAAGCGGTTGTGTTGCATCAAAAGCGGGTTAAGTGCTTGCGGAAGCTAGGACATTCATCTCTGTAAGCAAAGCTTTGCCTATGAGTAGAAAAAGGCATCCTATAATAAGTACTTGACTTGTATATATATATATATATATATATATATATATATATATATATATATATATATATATATATATATATATATATATATATGAAGTGGGTCTCACCTTGTGACTTCAAGTACTTAGAATTTAGAAATAATTCAAATGTAACTGAAAGCATTTTACAATTTTGTAGCTGTTGTCATTTCTTGTTGCCAAGGGTTATACTCATTCTTCATTGTATTTCTCATACGTAGTTTGAAAAGTATATAAATTTGATCACAATGTTTGTCCGTCTGTCCAGGTGTTAATGACGCTACTTACTACTCACAAGTTTTTAACAATTCCTTCTAAAAATAGCTTCCTAGAGCCGCCAAATGTTAAAAACCTTGAAACATATATGATATGCTCACTTTGAAACAACGAAAAACACCCATGGAAAACTTAAACTTATTACATAACCTTCATACATTGGAATTGGTTCACCATGTCTTCTTCACAGTGGTGTAGATAGGGGTATCTGACTTTTGTTTCACCACGCCTACTTCAAAGAGTAGCTCTCAATAAAGCTTCTATCCGCTATACGTGTTCTGTATGAAAAATGTATTTAAAACATAATCTTTCAATTTGAAATATTCTATCCCGGATTCTATATTTGACCAGTCTCAGTTCCCAGCAGTTCACAATGGAACAACCTTCCACGCTATAAAAAGCAAATCATCAACATATTCACCGTTGTCTCACATGTCAATGGGCGATTCGCTGCTAGCTCCCATGGCTTTTGTAGTAGTTGTATCAATACTAAAGAGTTGATCATTTACTGAGCCATAGTCCAGTTCACAGTATTCGTTCTAAGACAATCGTACAGAGATATCTACTATGTAAGTTATCGAAGTTACTAGTACCAATAAATAGAAAACTATAGCCTAAGTGACGGTGTTGGGCAACTCATTTCGACTATTGCAACCTAACCAAACTTCAAACACCAAATAGGTCAGTAACGCTCTGTAAATGGTAGCGCCCATACATGCGCACCATTTTAACCATGAGCTACTAAAAACTCACCATCCACTTTAGTAAGAAAATAGTTTTCTGTACAAAGTATGTAATGGAATCCATTTTATAAACTTTCACTTACCTGGACTTTGTCTACAGTGATTTTGTTCTCGAATAGGTTCCATTTATGGTTTATTTCAAAAACTGTTCATTTATAACGGGAGTTTTAATAATTTTCCTTCATATTTTTGTTTCTTTGTTATTCCGACGTATTATACGTATTTTTTCATTCAAATTTGTTCGTTCCCATATTATGAATCTAAATTTTGTGTTTATTCCAAGTTAAGCCAAAGTTTTCGCCCATCTTTCGTCATTTTCGACATGTTTAGTCAATTTCATTTCATCAGCGTGATTTTAACTCAGTTTATTGACGTCAATCGCATATGTTCGTTTCAAGTTCATTTAATTGAGGTTGATTGCATTTTCAGCAAGTGGGAGACAGCTCACAGCCGAAGCAATGAATTAAATAATTATATACTCGTATACACGTATACGATTTTTATTTTACTCCTACTGCGCAGCCATTACTCGATTTACGCAAAAGTATTCAACACGCTCAGCAAACCAGCATATGAAACCATCGTGTGCAACAATAGTACTTAATTTCATGAGCAATACTCCGACAATGTTGCCAATTAAAAGTAATTGTACGCCTTCACTTGAAACAAACCAGCCACAATCTCACTCAAACCCTTTACTAAAGTCTTAAACAACAAATAAACGAAATGCATTTTCCAGATACGAGTCATAAGGTGGGGTTGACTGCACTCAGACAGCCACTTTTGAAGCAGCAACTTCCGTTTTTTGCTGTTGCCATTTGGGTTTTTAACCCATTGACCCAATGAACCGCACGTCGGATGGCAATAAACACATTGTTGGATGAGTAGCATTAAAGAGGCATGGTATGGTACGATACGGTATGGTGTGTTTGGAAAGAGACTATTGTTCCAACGCCAGCGGTGGCGTTCTTTGAGGCCAGAAGGCAGACATTCATTCTTGTCGTCGTCGTCTTCATCGTCCTTGTTGCAGTGAGTGGCACTCAACAAGCCAAAGTAAAGCCGGCAAATGTGCAGTAACGAAACGTATGCAGGGCAGTGCTCTGTGTGTTGTGTGAGTTTTTCCAACTTGTTAGTGCAGCCATTAATTATTGCAGTGCAGCACAATATCAACAACAACAATGATAAGGACTAACAACAGCAGCAGCAAGAGCAGTAGAAAAAACAGACAGTAAATACGCTTGGATTCTCTCGGAACTGTAATGCTAACAAGTAGCAATGGCGGATTTAGAGAAGTAGAAGATTGTGTTGGAAGGGACAGTTCAAAGTGCAACATTTTTTGTCTGTCATTGGTTTATATTTGTAGCAGGAGTAGATTTTGTTTAGTATAGGGATTTTTACCTCTATATATTGTATTAAAGTTGGTTTTAGTTTTGATTATTTAGCAGGGTCGGTTGAAGTACTTGACAGTTAGCAAAAAAAAAAATTTATTTACCGTTTTTTCCTTTTTATAGGGAAATCTGCTTTTAACCCTCTTTTGGATTTTTTTAGACGCAGATGGAATCCAAAAATTACCGCCCTACCATGATCACAAGGTGTATAAAACAAATCACTAAGTGAATCTAACTTAACATTTGTTTGTATGGGCCCCACGTTAGGCGCCATTTTTTATTTATGTTGCAACATTTAGTGTGTGTGTGTGTGAGCATCTGTTTTACCATGAAGACATGCCTAAGTGATTCGTTTGAAATGCTACTGAATATTCTACTAGTTTCCATAATACTAGTTAGAAAGGGTTTGATACCACCACGTAACATTGTAAAGATATTTCCAATAGTTTTTAAGGTGATGTATTTCTTTCAATATATTTTTCTTTGGTCTTTAGGTGTTTTGTTGGTTTTTTCTTGTTTTTTGCTTGGTTTACAATTTTTTTAGTTTAGTTTTTTTTTTTTTTTTTTTGAAGAAATACATCACACAATATTCCATTAAGATGTTTGGTAAATACGATAAATATTTTGTTTTCTTGCAATGTGTTACTCATATGCATAACATAATACGACAATTAATAATGTCATTAGGGCTGCTTTTTATTCGGTCTCCATGGAGATCTTACTCTCCTTGTTTCCACCCGAAGAGGAAGTTTTTGAAAATACACTAGACATACTAGCACGGCGGCTTGATGTTCTGCTTATCGTAGAAGCAGTACTCTGTTTTTTCGCCTGGAAGTTGTGTTCGTTAATGGTTGTACAGACCTCAACAAAGATTATCAAATTTCCAGAGCGGAGATCCTTTGCTGCATCAGCTGCAGAGTTTAGCGATTCTCGAGTCTTCTCAATTCTATGAAGTGCTGCATTTGCTTTCACTTGCAGCATAATGCTCAAAAAACGCCAGATATAGCTGTTGCACTGTTTTGTCTCTGAAATTATCGATACAAAATTTGAAATAGATTAATTTCTGAAACTATTAATTACTACGATACAAACCCTCAACAGCCTTGCGTGCTGCATAGCTGCATTCTTCGTAATGACTCTGATTTAGATGGTTTTGCGCAATTTGATGAAGTAAATAACACTTCTCAATGGAATGCTTTGCAAATACGTAACGCTTCTCCAGATGTGAGTGCAGACGTCTGAAGAAATTTATGGTTATATAGAGTATAGAAAATATATAACATATTAAGAGCTTACTGATATTTTGGTACACCCTCTCCACCGGATTTCTGTTTTGCTCCAAAAGTAAATGGTCGCACCTCGATCAGCTTTTCCAGTGGCATGTTAAGCAGTGTCAGTAGTGTTTTCTTGCCATATAAGTTAATGCGTTTAGGTATTTGATATTGTTCGGTATGTGACAGTGCCAGCGTATTATATACTTCATTCATAAATTCAAACTTCCAAGGCATTGTTCGTTGCGTTTTGAGTACGACATAATCACCCATGATGCTTTCAGTATATCTTTCTAGTTGCTGCAATGAGTGTGTATAAGTGTAGATGCTAATTGGATCATATAACTCTTGCTTCTTCTTAAGTTACCTTTATGTCCCTTTTTGATCGTAGTTTTTTGATTGTACTCAAAGCTTTGACCATTAAGCGACGAGTTTGATATTGAACCCTATACAAATAGTCCTCTTTTTGTTCTTCAACTAATTTTTTATTTCTGATATACTTTAAATAATACTCCGGGGTACGCGCTTGAAGTTGTTTCTAAAATCAAGCAGAAAAAACATTTTTCTCTGGTTAAGATTTTTGCGTATGGTATAAAACGACTTAATTGAGAAGGGATGTTCAGAAGTATTCTCGGATAAGGTAGAAAGACTTTGACGAAATGCTGAATGAATGTCTTACCAAAAGCTAAAACCGCATTCTTTGCTGCTCATAGTTATTTTTCATTTATTGCTCCTACAATGATATTCGACTCTTACTCACTTCCCCTTCCATACCCGGGGACTACCATAATTGCAGAGTTTCAAAAAAATCCCTAAATCAACATAACGTAACATTTATTTGCATGCAAGGAAAATAAATCAGACAAATTGTGCCCCACCATTTCTTATTTACCTTGGAACACCTTTCGAAATGGGTTTTTTTTTAAAAGAAACAAAAAGGTGCACTATACAATGCAGTAATGAAGCAAACGATGTAAGCAAGCTGCAACGCCTGGTATGTGTGTTTGTGAGCATCAGTGGTACCTTGAAGATATGCCAAAATAATTTACTTGTAATACTATTGAATATTCCACTACTTTGCATAATACTCGTACTAGCTAGAGAGTGTTTGCTAACATAACCTCCCTCATTGTTCTCAAAAGAGAAGAACTTACGGAACATCTTCGCAGAAGCACAAATGGAACATATGTATATAGATATACTATCTTATAGTTAATAGTTAAGGAGCTTGGAGTTGGGTAGATGACAAAGACAAAAAAAAAAAAAAAAAACTCACCATAAACTTGGTGATGATAACATCCTGTGTATTATTTAAATTTCGCATATATGCTGACGAAGCGGGACACTGCCGCAAATCAACACTAGGATTTTTGCGTAGTTGTTTCAAGAACAGTACGTCCTTCCAAGTCTTATTCAAATAGTTTTGGTTGCGTCTATCAAATGCGCGTGCACGCCTCGCCAACTCGAGCGGTGACTGTAGCACTTCCTAAACAATATCAAAAATACTACTAAAAATAATTTTATTAAATACCTATTTGTACATCATACCTCCTCTTCAACTACACTGATTACATCGCACAATTCCTGTTCTTTGAGTAACTTCCATAAGGGAAGATCCTTTTTAGTGCCTAGCTTCTTTAGCAGTCTTTCATGCACATCCTGTACCGATTTCTCGTTGTCCATCAGAAAAGAACCCAAAGCTTTACCCAGCGTATCTTGTATGTTTTCGTTTACCTGCAGCACAGTATCCAGCGTATAGATGATCAAGTTACAAATTAATCGCACCGCATACTTACCACAATCAGCGACTTCTCGAAACTTCGAACTTTATTGCCCGTAAATTGACGTATATTGCCATGCAACTCTACCGCGCAGTCTTCAAAACAATTAAGCTCATACAGCGCATTGCAGATCTCCTGGTTGATGGTTGCGCTTGGTGCTCCGCGCTTTCTCTGTACGATTCCTGAAATAGAAATAGTCAATATAGTATTTACCAAAAGCTGTGTTAACACTTACTCGCTGCTTCGCGGCTGTCAATCAATGCACTCATTGCATCTGCAGTTTTCCGGCTGCTCTGGCTGCGATTGTATAGAGTTATGAAGTCATCCGGATTCAGTTGCATAGCCTGATCAAAGAAGTGCAGCGCCGTGATTTGTCGTTCACGACGTGCATAGTAAACGGCCCAGTCCTTGAATATACCCTGTTGTATATCTATTTCCCAATCAAACTTCTGCCAGGGCAAGAGTGCCGATTGCATCTCACCCGGCGCCGCGCTGTGTATGACGGATTGCATTTTGTAAAAGTTGATTTTCTAGCCTATAAAAAATATACGGGTTTTTTTTTTTATTTTTTTTTTAATAAAACAAATTTTTTTTTTTTTTTTTCAGTTTCAAAAAGTTTTTTCCCAAATTGTGGGTAACTGAATAACTGACAACAAACTAAATGAGAATTTGAAGTTTTTTTTTGGGAAGTTTGTTTAAAATTGTGTGTTGTCAGGAAGATTTCATATGAAAGAAAGCCTATGGAGGGTCGACAATGCCAAAAACACAGGCATACGAGTGGTACAAACAGTTCAATTCGGGCAGCAGTAACTTCCAGAGTCACGGGAATTACTTTGGAGGAGATAAAGTAAATGTCAAAGAAAAATTCGTTCGTTGTATTGACAATTTCCTGGTACTTTTTGATCAGAAAATATACGACGAGACGAGTCGATCTAGCCATGTCCGTCTGCCCGACTGTCTGGATGTTGTTGCGCATTTTTGGGCACCAATTTTAAAGACATCTGGTTGTAAGTTTAATAGAGTATCAAAATTGAAATGCCACGCTCACTTTTTAGTGTAGCTTCCACACAAACTACTCCACATTTACGACTTTTTCTATGAACGTTGTTTTTATTGCTGTCAATATCAGCTTAAAAATTGGTATGGTGGCTTCTTGTGAAGGAACACTTCGCATACCATCTGATTGACTGGTTAAAAAAATAACAACTTTTTTATGCATTTTAATACAAATGTTTTTTATGGTCTTCAAAATAGGCACCTTTTGAGTCAATACAAGCATGTCAACGGTTAATCCAATTTTCCAATACACTTGTTATACGCCTCGGTCGGAATAGCCTTTAGTTCCTTCAGCCATTTTTTTTTTATGTCCTCAATCGACTCATGACGCGTTCCCCGGAGCGGATATTTAAGTTTCGAAAACAGAAAAATGTCACAGGGTGCCAAATCTGATGAATACAGTGGTGCATCGTCGTGCATTGCTTCACGTAGACGGTTCAAAAGGGCCAAGTAGTACACCTTATTGACCGTTTGACCCTCTGCAACGAATTCATGTTGAACCAGACCACGGCATTCGAAGAAAACGATCAGCATCATCTTAATTTTCGACCGACTTTGACGTGGTTTTTTTGGTTTCGGCACATTTATCTGTATATAGTACAAATGGTTGTTATGCCGCTCATTTTTTGAGATAGCCCCCATAACTTTTTGTATAGATAACGTTTTTATTGCAGGCAATATCGACATGAAATTTGAAACTTTCTTATTTCAGTAAATATCAACTTAAAATGTAATAAAGTAGCTTCTTATAGAAGGCCTCACGTATAGAGAAATACATGTAATTTCTCCATCTATACAAACCCACCACCCATATAGTATTATAATAGTGTCACGGAGTATGTAATGCAATTAAGGAAGCATTAGAGACTCCCATAAAGTATATATTCTGGATCATCTCAACAACACGCATCGAACTATCCATGTACGTCTGCCTGTGACTATGTTAGAGACTTTTTCCGTCAATCGTTGAAATATTCATTCGAAAATTTGGAACGGCGACTTTTTATAACCATAAACAGTACAAGTATTAAAATGACCATGACCATCAACAAATAGAAGGTATAGCTCTCACTTAAAACTTAATGGCACTTATCATTCACAAATAGTTTTTACATATTCTATGTTAACTACGCGGAAGTATATATGTATATATTAAAATTTTTAAATTTAAACATTCCATCAAAAATTTGAACACTTCACTTCAGCAAAAGAGCAAGTATGAAGATTATTAAACCTACATTTCCACCGAAGTTAATACTTTTTCTTGTTTTTGTTTTTCGCTTGTTGTTTGCTCCTATCGTATTTTTTGTAGCCCGCAGCTATTAACAATTCAACTGTAGCAACTCGCTTCCTTTCACTCACTTGTGCACCTTGTTCTGTAGCCGGTTGCGCTATTTGTTCCTATTATAATGCCAATGGCATTTCCCTACGCCATTTTCTGTTTGTGATTGTGTTTTTGTACGGGTATATATGTATGTAGGTATGCACATGATTGTCGTCCGGAAGAGGAAGCCGTCGCTCATAATAATTACACAGTCAAAATATTTTCGTATGTAGCAGTTTTCTGTATGGCACAATAGAAGATTGGTAAAGCTGACTGTGTGTGAAGATACAGCAGAAGTTTATTTTTATACCGTGGAATTTATCTCAATTAAAATATTTCAAATAATTTGTTATTATTAGAGACTTTTATATATAATACAACTAGTATAGGCACGGTATACATTATACACATTTCGTTTCTTCTCGAGAATCTTCTTCATGAACCTCGAGCCTGCTTAAACTTCATACTTATTCCAAATATTTTGTAAACTATTTTTTAAAGTTTCTATAGAGAAAATATCTGAAAGTGACATAATTAATGAAAAGCTCTTCAAATTTTTCGAATCAATCTAGTGAAAATCGGTTTTATTTGCTTCACAAAGATATGCACGGTGTCAATATGTACACCGCTCGTAACTCTCGCATGATGCTCTATGATACCGTAACGAGCGACTTCCACATAATGCAAATATACTATATTGTAGTATGACTCTGGTTCCGAATGATATCTATACGTTCAAAACATCAGAAACTCTCACACAACAGGAGACATGCAAACATTCTTCCAAATGGAGATCTTCGCAATATTGAACGTTGCATATTGACTTTTTTATAAAGAATGCGGTGCAAAAAGATAGGAACGCTGTTCGGTATCGCCGTTTTTGTTTCTTCTCCTTTAGTTCTTATAATATTTTGTTATGGTGAAAACAGTTATACAAAGTCCAAAATATCTAAAACGTACGTCTTAGTCTTTTTATTCCCTAGAACGTAATTCAGTATGGTGAAAATCAATATCTGGAAACATTTCAACTGAGAGCAACTGCTGAAAAGGATTTAAAAATGTACTCAATGCAAGAAGAAGTTGCGAAGCAACTTTCCATCGTATGAAAAATAGTTTTACTACAAGTTTTAACTGCAGACTGTATCTCAATTCACTGTATTTTATACATTGTGGCTTTATGGGCTCAAACTCGCCATTCTCAGCATTATTTAATTTCGATTTAACGCTTTGTGCACTTTTTATTATGATCCTTGATGCTCTTGCTATCTGTCACCTTCCCGCCAGGCTGGCTACTTACTGCATGCAATGCATGTGTCTGATTCTTTTTGGAAATGTAGCCACATGTCTGTGTATGTATATCTGCAGCTCTGTCTTTTTTAATGTATCTATATATACATATACGAGTAGTTATGTGTATCTGTATCTCTGTGGTGGTATCTCTGTCGTATTATATGTGCCAGACAATGCTGCCCTACAATAAAACTGCTGTTGTACAAGTTTTGCCACTTTTCGTATGCTTTTATTTGTATTTATTTATTTTTTAACACTTTTCCCTTAAAACACTAGCAAAACTTTCCATGCGTTGGTCAAAGGACATTTTATAAAACTTTAGTAATACTTTGGCGTTGTGGTTTTTGTGGTGCTTTATTTTGTTGTGGAGATTTTATGGAAATGCATTTGTTTAAAATTTAAGCACTTGAGCGCATTGCATTTTAAGTTTAATGTTAAATAATATATGCTGGTTTTAAAGGTGGAATTAGACGTTGAAGGAAACAAAATTCAGTTTGGATTTTTCAAATAATTCACCCAAATAAGCTACCCTGCATGAGCCAAACGCTAAATCCTCTAAAAGCTGAAATGACAGCAACTCCATGGATTGCTTTTGATGCATTCGTTGAGAAGCACATACAAGTAACTCTAATGTTCATTTCACTTGATACCGAAAAAGTGAATGGATAATGAACAAAACAAGTTTAAGTCTTCCGAAGGACAACATGCGCTGTTCATCAAATTAATTTTCCTTTTGTCTCGCATGAAAACGATCAACACTACAAATTTCAGTTTCTCCGCCCAGCGACTCATTACCAACTGTACGTGTTCGTGTAGTACGTAATGATCGATCGGACAAACGCTGTATAGAAGCGTCTATAGTTCAAGGAAGTGCTCTGTACACATTGTATACTTCGGATTTACCGGCTGCCGTTGCACCTTAACACAATGCTCGTTGTATACGTTGGCATTAGAATCATTGGGCTTCCGCGAAAGGATATGGGCTTCTTACAAAAATCTTGGGAATTGAGGCGGAACAGGGAATGTATTATTAGGAATTCCGCCGGATAATATTATTTCACACTATGTGTGAATGATATAATTATTTATCAGAATTAAACAACAGTAGAAGGTACGACGCGGTTGGAGCCTCGCGTCTGTAAGCTGATGGAATAAATAAAATTGAAGTATCTGTTTGATATTTTAAAATGATGTATTTTAAAATATATTTATATATTTTCAAGAAAATATACTAAAATGATTAATTCTTTTTCGACAATTTAACTCTTTTTGAAGGTGGATACTTCCAAGGCATCTGCACCGAAGTGCCATAATCATAATTGTATAGCGTAGATTGTATATATTTGCAAATGTCAGCTGGTACCGGATAAACTGAAGATAAACCTAAAAGCATATAAAACATAAAGTATATTTAAAAGAAAATCTCTGCACGAGTTGCCTGTCACTTTTACCTTTCTCAAAAATATAATGGCCAACTTTTACAGCAATATCGAATGCTACATCATTTGCAATAGATAACGGTGGATATAGTGAGCCATGTTCCAAATCTTTTTCTGTGGTGAAATAGGCAAGTGTCTTGGCAGCAATTATAAAAACTTCGTCTGGCACATGGCGTGCCTTCGTTGAAAGTATACCAAGTGCAACGCCTGGAAATATAAGACTGTTGTTTGCTTGACCTGGATGAAATGTTTTACCCTCCCAAACTACTGGTGGGAATGGGGAGCCACTGGAGAAAATCACACGACCCTATATGCAACGTAATTTGATATATGTTTAGACGACAATCAATGAGTGCAATATCATTGTCAACTTACATCGGTGTAGCGAAATGCTTCCTCTGCAGTGCACTCCGATTTGCTAGTAGGATTTGACAGCGCGAAAACTACTGGACGTTCATGATGCTTGGCTAACTCACGCAGTACATCTTCGGTGAAGATTTTGCCTGCGCCAGCTGCACCGAAAAGCACCTGTCAAAAGAGGCAATCATTAATTATGGAATTGATGTGTGTGTGTGTTTCCAATTTAAAGTAATTACGTTTGGCTTGATGGCAGCAATGACATCAGCTAAGTTCTTGATATGTTCTCGATCCTTTGCAAAATATTGTACTATCTTTGGTAAGTTTGGTCTATCGGATGTAACGAGGCCATCAACATCGAACAAAAAAATATTGTCGGTTGCCGCCTGAAATGCATCGAAACAATAAATAGTTGCTAGAAAATTTAAAAAAAAAAAAAACATACCTTTCTGTCGACACCATCTTTTGTGACTATCATCTCCACCATTAAGCTAGCTATGCCCATTGCTGCGCTTCCTGTACCCACGAACAAAATAACATTGTCCTTGAGGTCTACATCTAAGGCTCGAGATGCAGCCAAGACTCCGGCTGCGCCAGTTGCGGCAGTACCTTGTATATCGTCATTGAAAAAACAGTATTTGTTCTGGTATCTTTCTAAAAAGTGAAAGGCATTTGGTGTGGCGAAGTCCTCGAAGTGTATCAAGCATTGGGGACCATACAACTCGGCAATTGAGTGCACAACTTCATCAATTAATTCTACATACTCTTGTCCAGTCATACGAGTTTCTCGAATCCCAATGTAGTGTGGATCATTTAGCAGATCTTTGTTATTCGTTCCAACATCGACTACAACCGGCAGCAGACATCTCGGATGAATATTACCCAACGCAGTATACATCTGCAGTTTTCCAATAGAAATTGCCATACCACTGGCGCCCAGATCGCCTAGACCAAGAATTCGTCCACCATCAGTCACACAAACGGCAGCAACATCCTTTCGTCGCCTGTAAATGTCAAACGTAAACAGAAATATTCCCATTTTTCATATTACAAAAAAGCCATACCAATTTTGCAGAACATCTATGATATGATTCTTATCGTACTTGGTCAGATATATGCCATACGGTGTTTGATAAATTAGTCCAAAGGCCAAACATGCCGCACCCACCGTGGGCGTATACACAATTGGCAAACAGTCTGCGATATATTCGTTCATGAAACGAAAGAAAAGCCGCTCATTGCGACTGCGCATCGCCATTAGATACATATACTTATCGAGTGGTTTGGTGTACGCATCAAAGTTCGATTTGGTGGAGTATAGCTGCTCCTTGATCGTTCTAACACAGGGCGGCATCAGTCCGATCATTCCAAACAGTTGTCGCTCTTCCATAGTAAATGCTAAACCCTGTACCAAGTATAAATTCAGCGCCTAAACGATTTATAGCTGTTATTCACAATACCTTATTCCGGGAATTGTTCCAAATTGTATTCATATCGGGTTGTATGAGGTCCTCTCCGTGCCCATGGCTCATTGCTGCATAAGGCATATAGAACGGTGGTACATTGTGCCTAAGAACGCCAGTCGAACTGCCTTTCAATAGTGTACCTAAACTGCGGTTAGACTTTAAGCTATGAAGGATACACCCCAAGAAATGTTTTAGTTTAGTTACCATGACTTAAAATTTTGTTGCACCAAATTTTTTACACGACGGAACATTATTTAAATTTTAATTCAGCGAAAGTCAATACAGATTAAAATTTTTATTATTATTATTACATACAAGTATATGTATGCCTCCTTCGATTATATTGTGGAAAGTGACAAAAAGGGATAGGGTGTCTCAGAACAATTACGTCCAAATACTTCAGTAGGATCAAAAAGACTTAAAGTAATTTACTTAATCAAAGTGCAAACCTTGAAAGCGCTTTCACGGAAATTTTACGGAAACTCTTTGCATCATTGCATGATCCAGAGTTCGTACGGAAACAGTCTAGACTCTGTAGAAGTATACGACTCCAAAATGGACCATTTGTCTTGTGCAAGATCTTCATTATTTTCTCAAGACTCAACGGAACTTGACCAAATTAGCTCAAAGGCATTTCTAATAAAATAAGAATCATTGAAATCGTTTCACGTGGCAAAAAAAGAAATTCCGATTCTTTTATTGAAATCGATTAGAAAATAAACGCAGAAGTTGTTTCTCAGGAATTTCAGCTTATATTATATTCATCTTTTAGGTATGTGTTTACTTACTTACTTACATGATGCTACAACGGTTTATCGGTCATGGCCACACGTAGAAAGGCACACCAGTCACTATAGTTTAGTCCGCGCTGGCAACAGTAGTTGTTAATACCAAGTTTGCGGAGGTGTTCCCAGAGTCTTGGTCTTTAAAACATACACTCAGTCGCCCTCTCCAACGTTGTCCACCAATTAAGTTTATGTTCCCCATATAGGCGGAGATTCGCTGTTCATTAGAATGAGATGGCCAGTTCAGTGCAGCCTCTGAAATTTGTTTGCATTGGCCTATGTCGACCTCATCATATAGCTCGTGGTTCATACGAATCTTAAATTCGTCGCCAGTTTTAATAGGTCAAAAAATCCTACAAATTATCTTTCTCTCAAAAACGTTATATTCGAAGATGTCAGGGTCCACGCTTCTGCGCCATATAGCAGGACCGGGATTATAAGTGTCTTCTAGATTATTATATTCGTATTTCGAGAGAGGGCTTTATCTCTAATTTGCTTGCTGAACCCCGCCTGAACTCCAGAGTAATGTTGTTGCTGCTGGTTATTCCAGGTGGACAAAGTTCTCAATAACAATGAAGTTGAACGTCCAACACTAAACGATGTTTTGCGAACGGGCACCAAGTACTTTGTCTTGTTCTTGTTCACCACTAGGCCCATGAGACGAGAATATTTCTCAGACTCCGAGAACGTCTTGTTAACTCGCTGTTCCTCCTTATACTAAGTGAAGGGAGCATAATAAAACCATTCGAGGTCTTTCCAACGAGGTCTTTCCTACTCTCACAACGCTTTCTGTGTCGAACGATCTTTGCTGTGATATTAATACCGGTTTTGAATAACTCAGCTGGCAGCTTTTCAGCTTTTTAATTATTGTGTCAACCTCGTTATAGTCCGGCGACTCTACAAGAAATCCATCATCAAGTTAAGTAAGTAAGTTTGGGAGCAAGTACGAAACTGTGTAGACGAGACCATGTAGTTTACTCCTACTAACCACGAAACCTCAACCAAATTCTTATTTCCGCGGAGAGCAGCTATAGTAAATGTTATGTGATGTTTTTTTTAGAGCAACCCAGTCGTAATTATGATGTCCGCCTTGCATTTGTCGAGAACATCAATCAGCTGGATAGTTGCGCCTGCTTTATAGAGGCTTTGGACATTCTATCTAAGTAGGTGCATATACGTAAATAATGATCCTTAAATGGTTTGTGAAGGTCGTATCAAATGGGCACCGTATTCGAGGTTTCATCTGTATCTTCATCGGACAAAGTTTTTTTGCGGGGGAGGTAACCAAACCCTCCGCACCGACAACTTAATTACCTTCTCACAATTTGCTTACCCCGCAATGGATGTTCAGACTAACGAATGTTCGTTAGCTGCATGGGCCGCTTGCAAAAAAAAAACGGTCATTTCCAAGTGAATGGCAATCTTTAAGTTTCTTCTTATACCTATATTTAAAGCATTTCATAATTAAGAGTGAGTTGAGGTGCCCAACTATATTATATACTGGACAGTTTATGTTACTGATTGACGAGTTTATGATCGTTGTCAAAATGCAAATGCAAGCTTAAAAATTTTAATAGAAAGCTCATTAAAAACCAACATGACAATATTAATATGCACACAAAACATAATAACTTCAGTGATAACCTTCAAAATACCTCAAATAACAATAGCCTACATGCTTATATCTAAATATATTCCATTTTTTTTTTTTTTTTTTTTGAAAATTCACTTTCGTAAATATATTTTTACTCACCCACTTTTGAACTTGCATGTTATGAGTTTTGCGTTTTTGGGGTCAATGTGCAAATACATGCGAGAAAACTTTGCAAAACAAGAACGAAAGCAAAGCCAAAATAACGACTAAACTAAACCAAAATTGCATGTTGTTGAGGTTATGTACGAAAATGTACGAATTCTAAATGCACACGGACAGATGTTGCATGCAACGAGACAGCCAGGCAGGCAGGCAGGCAGGCAGGCAAATGCTTCATCTAGTTTCACGTCGAGCCGGAAATTAAAAAAGCCTTAAGCGTCGACCAACATATTGAAATTGTGGTTTTTGCTAGCTAATAAAGTGTTTGGCAATGCGCTAATGATTGAGTTTCGTTGTGTTTATTTGGAAAAAGCATTTGGAAATTTCACAGCTGACATATTCAGCGCTAAACAGTAAAGAGCAGTTAATGTTTGTAGTTGTATTTGTGCAACAGATTTAAAAGCCATTAAGATTGCAATTAGTCAGTGACATTTGTAGTCAGCCAGAGCTATAGTAAATGCATTGAGAACTAAGTGCTAAGCTGTAGCATAAAACTTTACAAGTGTCAGATTGTTACAATATGCGATGTGAGTTGCTTGTTGAAAAGCCACAAACTAGAGTTGTATGTAGTTCCAGTAGAGATAGCAGGCAGACTTAGTTGCAGTCACAGTAAAAAAAAACTTGGACTATTTTTGCTACTTAAAAGTTTGCTTTAGGCGGCTTACTTTCTAAGTTCAAGCAAGTTTTTAAATAAACTTTAACTGTGTGAGTTGTTATGTGACATACTTTTTAAATAACACGAAAAACGTTAACTTTGGTGGAATTCCGTTCCTTTTAAAACACTTCACTTTTATCTTTTTGCTTGCCAACGCTGAAGAAAGAATATGTAAAAACTTTTTGTGAATTATAAATGCTAGCTAAGACGTTTAAGATTCAATTCCAGCATTCCGCACTAATTAATACCAAACTCATTTGCGATTTTAGTTCAAATTGTAAGTGTTTGAAAACATTATTTCTTTTAGAGAAAATTTTTAAACAAGGCTAGAGCTCGATGAGTTTGCTTACTTATTTCACAATACATTTTTTTTGCATCAACTAAACTAATAAATATACTATATACTTTATCTACTA
The DNA here is from genome assembly GCA_035044765.1 of Leucophenga montana. NCBI lineage: Eukaryota > Metazoa > Arthropoda > Insecta > Diptera > Drosophilidae > Leucophenga > Leucophenga montana. Next base: position 326,172 of record JAWNNQ010000146.1, on the reverse strand, counting down.
TATATCTTTTTGGCTGTTACATTTTACAACCCTTTATCTACAATATCTACAACGATACATTTGCAGTATCCTTCGTATTCCACTTACAACTTTTTAATGTAAAGTTTTTGTACTAACATATTAATTAGCACACACAGCACACACACATACATTTTGCATTTACACGTAGCAGTGCTTATTTCACATGTAGTATGCTAGAATTGATTTCAGCAAACTCACAGATATCCTCACTCATATAGCTCCTGAAGGACCAAAGTTTTAATGGCTCAACGCTGATGACTGCACACGCTAGCTCCCAATCTTTCTATCTACTTCATTTTCACCACGCGTGTGTTGTAAATGCTTTGTCATAATTTTGCTGCTCTTTAACACTGCGAGTATTACGCTTGGTGCCATTCAACTTCAGCATTTTCCACACGGTTAGTGCCCCCGTACTCGCTACAGCTACCAATATCACTAACCGTGTGCAAAGTTTTTGGCGCACGTGAAAAACTTTGACCGCTGCCAATTACTTTTATTACAAACTCAATTTATGCGCTCAAAACTTCAGCTACTAATTGCTTTTGCAACCATACGAAAATTTCTCACCTGTGCACATCGGTGCACAGCTAAATGTGCGCGTTGAAGTTGAGTTCCAAGAAGCGGGAGTGAGTTCAGACTGTGTGAACTAGTGAGTTATTGTGGTTGTTACTTTGGTGGTGGACCCTTTAATAAATTTCAGACGCAGTGCACATTCATATGTAATTATTATAGATATATGTATATAAAGGTACACATGTCGAAGTACTGAAGGTACAATTTTGTGCACGGAAATAAAGTCAAGCTGCATTACAAATAGAATCAACTGGTTTCTAGCAGTATTGCTAGAGAAAAAAGAATGAAAAATCAACAGCTTAAACCAGGTCATGGTGCAATAATAGGGTAGCGTACTGAGCGCTGACTCAGGTTAATCCATATGAATGCGTAAGATACAAAGAGAAGTAAGTGCGCACAAGAAGAACAAGACAAAGAGGCGAAAAAACAATGACATACGCACAGCAACAAAGAAAAAATTCATGGTGCGTACAGCAGTTCAGCACAAGCATTCAAAGCTTGTGCTGAACACTTGCTCTCAATACGCTACCTTATTATTGTACCATGAACCAACCGATTGCGAATCGGAAAATTTACCGGTATAACGTATAACGCATAACCAGCAAGAGGCAAGAAGGCAAGAAGCATTGTTGAGCATTTGGTAAGTAACTTGGACCCGATTTCCCATTGACCCAGAAAACTAGTAACGTGGGGTTTCTTATACGTTACATACCAAAAACTGTGGAATTTGAGGCCATAGTGTCAGTGATAATTGTGCTGAAAACAGAAATAAGTATTTCATACTAGTCAAACCAGAAAACATTTGACGCTTTAAAACACATTAAACACCGCTGACAAGATTAGTTCTCAGTTAGGATCATGGGTCTCGATACGGAACCCTTATGCATGCTATTATTTCCAAAACATGGCAACGCTTTTTTATTAATCCTAGCTTTGTTTCTCTGTTTCCTAACGTTTTGTAGTTCTGGAAACGTTAAATTGAGTGTAGAATTCTTATATTGGGACTGATATTGGTGCAACATATGGTACTAGAACGACTATAAAATATATGACTATCTATAACCCTATCTTGTCTGCTCGTTTTAAGAGAATTTGGTAAGGAATACGTTAGCTATTATAAGAACCCAAAGATTGAAAGTATTATCATCTCTCTTGTATAGTTTTCTTGTTTTACTTGTGAACAATTCTTTCCAAAAATTATATTAAAAACAGCTCTGTACTTATGGGTCTATCTTGCTCAATATCTTTTTAATGAATAAGTTCGTTGGAACATTTTTATTCAGTGAACTTGTTGGTTCATTTGGTTTTAATTTTATGCCTTCGTTCTATTTCATATATTCTGACGTTTTAATTTCATTGTTCCCTTCTTCATATTTTTTAGTTCGTTTTTACGCTTTTGTTCACTTTTGTTTGTTCGGCCGTTCATATGTTCTAGTCCATTTTGTTTCATAAGTTGTGTTTCATTGTCGTTTGGATTTGTTCATTTTGAACACGTATTGGCATAGTTAGCCAACTTGCTCTCGGCAAACCATCAAAGGAACTGGGAACATGGAGAAAATTGCAAGAATAAGGTGTTTAGTGCTTTCAGAATAAAGAATAAGTTCCTGTTGTTTGTTTGTAGAGATTGAATAAAATTTGTAGCAAATAGCTTCTAGTTGTTGAACGGTGCTTTCTGAAGAAGTTTGACTAAAAAGATTGAATATCCGATAGATACGAGTGGAAAATCACAGAAGCAGTACATCATGAGTAGTTGTCTAAACTATCGGAACTATTTTCATAAAATTTTGCGGAGCGTTTTACTATCGATCAAGAGAAGGTTTCTGGCTATACCTTATATATATTTCTATGCACAAAGCTGTAGCCATATTTCTGATATTCGCGTGTTAAAAACTTTGTTTTCTGTAGACTACTTAATGCAGCTGAGTTTGTTAATTCGCGTTCATGTGTGTGGGCTTAAAAGAATTTTCTAAAATCGAAATAAATTTTTTTTTTTAAATGTATTTAAAATGCCGCTAGTGTTGCACGTGGCACGCAACACACACTAAATATGCCACAAAGTTTAATTGCTGGCAAAATATATTTATTTTTAGTTAGCATTCAAGCGACTCCGTTTAATTTTAGTCAGGTACATTACGAGTGTGTTGCGCTCAACTTTCGTTACTAAATATATTAAACAATAAATGTTTTTTTTTTGTTATTCTTCTTTTTTCTATAGTAAAAAATGTGGCGTTAATTATTTCAGTTCAAGCGTTCCTTTATCACGCAATGCAACAGTTTGCCAACTGCTCAGGTGGCGTATATATAACATAATTACACCAAACAACTGCCACGCCTCTCCGTATTCAGGCTGCCGTATTTTATAGCCACTTTGCTTTAATTTTGTGCTTTTACCTTTGCTTTGTTTTTACTCCTTTACGCCTACGCCATCTTCGCTGTATTCGCTTTACTTCGAGTATTTCCTGCTGGCTTGATTTCCGGCCGGCTGCGGAAGTGCTCATTTTCAAATATGCTGCACGAAAAATTCTTGCGATGATGTTTTTTGTACACTTCGCGCATGGTATACAAAATATATTTATTATGCGAAGATGTTTGTAACACCCTCGAAGATGCTTTAATCTTGAGAAGCTCGAAGAACATCTGACCGTTTGTGTATATTAGTTCCGCTGTAAGTTCCTCAGTTTTCAATGAATCGAATTTGTTTGATTAAGTTCGTGTTAACTGGAAATGGCTTAAAGATGGAAGATGGTGTTCGGACGGCAGTAGTCCTAAACTGGACGTAAGTCACCATTATAGCTACTGAACCAGCGTAGTATATAGCATCTAGGACAAACAGAATGCTGCAAGATTACAAAGTAGTTAAGTATTTGACTGAACTAGAATAGAAACTTTCTATGGATAGAAAAACTCTTCAAATGTATCTAATGAAAAGTTAGAAGTCGTTATAGATACTTCTCCAACTATAAGTTAAGGTTTCCACACAAACAAACCGCCTGGTTAAAGATATCCGAAGAGAATTTTAATATTGGTACAAATGTTTCTTATTATTTTTTTTTAATGGGTCAGACACAGCTCCTGAAGCCTGATTCAAACATCCGGAACTCTTTTAGGGTACTCATAGAAAACTATTTTTTTCATACATATAATATCAAACTATAGTTCTGGTGTGACACTGAAATTTCGCATCCAAATCTTCAAATTTCAGTCATAAAATTTAGTTATTTGGAAATTTTGAGGTGAAAGAGATTTCTGTGTCGCCCTGTATATGAATATCTAATTCATTTAGGTTCCGGCTCCCGAGCATGAGCGGATTTTTTGTGAGCTATTACGAGCTATGGGCTACTAACGAGCTGTGGGTTACTAACAAGCTATGATCTTGCAGTGTCTCCCCTTAAGTTTTTCAATCTAAGGCGCACACTTCTTGTGCAGTTCTAGCTTGGAGTAGATTTTGGACTGATGTGTTCTTGTCACTCATTTCTTTACGTTTGTCCGAGGTCCTATCTATCTTTGGGAGCTACTGAAGTACAATTCAACAAATACAATAAATTCACTTTGAATTGGGATTGAGAAGCCAAATGAATTTTAAAAGCGAATTTTAAAAGTACTGAAAGTGAGATATGGACCATTTTTGAGTTGTAAATGCATACACACAAATACTAAACAATAGCATACGAGCAGCCAGTTACAAATTGATAAGATTCTGCGTGCACGAGAGATATAGTAGCATGCGAGTTTTACTTTGTCTGCGCTTCGCTATGATTTCGGTAATATTAAACATTATTATTAAAAGTAATATTAAACAAACTTATTTCTAGATTACGTTCAATTGAGTCGATCGCTCGCCATACGTACTAAAGGGCAAACTGTCTATTTCTAAATGCGCGTGTATAGCGTATTAAAGCTTCGGGTCCAGCGCAGTTAACCATTTTTGTGTGTGTTTTTTTTATCTTTTGTTTCTATATTTTATACGTTTTACGTTTACTTCTAATAAATGAAAACAAAATATTTATATTTTCCGTTAATTTGTTCAAATGTCCTTAGGCCGTGGCGTGTGTCCCGGGAAAATGTGCGCGACAGCAGTTGGAAGAAATCAATGAATGAGTGAATGCTTTACTGCTATGCGTGATTTTGCTGCACGCTCTATGCCGTGGCGTAAGCAGCTTATTCTGCTCATTTAATTTTGTCATTTGTGCAAATTGTATTGAAATAATTAAGCCAAGCCGCAGTAGAAACAACAAAACAGAGTCGAAATGGTTGCAGCATTTAACCCATTAACAACCACGCCTACAAAAGGCAGCGCAACTCAATTAACTGCAGCAGCATAAACAGTGCAGTACAAACACCTTGCGGCTTAATTCTCATTTAGCGCGTAATTGTTTCATTAAATTAATCCCACTTGCCACAGTTGCTGTTTGTTGCAGTTGAAGTTGCAAGTATTGCAAGTTGCTCAAAGTAGAGATGGCTGACTTTTTGGACGCGGCCCAACACGAACACGAAGCTGGTTTTTTCGAACACGTACGAGCACGCAAGCGCAGACGCGAAAAAGCAGGGTTCAACACGAAAATTTAAAAATAAAACATTGAGCAAAAGCATATACTTTGTATATTGAAACGTAGGTAATAGCAAAAGGAGACGTAACAGAAAATGGAGAGCATACTACTATATTCTTGATCAGCATCAAGAGTAGCGGCTGGTCCACATAAATATTTTGCATCTGGCAACGAATTTCAATACTAACGCACGAAAACGATATATCACGCCAACAAGCACGGCACGTGCTCACCTCTAACTAAAAGTGACTGCAGCAAACCATTTGCATATGCGCACAAGCAGCAATTGCTGCAGCCAATATTACAATTAAGTGGCAACACTCGCTGTTGACTGCTTTTGACTGCAGTTAAAATGGCGGCGGTGGCGTGCGGAAATGAAGTCGGATGCATTTAAAGCCGCTGCTGCCGCAGCCTGATTGTGGCGAAATTGTCGCTGAAAAATCTCATTAAGTTTTTCCGTTGCAGAAAAAAACAGGAAACTGAGTTGAAAGAGCAGCCTGCACTCGGAATGTGTTGTCATAATGTGGGAATTATGCGTTATATCGTTAAACAACAGCGTGAGCCGGATTCAAAAAGGATAAGCAGCGAAATTTTCCTCTTTATTTTTGCAGTTTGGTTTTTTTTTTGTCCTTTATGAACACTTTGCAAGTCGTAATGCCATACGAATCAAGATTGTTATGTGGCTGTCCTTTGTTTTTTAATTGTATTAAAGCTGTTTAATTGTGGAATGTGTGCAAAAAGAAACATTAAAAAAAAAAAAAAATTGTAAGAGATATTAAAATTTACTGACATTATCTACATGTCTATATACACATATAGTATTTTTGTCGTACAAAACTAATATATACACTAATCACAGTGAATTCATACGCACACAGTTCGGTATTGCCGTTTATGTGATTTTACTCTGCACAACAATACCTTTGCTTTCGATATATTTGTTTTTTCCTTGCTATCTTATTTATAGAGAATAGTTTTTCTATATTCTGCCAATTGACAGTAAAGAAACCGAAAGGAACAAAAAAGAGAGCAGCCTAATAAGTCATGGAGCCACAACTAAAGTAAGAAAGAGTCGGACGAGGCAAGCAATGTTGTATAGGAAGTGAATCGAAAGACTGCTTTGTTTTTGCTTTGCTCATTTTCTTTGTCATTTCATTTGGTTTGGTTATTTGGTCGTATCGAACCTAGTTCAACACAACTTACAACTTGTTGGAACTTGTTTGGTTCGTTTGTAAAATTTACTAAAGAGCCATGTGAAAAGAATAAAATTAATTTGAGGCATTTGCTAAATATTCATGTGTTTACATAGTGGTCGAGTATCAAGCCTTTTTCTCTAAAACTCCGCGAAGAAGCACATAAAGCTCTGCATTGATTTCTACTGTTCTACTTTAAGGCATCGAAGTCTGAACCTAAATGCTGCTGCCAAAAAACTAAAATGCTTAATAGATATTTTATAGTATACCATTTATATCGTACTATTTATTATTTTATACCATTATACAAAAGTCGCACAAAAAATATCTTCTCAATAAAATCTCGCAATACAATCCAATACACTACTAAAATCAAATAAGCTCAAAGCCGTAAATCTTTTACTTTTTATTTTTTTGTACAATTTGGCAACGCTCAATGAGCATTTGGCCAAGTAGGAAACATCAACTGTCAGCAACGTAAATAGCAAAAGCAAAATTCGCTAAACTTTAAGCTAACAATGTCCAATTCAGTCAAACATTTTACATGATGACTACAGCCTTTATACGGTGCAAGCGGCTACAGGAGCCTAGAGGGATACGAAAACAAATGTCGGTGTGCTTGTCATTATGCCAAGTAAACTTCAGTGCGCGGCCGCCATTTCTGAAAGTCTATAGAAGTTTTACTTCTTGTTGCTCAACTGTTTTTCGTATCCGGTTTTCATTTAAGTAAATGCTACTATGTCAGTCAGTTAGGCAGCCAAGCCGAATCGTTGAAATAAAACGGGGCCAACTTAAGCCAAACCGAATTGAAATGTGCCTGGAGTACAGGGAAAGTGGAGTGTTAGTAGTTGTTATTACTATAAAGAGTAGTTAAAACTTGTAAAAGCTGAGGCTTTTCAATTTTATGTAACTGCAACTGCGGAAAATTGCAGAAAACTGTTTAAGAAGTTACAGCAGTGGAAACAGTAGTAAAACTAGTAGCAACAAGAAATATAGTTGAGGTCGGTAGAGCTGAAACTTTAATGCGCTTCAGATGTATCAACAACTGGCATATTAAGCTATCTGTATACAAGCCGATTTTTTTTTTGTGAATTACAGAAGTACACAATCTATATTTTATCTAAATCGGTTTAATAGCTTGCTCACGCAACGAAACAAGTACGCATAGCCTTACGTAATATGCAAATATTAAACGGTATCATGCGAGCAGGCAGGCTATCTACGAGAGCGAAAGAGATAGAACTTTGTATGCGTTTCGCTATTATTTTGGTGGCTGTTTCTCTGTTTGTACTTGCTGTGATAGATAGTAAGTTGAGATAGTAATAACAATAAACGAAATGATGCAATGATATACAAAATTTTTTCTAGATTGGGGTTTATTGAGCCGACCGCTGGCCATACATACTATGCGATATAAGGCCCATTAAGACATACGTGGTCAAAATACTCATACAAAAACCGAAAAGTAAACTGTATGGGTGAGTTTGTATTGCGTCTAGAACCGCTAGTGGTCGTGGCGAACCAATTTTTTTATATGTTTATAATCAGCTAAAGATGACAAAAAGTCAACAAACCCAATTTCATATCGATATCTTGAAAACTGGTAGAGAAAAAGTTTGAAGTGTAAAAGAGAGGCGTGATAAATCCCATGAAGTACATACATACTTCTCAGCATCAAAAGTCTAGTCAATATAAACATGTACTCGTATGTCTGTCCGTCCGTCTGTCGGTCTATTGCTCCGTCCGACTGTCTGTTTGAACAACGAGATCTTGCAGACTATAAGATATAGAGGCAAGCCTCGATTACACCCGACTGCAGCACTGCTTATCGTTTTTATTTAGTTTCAGAGAGAGAGAGAGAGAGAGAGAGAGAAAGAGAGAGAGAGAAAAGAAAGCTCGTTTAACTTTTTTGACTCTCTCGTTCTCACAAAGAATTCATGCGTTTTTAATGGATTTTTTGATACTTTTTTGTGTTTGTAGTTGCATTTTTATAACATTTTGTTGGAACCTACAATAATTTTGTTGAATTTACGCCGATCTAGAAAGTTTTTATTTAGAGGAGCAGACTGGTACATGAACCGCGACACGACTAACGTTGCTGAGTGCATAGTTTCAACATCTTAGCTGCTTCAGCTAACAGATACCCATCTCATCGATTTGGGTATCTGTTTGGTTTTTTTTAAAGAACAAAAAAAGAAAATCACTCATAATATAAGAACTTTCCCAGAGAGTTACCATACCGATTTGAAGAACTGAAAAACTAAAAACTTAAGAAACTAGTTGTCGTTTTAGCATACACTTGAACAGAGATACAGGCGGACGGACATAGCTACTCGACTCACTCGTCTTGTATAGCTGCCTTAGAATACTCATCACTGTTACTTCCTTCGAGCTGCTACAAACTTCATCTCAATATTGCTAAACTATGCACACTATGTGTAAAGCGTATAAAATGCTTGTAGCATGTTAATTGTCAGCATTGCTTGTACTTTTTATAGGAAAAGTTACAGAAATGTTGCCTTTATTGTAGGTTGTAAGTTGACTGCTTTGAATTTTAATTAAATGCAGCATGCATTTTTTCATTTGCTTAAAATGCTGCAGCAAATGGTTTAGCATTTTTTTCATTTCCCCCCGGACATAAATATTTATTATGTTCCTGTTTTTTCTTCGTTGTTATCCATAAATTACTTAAACTTTTGCCGCTTCATAAGATTTAATCTTGTTTGGTAACTCAAATTCTAACTTTACTGGCTCTGCTTCGTCCTGTATCAATATTTCCGTTGACATTTATTGTTATTTATGAACTGACTGAAATTGGCGTTAAATCGGCGTCTAATATCAAGGTTATGCCAATAAAAAATACCAACATCAAATGTACTAAGTCACTTAACACATTAAGGATTGAGACAAAATTGTATCTGTTAACTTTTGCATTTCATTTGTAAGCGAACGTTGTGGTATTTTTTGTTTAGGAATTGAATTTGATTTATGTGTGGTATATATTTTTTTATTTTGTATTTATGATTTGTATGCGGTAAATAAAAGAATACTGGTACAATAATTCTTCATGTACGGTTTAAATGTAGCTGAGCTAGTGCTGTAGTGATTTGCTTTAAGCTAAGTAACAGAGTGGTTAACCTAATATGAAATTGTGGAAACGTTCACACTAGTTCAACGTTAACACTCTAAGCAACAAACATAATCAAGCAAATACGAAAAGGTAACTACAAGCCAAATAGCAATGCGAAGCGAGAAAGCAGTGTCGAAACTGCTTTCTCGCTTTGGCCCCGCTTTATCGCTTGCACTCGCTTCGTAATTTCACTTGCCCTTTGACAGCTTTTGAGTGAAGACATAAGAAAGTACAAGCAGCCCAAGGCACGACAACATATAGAGAGACTAACAAGCGAGCTAGATAAAGAAATAAATTTGAATGATGATTACGTACAGTTTGACCATCACAAAAGTTCCAGTTCAAGCAATGTTTCTTATACTGTTGCAAATGGTGGGATTGATTTCATACCTGAATAATATGAGGACGAAAATAAAAATTATACTTGAAGAAGACTATATTCAAAAAAATAAGCAAGAAAGAAGAAGATTTTTTGAGAAGAATTCGGCCATCGAGAAGACAGTGGTATTAGGCTGTGCTCAAATATACCTGGCTTTCGAAATGGCACCCGATCGGCGTAGTGTTTCTGCTTCTGATACTAATTTACACAGCTCGCCAGAAATTTTCAATGACAAAGAGGCCGTCTCCATCTTTTGACAAAACGTTTAACTAACGCACAGCATTACTTTCAAGTTATAACACAATTGCATTTGAGTTCAATCACAGCACCCTCTGCTTGCTGTTGGTCTGTCTGCCTTTCATCAGCGCGCTCAATGTTCGTCAAACACCAACCTAATGATGCAAATTGCTAAAAAAGTTTGACAGTAGTCTAAAGTTAGATGATACTCTTCAGCAACAAACTACTACAAACACCATTCAACGTCAGATTTGGTACGTATTGAAATGTGTAATATTTCTATATTTTTTTTTTGACAAATTTCAACTAGAAGTGACAGTAAACTCAATATTCTAACCTAAACTTCAACTTAAATCACTTAAACTTCGAATTCTTAAACGTAGCAAGCATTGCTTTTAATATTCTATATCATATTCACAAATTCTATTCACAGCAAAGCAACTGGTAAGAAAATAAAAATATATATATTTTTTTTTATATAAAAATCAAAAATTTTTCGGTTATCATCTGCAGACATGGACGAATTTTTTAAAACACTTTTCGATGTAATAATCGAAATGAGAGAGAAACTAAAGCCAAGTTTTAATCTGATGCATGAATCAAGAAAGGCAAAGGCCCAATTGCTTCTGTCCCAACCAGACTGTGCGTCGACAGGCTCAACACTAATGCTAATAGCTGAGGATGTTTTTTGCTCAGCAATACGCGATATTAAGTACGAGATCCAAATTACTCTAGAAGGGATATTCGAAATTCGCATGAAGTTGCCTGTATCACTGGTGGAGGAAGCAAATAAATACCAAGTAGAGCGAGAGTTGGAGTACATGCTGGAATCTTTGGAGCACATAAAATTCTAAAAATGGTAGATATGCAGTTGCAATTGTGAGAACAATGTATATAATGGAAAATTTCGGTTGAAAAATTAATATTACTGTTTATCACGCTGTGTGGCGACTGTGGTTGCTAAAATTTTAATGTTTGGTGGCTTTGCAAAAAGTCTGCAAAATTTTGAAAAATAAAATCTTAGTTACACTTTAATTGAACATTTTCATTTGACATAATTCTTAGTGTGCTCAAGTTAGCTAAATTATTTTATATAAAATTTCATATATTGAATTTCTGCGCTGCTGAAGTCGAACCAAGAAATTAATTGTGTTTGAGCTAATCTCAGCGATATAGAAGTGTAATTCGAGCAATATATTACTGTACTAGAGTTCTGCACGAGTTGAATCATGATGACTGAGCACTAGTTTATTTTTACTTTGATGCTAGAATCAAATGCATTCCAAAATATGACTCACTGATATATAACGTCAAGCGAGTTCATTTTCAGTTTTATGATTTTTTTTGAAATGAATGATTTGGAATGAATGACTCTGAATAGTAATGGCACGAGTGAATATCTGTGATTGCATTTTAAATACCAAGAAGCATAGTACATACTGTGTATTGACTCTAATAAACCGACTACAAACAAACTTATGTAATTAAGCCTTGTTCAGATGGGCACACATATATATCTGATGCATTGAAAATAGTTACAAATATCTAATAATAGTAACAGCAAACTCAATGAAAACTGTTAAATATTCTTGTCAGATATCGTTTTACTTAATAAATATACAAACCTATAACAGACAGATGCATAGAAAACCAGAGTACACTGAATAACTCGAATCATTGTCACACCATTTATTCAAACAATGATACAATCACATGATATTTCTGTGGGTCTCTACGTCAAATTGTGCGTCTATTGTAAATAGAATTTGAATGAAACGAAATCATACCATATCATACGACACATTTTGAGTAGATAAAATGATTCACACCATTCACTGTGATTCATAAAATTTAGAATGCATTCATTGGCTGTTTTGACTCATGCACGGCTCTAACTATGTAGAGAATATCGTAACCATGGCATTCTTATGGTTTTGAATTTATCACGGTGAACCCTGAAACCCTAGAGGCTGCGTCTAACGATTGCAAATGCCTTCTAGATATGCGGTGATTACAGGGATAAAAAAACCTCTTACGAAACAAACAGACCGATGAAGCAAAACTTTGTTAAATAACCTCTGAAGCAACAGAAGAGTTTACTTTTAGGTAATGCAACAGCTGGCGTCTGTCTTGGATCAAGCAGATCGCTATATAGATGTGTACCTAAAGTTCTTGGACTCATCACATTATCGGCTTTCCACCCTTTCAGATTGTCAACAATGGCATTAATCCAAGCGGTACATACAGTATTGTGGTTAGTCCGTCTGCTTCGGCAGCCGACACACGAATTAAGGAGGTGCCAATACCATGCAGGAACATCGTGATCAAACCAACACCAACCAACTATATTGCAAAACCATCCCTTTATCGGCATGAAGGAAAGCATCATTATTGCTACTTGAAATACAATATAAGGATAGATTGCAAAGAAAGCATAAATAACTTTGAAGATAAATAAGATAAGATAAAATAAGCTCTGCAGAGTACTTCAATGGAACACTTAGCCTACGAACCAAGAATGACAATGAAAGAAGATTACTGGAGTTCTGCTGTGAGAGAGATACTCGTACTTAGTAGTGGGCTTTACCTTACGTAAAACTACATGCATCTCTCCGATTCGCAGAACAACGATCAAAATCGGCACATTCTTATTAACTCGAAGTGTAGATCTTCTCTTTTAGACGTGGCGCTAACATAAACATCGATCGTCACCTTGTTCTCTGCGGCGTTCCTTTAAAAGTCCAAGCAATCAGATGAAAGCAACCAAACGAACACTCTACTAAAACTCACGACGTCTAATCGGAAAATCTACTTACACCAATGGGCCCATATGGAGCTAGGAGGGCAGCATGAAATCCTCCACTGGATTTACTTCATCTGTTCAATTTGAACAGAAATTAAGCTGGAACGTCATGCAGCAGAGTGTAAGTGAAAGTGTTCCATCGGTAGATAAAGTGCGAAGCGCATTAAATAGACTTAAGCGCTGAAAATCCATAGGCTACGATAATATGTGTACCGAACCTGTGTTATGCAACATAGATCAATCCACGGCAATTTGGCTCTTCAAAAGATCTGCAGTGATGAATATATACAGATCTTGCGGAGTGAGGGTTTAATTCTGAATGTTCTCAAGAAAGAAGATACTTATAGCAAACTGTTATAACTTTTGCGGCATAACTTTGAGGTCTATCCCTAGTAAAGTTTTTTAACTGTTAAATGCTAGCACACATATCAGAGGTTATTTGCAGGATGATATGAGAACATGCCATCTAATATTCTACCTGTTACCTTGTGGCTTTGGTTATCAAAATTTAATAAAATTAAACATACTTGTATGTTCTTAAATTTAATAATATAAAGGATTCCTCTAACTTCATATGTATAAAACTTTTCATATGTATAAAACTTTTTCAATGTAAATTAGCCATACGAAATGTATTTCAAATCAAAAAAAATCTTAAACGAAAAGTGTTACTGATGTTTTTTTTTTATAAACTTTTACTAAATGCCAAACAAACGAGTAAATGCACAGAAGAACAGAACTTATTTATGTCATAGCTGCTTATAAAATGACAAAACAGATTTCCATGTATGTGCCAGATGAGCGTTTGACATGGCCAGCAGCAGCTTTTGGCATTAGCATTTGGTTTGAATAAACTACAACAATGCTAATGCATATACGAGGGTAATTTGAAAAGTCAGTGACATTTTGAATTACAAATTTTATTGATTTGAGAGTAGTACTTGAAAGCTGCATCATTAAGTTTTTGTTTGACAGGCATTGAAAGTAGATATCAAAGGCAGGCGAATCCATTGCAGCACATCAGCGACCTAGCAGTAGATGAAAGAGTAGATTACTTTGGTCGAATCCGTTTTCTGTCTGTCTATCTGGCTTGCTTATCTGCTTGCAAAGGCTGTCAAACATATGCTTAATGTTGCAGCTTGCTTCAAATTTGAACGTAGTCTATTAACATAAGGTAGAATGCAACAGCAGTGTTGCATTTAAAGTGACAACACGGGAAATTCAAAAAACTCACATGAAATTTCCCTCGCTTGTACGAGTATATATATCTATAACTGTGTGCAAGCGTGCGTCATACGAAAGGTTACTATATACTAGCTAGATAAAAACTTATTTGCATAAGCATATACATACGAGTAAATATGATAAAGGACACACAGGACCAAATCTCTGCATGTCAGAATATGTAAGCTAAAAATTTGCATATTGAATTGAAGCAAGCAGAAAGCATAGCAAAAAAAAAAAAAAAAAAAAAATTGTATCTGATTCGTCGGCACACATCATAATTTCAATGATGTGCGAACAGCAAATTTTTATATATTTTTGTATTTTTTGTTTTTTTTTTGTTTGTTTTGAATAAACATGAAAAACTGCCAATCAAAATTGGCTTACACGTGTTGATATGTATACTTAGATGCTGCAGATTAACACATAGATTTATACTTGTAGATACATTGCTTAAAGCGAAATGTATCTGCATGTTTTTCAGTGTGAATGTGTGTGGAAAAACGGCTTAGTTTATCCATTTGAACGGCTTTCGGTCACGTTAATGTGCCATTAGAATACGCTTAGCCGCTTAAGTAGCTTTGTTAGCCTGCTTAAAGCATAAATAGCTTAAGAATGTTTTACTGGCTTGTTTCCTTGTTGCTCTTGTTACTGGACACAGTTGTAGTATATTTATATCGAAGTTATATAAGTTGAAGTTACAGTTACAGTTATTGTGATTTCTATACCCTTTATGCATAAATAGTTTGGGCAAATGTAAAAGAGATGTGGTACATAGATCTTATGAAGTAGAGGTACAGGCTTTACAATAGTTATGTTCGAAATTTATCGTTTCAGATGGCAACGCTGTCCTATATTAGCCTTCGTTTGTCTATACAAATTAGTTTTGACCAATTTATTATTTATTTATGAGAAATTTTTAAGGATACAAATCATTTGTCCTCGTTTGTCCAAGCTTATACTTGTTTTGCTTATCCCTTTTATAATGAAGTAAATTCTCTAAGTTAATTTACTCATGATATTCTCTATCTCGTCCATGAAACTAAGAATATCTTTATCAAAAAGTTCCTGTCTATGTTAAACGAAATAAAAGTGTTGTTCATCTGTTGCATTCTGAGTCTAACCAAATCCGCACATTCGCAGAGTAGATATAGTCGAGTTTCGTCCTCCTCAAGGCAGAGTCTACACTCTGTTTCTGAGGAGCGACCTACCTTGTTTATATGATATCTCAGATAATGATGACCATTCAGCTGCGTTGGGGTAAGTTAGAGAGTATCGTAGCATCGTAGAAACAGCTTTGAGAAAAAAAAAATAGCAAGAAGCTAGTGCTTTGATATCCGCTTGGTTATCTGTATAGATGTTTACATTGGTTAGGTCCGAAGACACCCAAATCTGTACTCGTATCGGTGAGTGAACCATCAGTGAACCATTCAATTTTGATGGTCCACTACGAGGGATACCCTCATTTCAATCTGAGTGCAATACACAATATTTGAAAATTTTAGAGTGACGCAATTCACCTTGTTACAGTCTAAGAATAGTCAATGTGCAGTGGAGTTAGACCAACGATTACTTCCATGAACAGATTCTTATGGTACCTGTTGCAGTCGTTGCAGTTTGCAGCAGCAGTTTCAGATTGTCGCACTATCTTCTAGCGCAGACGTGCAGTGGTCTTACAAACGATCATCTTCGGTGATGGACTCCACGTTCGACCAAACAGGAGTTTACATGTCCAAAGGGCCATTTTTGTCTTGTTGAGAAGATTCGTAAGATAATGGTATTTGAGCTTAGTTTCTAAGAACTTTTCTTCGGAATACACTAAAAGAGTGTTTTGGTTGTATGCTCTTTTAATGTTTTGGATATAGACTCTATTAGTGTATTCCCTCCTAGAGAAGGTTACAAATGTAGCCATCTGTGGATTAATTATGAAAAACTTCTTGGCACACCATTCGGTCACTATTTGAACAGCTGAACACATCACGTCAGAGACAGTATGGCTAATTTTCCCCGACACAAAGTTCGTCAGATCTAAGTCGATATAGGCATATCCGTCTGGAAAACTATAAACATGAGACAATTCAAACTGCAGTAAAACCAAAGCTTTAGTAAAGCGTCAGGGCGAGCGGTTTTTGTTGGCACCCGAGCAGGAGCAGTAGTCTTCCAACAGTTCAGAAACGATTTTACTTTTGAACTAGTTTCGCTTTCCCCATAAGTCAAAAGTGGTCGCCCTAATTTATTAGAACATTTAGGCTAATCGAATGTGAATGATGTGTTTGTTGAAGGCTAGCATTTCTTTTCACTTCAAATTTAAAGCATTTCAAAGCTGTTAACTTAAAATATTTCATAATGGCTGCACTATACCCCAAAACTATTAATACCACATTTTAATATACATATTATAACATATAATTCAGCATGAATAGTTTGTGTAATACGTAGTTATATAACCAGTAATACTGCATACTACATTTAACTACTTTAAGTTTAAGTCATCAAAATAAAGAGCTGACTTTGAAAGGCTGGCATAAATATGAATTACTTTCTGTAATACTTACATAAAACTTAGACATACTGGGATAATTATTCCCATATATGTAAATCTACACAAGTTTGCAGCGTATTAGATCTTCGGTTTTACTGAAGTTTCAATAAAATTTGTTTGCAATATGTTGTGGCTGCTTGAGCGTATAATATTCAAAAAAGAAGATAAAAAAGTTACGAACTTTAGATACATTCATGTGCAGTGGTCAGTTAAGAAGTTCGTTTTTGTATTTCAAACTTTTACATTTTTTTTTCTTTCTTTGTGGCATATCTTTTTCTGCTTCTGTGGCACAAATATGTTGTATGCGTAATACTAAATTGATAGAAAACTTTGCACAAAGTTGAACCACACAAATGGCATACATTGAAAAACTTTAATTTTTTTTTTTACTACAATCTACGGGGAAAATTTGATAGGTCAGTGACTTTTTGAATTTCTATTTATATTGATTTGAGGGTAGTCCTTGAGTTTAAGTTTGGGTTTGACAGTCATTGTTAGCAGGCATGAAATACAGACAGACGGACAGAAAGCAGTTTGATGACGAAATTGAACTGAAATGTAATCTTGTGATAACTTCGAAGTAGTGTTTGACGTTGTTTAGTCACAATATTAACAAGTTTTTCTCCGTTTTATGAACGTGATTAAAGTATGAATCGATTGTAGCACAACAGTGAACAAGTTGTAGCTGAAACAGTGGTTTTCTTTGGTCGTATCGCCATGACAATCTTCTGATTTCTGTCGGTCCGCCTGTCTGCCTTTCATGTCTGCGCTCAATAGCTTTCAAACATATACTTAATGATGTAGTTTGCTTAAAATTTGAGTGATATTAACAAATATTAGTTGACAGCAGCACTGTTGCATTTAAAATAACTACGTGCGATATTCAAAAGGTCACTGACTTATCAAATTGACCTCGTAGTAGTAACATAGACATTTTTCAAGCGCTGCTGCTTTTATTATATTCAAGTACCTGTTCTAGTTTACTTATTTAATAGATACTTTTTACATTTAAAGCTTCAATAAATCGATTTAGCTGCGTGACAAAACACTTTGGACACAGTTCCACATGATTTAAATGCATCAATTTTAACTGAAATAGATAAAACAAATCGAATGAAGTAAGAGTTTCTTCTATCATGCAGCTACAACATTTCTTCTGTATTTCATTATTATTATCATTATTACCAATGTTAGTGGAAAACTACGGTAAGATTTTTGTAATTTATAAATTTATGTATTGTTTATAATAAAAAGTATCTTTTTTCAAGACTGCAAAAAACAACATTCACTGAAATTGTGCTACAAGAAATGCAATTCAAGTTGTAAAGGAATTTGCAGTGCAGAAACGGAATATTCAAAATTTTCATGTCGTTGTGATTGCAGAACACATGATGAACATGTATGTCCACAGGCGGGATGATCTATAATATAATTAAATATTATATGAGAATAGTGCCAGAAGTACCCGTGCTACAAAAAAACACGCAACAAATTTTAGAAAGAATTATTAAAACAATAATAAAACCCAACTCGCGAGTTTAAAATAGCTTCTATTCGGGCCAGATGAGTTAAAAAGTATTTAATAGTGAACTTGTGGTTGCTAGCCACCTTTTTGAAATGCGTTTTGAATGTAGCACTTTACAGCAGCCTCCCAGAATCCACACATTTGTGGGGTGTTAGCTGGAATAAATGACCAGAGAAAATCCTGGCTGCTGTATATCTGGGAGAAGCAGAGCGACGCCGTTTTGAGAAATTCCTTAAATTCTCATATCAATCAAGCCATTTAGGCTTCAGAGCGTGCCAAAGAAAATTGCTTACACAAGAAACAACTCTTCTTCTCTATTCGCAGAGGCTATATACTGTATATACTGGTACCTCATATGGCAAAATCCATCAAGCCGTTTAGGCTACAGTCGAGTCTTCCTCTGTGTCTTCACTGGTGAACGTTTTACGGTGACAGGAATCAAACCAAGAGGTTGTTCAGAGGCTACGATTACGGATGTTTGTGAGCTGCTTGGGCCCTTTTCCAAAGAGATAGTTTTTGACCATAGCGAAGTGAATGGAAATAATAATTTTCCCCACCAATATGGACTTCTGCAAATGATCCTATACCACACAGTGCATATTATGCATATACAAAGAGATTGACAACTTTGTTTTCATCAACATACACAGCGCCGCACCCCACCGCGCGCTACATAACACTAATACGCAAACACACACACATAACTATAGTTTTCCCAAGCTAATGCTTCACAAGTTGAACGCTTTTAACGATCGTGCCTCTCTATCGCTTGTTCCGGCCTCTCTCTTGCACGCACGGCTGAGGTGTACGTGACAACTTTTCGTATGTGGTGGCGTTCATCGATTTAATAGACGTTAAAATTACAACCAAAATGTCAAAGTGAGTGACTACTTTTTTAGCATCAAGCAGCCGACTTCGGCATGCGTTCGTTCTTGTGTGTCTAAAATCACGAAGCGGTTCGTCCCACTGGGGCTATGACTGGACTACGTCGATTTAAAGGCATCAAGCAAACGTTTTGCTGCCACAAAGTAAGCGATAAAATGTGAACCACATAAGTTAGTTTTGGCCGCAAGAGATCCGGAAAAACATTCGCCTGCGATATCATTTGGTCCACTGGGACGATACTCGACAACTTCAATCGGTTAACCGTTTCCACATTTTTTTTTTGTTTTAGGGAAAAATCATTTATTTCGAAGTTTGGAAATTTATTTTGATCAATTTTACAAAAAACACATCGCGCAAGTGGTCCCTCTAGCATGGATTGCGTAATGTGCTTATTTTTCTACATCTTCCGTCACTCTTTGAAGTGTTTATGGTTGTATAGGGGCTGCTTTACGTCGATTAATGATCTTGAGCTTCGCCATGGTCTTCCGTGGTTTGTTGCCATAAACTTTGGGCTTCAAAAAACAGCAGAGCACTACGCCCCATTAAACTTGTCAAATTGGGCGTGGCCAAAAATCGCCATTATTTATAATTATACGACCGAGTGAAGTTGCACGATAGCTGCACTTTTAGTTACTGTGAAGGGTTCCATGCCTAAAAATACTATGAAGTGAAGTGTCCTAGACGGGAGTTTCATAAGCTGAACTGAAAACAGATGTTATAGTGTTATGCGTTAGATTTGTTTACTCACCACGTACATCTAAATGCGCAGCTTTGTTTATGGCTTCAATAGAACAAATCTTAGTAAATAGCTTCGTAAGTTTTGAAGTTAAGCGCATTGTTAGAAGACAGGCGTTCGCAGGGAATAGCTAAAATTCTTTATATTATATAAGTTTATAGGTTAGAAGTTACCGTTAAAGTTTCTCGAAACAACACGGCGAACAGACTTCTTTTTGTTGTAGCGAAAACTTGGAATAGTTTCTGTAATTCTTGAAAAGTTCTATTTGATTTCATTTGCGCTAAAGAAACTGCTAAAAATCTTAAATATTATATACATGTACATCTCCTATACAGTGATTTTCCATATATCATTTAACCAAAATAAGAGAATATTACCTAAAACTTACCTTATTTTGATACAAAACTTCCACCATTATATAACCCATCAGTCCGAAAGCCAATGTCAGATACAATATAAGCAGCTTCTCCTTAATACACAAGAAAGTCGATATAACGAATGCCAAAACAAATCCAAGTGCCTCAAAGAAACGATAATTTGCAAATGCAGCCTCCTTGTTACGACGAAATAATAGACCATAAAGCCCATTGATTTGTGTAACCCAAACAGCATCACAAATGCCCCATGATGCAGCCAGTAAATAGAATGCTACCTCTCCGACCGGTGTCGGCTGCCAGTGTAATTTAAAGCCGATTAAGCATATAGCCAGTGCAGCGCCAAACATTATTATCAATGCTCTGCCCATGTACTTCATCATAAAACCAAAAAAGGCACATCCAAGTGAATCAACCAGACCCCAGGCAACCATTACGTAACCAATCCGGCCAACACCAAGTGCACAGGCAACAAAGGCTTGTGTAAACTCAGCTGCAATGTATGCCTGTTCCATGCCAATAAAAATGGTTATAGGTATGAGCATCTGTTGATTCGGGCGACGCATTTGATGTAATGTGGCCATAATTAATTCAACCATGGTGCTCTCCTTGTTATGTGATCCCTTGCGTCCTTCGCCGTAACGCTTGAGTGGATCCAGTAAGAATACTATAATCAGAATTGCAATAATGATGCACGGCACATATAGCATTATCAAGAGGAACACGCGATCCTGGGGTGGTTTATTGATTTCCTATAGTACATTTCATTAGATTTTGTAGCTATATTTATATATATATATATATATCTATATGTGCAACTCACCTCTGTAGAATCACAGAACATGGAGCCACAATGATGATATGTTTTATTTTCGGTTGTTACGTGCTCTGCTGATTCCAGCACTATAAGCAAATATTTGTCGTATAGGAAAATAGTTATAGCAAAAGCAAAAAGAAAAAAATTGTGTCTTTCTTGTGTCTATAACTTGAGATATATTGCTTGGATTGTCGGTAATAGTTTTATAGATCCTTCTTTCATATGCAAATCGAACTGCTTACCTTACCCTACTTACCCTACTTACCAACCACAAATTGTGTATGCTATGGATTATACTAGATAAAAGTGGTCTCACTCGTGCCCTCCATGTTTCCAATTGACCCATGGTGCGAAGGCAAACTCAACAGACTGCATAAGCCGGGTTTCCGGGTTTCCGGTATTCCGTGCTGTCCAGCGCTTCTGTTCAAGGTGCTATGGCATGTTTTGGCTATGTTTATGATTGTTTAGATTAAATTATTACTATTAAATAAAACACGCTGATATTTACAATTTAAATTCGTATTTTCTCTTCTTTTAACGCGGCTGAGTTGATCTCTTTTTCGCTCAGAATTTAGACAGTTTCCTGATTATTCCTATACTTTCTCAACAATTTGTTTGAAATAAAAATCAAATATTTGTTTTTTGATTAAAGTTGACTTATTTTATTTCTGAAGTGAAGAGAAGCTTGATAATATTGTCGCATGTTGCTTTATTCTAGTCTGCTGAAAAAAAATGTGATGTAATTTAATCGACACTAGTTTCTTTGGAAGGAATCTTTGCAGAGCAAAGATTCAGGAGGACTATGCATCGCAATCAAACCAATATTTACGAGAAACCGTACAAAATACAGTTACTTTATTGTGGCTTCATTCTTCTATAAACTTCCAAAAGTACCAGAAAGATATTGGATATAAATAAAACTTTTAATGAGAAGCTAAGATAGAGATGCTTCAAAAGGCGCTGGTAGAGTAAAGAAGAAACTATTAGCGAGAATTGCTTTCTCATGGAATAAGTTAAAACTAGAATAGATAAGAACAACCTTAGAATAATATGTACCACAATAGCTCTATACTTGAAAGAAGGATATGGGCCCTTATTTCAAATGCTGATATCAAGAAGATTATGAAGATAACTGATGCACTGAACACCCACTTCGCAGAGTGTAGCTCCGTAAATAGTAGATCAAAATAGTCGAATTTTCCAATTAAATAATTGTTCAAGTAGTATATAGTATCATCCAAGTTTAAACCAGCTAAAAAGCTGCTTTATTCTGAACAACATTCCCAATTTATGGGAAGAGTTTAAGGTAATATTTAGCCTAAAGCGTGCAAACCCTTACACATAAGGATTCCCTCGTCCTTCTTGCTAATAACTTTAGAAAAAAAGGTGCTTTCACTAATATTCTCCCTGAAGCAATCATTCGAACTATGACAGAATTCTGGTAAAACATACACCGCCAACATCCTGATTCTTGTTAAAGTTCTGGAAACCAGGCATCCGCTTCGGTTGGTAACCAGGCCAGAGTGTTTTTGAGACATGGCAGCTTGGCGCAGTTGCCCACTGTCTACTCGCTGGTCTTTGTTAATCCTGAGAGGGCCTGAGTTGAGTTTGCTTTTTGTGAGGGATGAGTTTGCTTTTTGTGGTGTGCGAAAGCAGATTCTTAATGGCAGCCTTGTTGTCATTGTAGTTTGCTATGTTTCTTTTAGTTTCCTCCAGGCTGCAAATTGGGTTGCCAGTTCCACCGAAAAAACCGTCGGTGTAGATTGAAAGCTCATTTCACCTGCAGGAAGTTCCTTGCTTCCAGCGTTTTCACTCCGGGAAACTTACTTTGAAATTGTCATTCCATTTGAGCTTTGGAGTACAGTAGTCACCCTCCTTGACATCCGACGTGTTATCGGGTTCGAGAACACGGCTTAGGAAGATTTAACTCCCAGAGTCTAGATTCAATATGACAACATAATTCGCTTGATCGTTGGATTGTAAGTACCCAGTTATGCTCAGGCAAGCTGTTCTTTGTGTCTTGTGGATATTGAGACTAGCAGTGTAAAACCAAGCGCCATTTCTTTCCAAACATTCATTTACAAACGTAGAAGGCGTCTATTGCCTTTTTAATTCATTACTCATAGTTTCTCCTAAAGGAAAGGTTCGAGTCCTGAATTACACCAAATTCTTTATTTAGTTTAACTAACTGATTTATTTTAATCGTATTCTCCAACGGAAGGATTATCAGCTGATGTTGGTAGGTATGCTTCAAACAAGCCGTATTTCATGAGATACTTCATTGGGATGCTATGCTTCAATGGTAGTTTTTATATGAACCAATTTCCATTAATACCATACTGTATTTGTTATAAAGCCATTTAACACATTCTTTAAATGAAATTCACAAGCAATCTGCTTAATGTACAAATTGATATTATTGTGTAGATATAATAAACGAAATCAATTCGTATCTCACAATAACGCAAATGAGTCACGTGCGTCTTCATTCTTTGAATCAGTTTAATTTTATTGTTGGAAACTCATTAACAGCACAATTGAAGTTACCAACTCTCAAAGACGGAAAATCTTTTACTGGCTTTATCAATGTCAGCAGAAAATTTTCTAGTTAATGTCAAAAGCACGTTTCACATGAGACCAGGCAGAGAGTCTAACCAACCCGAATCGAAATTCGCATCCAAATTCAAAGAAGCAACCAATCGAGTTAAGCCATTAAATAAATGAGCATTGGTACTCATTTTGGCAATCGATGCTGCGAGCAATTTGCAAAAGTCATACAACGCGTTCAATCTCTGCGACTTGGTGTACTCGGGTTTTAGTACCTCCCAACTTCAACTGGCGAAGCATATTCAAAAGTCAACTGTTTGAATCTAATCGCAACAGTGGATTTTATTGCAGGAGCTAAACGTTTTACATTGGCAGGTTGACTGTCGTTTGGAGCATGTTTTTTTTTTTTTTGTTTTGCGGACAAGCAAAGGACAACGAAGGCTACAGGTTTCCAGCTTGTATGGAAACTTAAATTCGCCGAAATCCCAAAGTTATTTATTTCCTTTGCTGAAATAGCAGATTAAACGGATTTGTGCGCCAAATTGTCTTCAAGTCCACAGACATTGACAATGACATCAACGAAAAGGATGATGATGATGAGGATCATGAGGACGACGTTGAAGTTCATTGTTTGTAATTTTGAAAAGGGTATTTTGCACAGAACATTGTCAAACATTTGAGCATATTGCGTAAGGATGCTTATCACAATCGTATGGTGTATGTTTCGTTCCGGAGTGCAATAACAATTGAACACTGGATACGCAGGAAATTATGTTTTCTGCTATTGCTAATGATGCGTTACGCACTGAGCTTGGCATTTTTGAGACGCATGTTGGTACGAGGAGAGTTCTAATCGTTTTTGAAAAAAAAAAACACAATTCTCCGTTACAATTTTGAATGTGATAAAGTCAATAAACGAAAAAGCCACCCATGCCACGTTTAGAGAATAAATATTTAGTAGCGTAGTTAAGCTGATCCATTGAACGATGTTTAATTTTTCTAAGTAGTAGTTTTCCAGTACATTTTGCTATATTTTACAATAGACTTCAACAAGAAAAATAATGTCTGAATTTCTGCTCTTCTAGAAAACTAAGAAGATGTGTTTTTAACAGCAGATGGCTTAAAGATCAACAATTGAGTCGAAGAGCTTATCAGAGTTCTAGATATCAAAGAAAACAGTAGATCTGTTGAATACTGAAGGCTGATAGTAGCCCCCTAACTAATTCACAAATAGGAATGTTTCTGTCCACATATTAAATGCTTCTCCCTATAATATCTCAATCGATGCTTTTCAATTAAACGTATCAACGAATGTATGTCATTTTTCTCCTCATAACAAAACTTCTAGCCATTGGAATCTATTAGCATCGCAGTCAACATCAGCAGTGGGAATAATGAATATCTCCCAGCATTAGCTCGATTACATTCCGAATAGTATGTTGAGTACCTTATTGTCACCGCTTAGGATGGAATTGAGAGTCGCATCAAGGTGATTGTTTCCATCGGGTTGGTGGAGTTGTGTTTGTATGTCAAGACCTGTACTATTTTGCTGCAGGAAGAATCAAGTTATAACAGCGAAGGCTAAACTATATTCGCAAATAGCAAAAAGGTTTTGTCAAAGTAATAAAGTACTATCAAATCGAAACTTATGAATACATTTAAGAGATTTTAATATTCTTTATGCAGAGGGATAACAATCTTCTATAACAAAACCAGATTTAAAGAACTTTAAAGAATACGCACATTATGTTTTTTGTTGTCAGAAATTGAAGTAGCCTACATTCAAACACATCCTTGTACTACCAGTCATTTTGATGTGCTCTGCTTGCTTGCTTGCTATGTACGTATCATGATCATCATCGTTTAATGCAATAAAACCCTTTTCAAATTCTGCACACAGCCATAAACCAATAAAGCCAATTGAAACAATTTTCTAGAATTTCACACCCTTCCCAAAAAAAAAAAAAAAAAAAAAGGGTGAAAAAATATTGCATGAAATCATTGTTCTTATGATAACGCTAATCGATATGATGCGCTGCTAGCAAAGCGCTTATTTTTTTGATTTATTTTTTTTCATTTCGACGTATACTTTGATGCTTGAAATACTGCTCTGAAGCCGCGCACCAAAGGCGCGAGACGTGTAGCTCAGTGTATCACGTCGTCAGTAATTCCACTGCGGCCATATGCAGGTATTTTGCTTTGGGAGTTTTATGTTTTCATCCTCTCATGCTGCGACTGCTGTTCGTTTTAACATTTCACAAAATTCCGCCGTATAAAGAAGGCGTCACTTGCAAAATGGCGTCGACGCCATTCTGTTTGTTGTCGAGTGCGCTGCCGTTTTGTTTCGAACGTGGCAAACGGTTTACTAGGTTCTACTACGATACGATCCACCTTCATGCATAGTATATGAAACGTGTAAATGTTATTTCTTGATTTATTTTAGTCGTACATGCAGCAGTTGTTTCATTCATTTTTACCTAACCTAACTCTTCAAGCACGCTTGTTATGTTTTTGGCTGCCGTATAAAGTCGCAGAATATTGCTGAGTTTGCAGAAAACCAAAAGAAATAATTTACATTGCAAGAAATTTTTGGAGCAGAAAGTTTTTATGCATACGGGTATAGGTGTTTCGTTAAAATATAAAATTATTACAAACAATAAAATAAAATATCCTTCACCGCCACCACCACCATTATTTTAGTGAAAGGAAAGAGAATCTAGAATTTATTAGTCATCAAAAGAGAGTTAAAGCATCTCGTGTTGCCATCAGGTTTATAGGTTTATTTTTAATCAAATTGACATGCAAACTTTCTACTGGCAAATGATCGTTGCCGTTAACATGTGACTGGCAAAATAGCGTTCGCTTTCTAAAAATTCTGCTGTTTGTAGTGAAGAAAATAAATATGATATTATATCGATAATAAATCGGTAATTCCATTGAAAATAAAACGCAATTCAGTGAATGACAATATTCGTCGAGAATGCACCTGGAATATCCGGAGCCCTTATTGGGAAAGCGGAACTATTCAGCTGATTTATGTCCTCCAGAAATACAGATTTACACAGCTATACATAAAAAAGGCCACTTGTCCTAGGCTCGTTCAAAACTCACTCAATCAAATTAATAATGTGATCGATGGAAGGCACGTATATAGCGTGCTGGAATCACAAGAGACTGCCAAAACCATTTCAGCTAGACTCTCTCAAATGTTCCGTGAATTCTCTCCAGTTTCTGAAGATATATGTGAACAGTGGATACATATCTCCCACTCTATAGTGGACGTCATTGTTTACACCACGCTTTTGACGAATTCTTGATATGAAGACGAGTGTCGCCAAGCTAATGCAGAGAAAGATGCCGCCTACAGAAGAACTCTGAAGTCGAGAGCAACGCGAAATGTTTGAGAGAGAGAGAGAGAGAGAGAGAGAGAGAGAGAGAGAGAGAGAGAGAGAGAGAGAGAGAGAGAGAAAGGCTTGAACTTGAGAATGGTGAGCTTTTCTGTGGTAGTAATGAAGCTCCAAAACTGAAGAAGATATTAAGCCCGGAGTATTTTTCTGTAAAGACGAAAATGGAAGGTTGGTCCAGATGCACAGATATCACTGAGGCTGGAGAAGTTACTGCTTTTACTTACTTGGAATCTCTTTACCTATGATGGATCTCTTATAAAGCAATCGGACTATAACAAAGTCGACTTAGTAATTAAAAAACTGAAAAATATTAAAGCGGCAGGCTGCTATGACCTGCCACTTGAGTGGCATTCGATCATTAACCTTTGCAAAATGTATCACAAACACAATACAAACACAATACATCGTCAGAGTAGGAAATAATCTCTCTGAGTCCTTTGATACTAATGCATGTTTCAGGCAGGTTGATGCTATTTCGTGTGCCCTTTTAATATATTGATGCAGTACATCCTACGCCGATTCACTTACATAAATTTGTCGGGCACGATCTTTCATAAGGAGGATGATCTTTCCTCATTAATCTGTGCCTAGCGGTGAATGAGGACAAGACAAAGTTCTTTTCGTCCACTCGCAAACCATTGTCGCATCTTAGACGGTCTGTGATAATGAAAAATTTCAGCATCTTTGGGAGTGTTGGAGAAAAAAATTCTTCGTACGATTTTTGGAACTATTAGAGTTGGCGAAAAGCTTAGGATCAGTATGAACCACGAGCTGTATGAGCTTCGATTTAAGCGACTGCAGTTGGCTGGCATGGCTGGCAGTTGCAGGTGGACACTGAAACTCCAGCACGGAGAGTTTTCGAGGGGAACCTATACTTAATTGGTGGACAACCGGCCGTTGGAAAGATCAAGTCTGGAATGATCTCTACAATTTGACATCAGTCCGGTTGGTGCATCTTTCTACATGCGGTCCGATATTTTACAGTGTATAATTGAATGGTAACTCAATGTGTGACAGTGTTTGCACATTAACAAAATCGAATTGCGAAACTGTTATTGCAGATACAAGTATCTATAAATTTCGCTAGCAATTGCTACTATTTTATCACTGATAGAATAATAAAATGTACAAAACAAATCTGAGAAATACTATTAAGCAACATTTTATGCGTTGAACCCTCTTGTATGAAAATTAGTTAAACAATAAAATAATTTTTTTCAAAGCTTTTACGACTTCAACGACTTTTTTTTTACAATGAAATGAGGTAGCAAACTTTTTGCAGCGCGTTACTTTAAAATGAACTTGCTACGTGTTTCGCATGCAATAAGAAATGCTGCCACAATGCTGTTGCATACACACACACACGCACACACACACACACACAGAATCTTAGATACAAAAGTATCTATAGAAGAGTGTTGCAGCAATTTAACACTTACTTTGACTTGTTTTTATAGTCAAGACCTATAAGAGTATGTGCGACTACTGCACGACTTTGTCCTTGAACACAATTACAGTTTATAGACTTGCGTAGCATATTGAAATGCTTATAGCAATGCCTTATATGCTTATAATGGCATACATTGAGCATATTGTTCCACACAATACTAGAATTTTTCAAGAAAAGTGGGTTTTGTGTTGGGTTATACTATATACTACCTAGATATGTGCAGCAGACAGTTACTAAAGAAATTCAGTAAATAGTTTTCTTACGATTCGTTGCACGCTTTTATGAGATTGTTTTTTTTTTTTTTTCTATTTGTAGCTGTATCTTCATACGTTTGTATCTAATATTCTATATGTCTATGTATCTTGCAGTTTCAAGGTGTTTTAGTTATTTACACAGCACAAAATGCAGTGAGTTATATTTGAAAGCTGATGTATATGAAGATTGATAACGTGCGGCAAGATTTTTATAGCTGCTACTCTGATTCACATAGAAATAAAAATAAGGCGCAAAGTGTTTGAGTACGCAACAGCTCATTAAATTAATTTCTTTGACAATGTGCAGCATTAGGTGACAAAGCATAGCAGCATAACACTCACTGCATAATTCAAGGCTGTTAATTGAACAGCCTTGGAAAATATAAAATATAAGATACAAATATATCTAAATTTTGCTTTGATATGTAGGCGAGAGAAATCTTATTAGTTATATACTGTAAACAAGTATGTATGTAAATATTTTAATTACGTCGTGTCACACGTGTAGCTATACAAGTAGTAAAAATATGATGAGAACTTGTAGCTGAGTCCGTAACATGTATCTTCGCTGCTTAAATATTTATTCAATCAAAAATTTGTTATTGATCTCTCATTACAAGAGAGTAATGTTCCCGACGTAGGTGGCTAGCATTAGCCTATTGTTCGTTACAAAGTAGAGTTCAGTAGTAAAAAGCGTGTATAAGACAGGGCCTAACATACAGCCCTGTGATACTCTAGCTTGAACGGATTTTATGTCAGCAGCATGAATTGCGAATTCAACTGCTTCGTCGCTCGATTTATGGTAACGTGTTAAACTCATGTCAACTTTTTCTTCTCCTGCGGACCTTTTAAGCGATTACCGGAGACAAAAGGTAAAGGTCGCACTTTGGTGTATGGGTTATACTATTAGTAGTTGATAGATCAAAAGTTTATAATCAATTTTTTGCTTTAATTTTAATTATTTCCGAAACGTCGTGCCATACTGGTGGCCATACAAGTAGCAAAAATATGCTAGGTGCGGCTAACGAACTGATGAGAACTCGTAGCTGTGTCCAAAAATTTTTTTTTCTTACAATCAAAAAGTGTTTTTTTTACCTCTCTTTACAATAGCAATGTCACATTTATCAGTACGAACACTGCACAGTGATTCGAGCGGAGATCCAGGCTTTTCATGATCGTGGTTTTGTACTTTGATACAGTTACGTTTAACTCGTCAGGTAGTATTAAGGGAACGGTGGTACTTTAGTTCAACTGAGTAGTGGCTAAATAGACTAATGCTCTGCATGCATGGAACCTAGAGTCGAGACTGTCTAAGACAAAATATAAATATATAAATTTAATATTAGTATAACTTTTAACTGAATGAAAAGCACCGGTTAGATTTAACTGGGAGTTAAGATTAAATTTGAGATTGAGAACATGAAATTTAAATTAAAGTCGAGAATAAGCTATCCTAAGAAGCGCTGTAACCATATATAAACATGTACTATACTGTTGAATTCTATTCAGTTTTTTTTTAAGTAAAGTTTTTCATTTTGTTTATATAAACTTTTTAGAATAGGAATTGTATCTGTGATTGACTCGCAAAGATCCAAAGATAAAGTTGAGTTGTGGTATAAACAGTCAAATGTTGGGATAATCTAAGTTGTTCTATTCAAAGCAGTAAATTAGTTGGTCGGAACTTTTATACTAAAATGTTACATATTACAATAGTTTACGTTGCTCTTTGTACCCTTTAAACGGTTTAGTATTATCAAGAAACTACGTTCTGAGATATGTTAAGAGCGGTGCTAAAGAAGTTTGTTCTTCTCTGCTTTTTACTATAAAATCTCTAGTAACTTGTTGAGTTTTGTTCTGTATTGTTTGTTCAATGTCAGTTTATAAGTTTGTCTGTTTCTTTGTTTGTTTCTATGATTTTTCTATGATTCTATGTTTGTCAGACTGTTTGTTTGCATATCTGTAACTTGCATTTTTGTTGGTACTTGTTCGTTTGTAGTTCGCTTGCTTGTTTGTATTTTGAATTGTTTATCTGTATATCTGTATAATTGTTTATCTGTTGAACTGTTGAACTGTTTATCTGTTTATTTGTTATGTATATGTTTGTCAGCTATTTCGCCGTTTATTTATCTGCCAGTTTGCATGCCTGTACGCTTCTTTATTTTCCGCTTTGTGTATTTCGCAATTGGTTACATATGTTTCTAACTGTACGCTTACGCAACTACTAGTATCTTTAAATATATTTCACAGCAGTTTGCTGCACTTGAAGACATTCCCAACAGATACATTAGACTTGTCATTTACATAGTATACGATGACGCACCTTTGCTCATGCAAAGCAAAAAAAAAAAAAAACACTGTATGAGGTTCGTGCGTAAATGTATCTGTTATATGTAAGTAGTATAGTATACAAATAAAAAAATCATAAAAAAGATTGACTGGCGAATGGCGTATTTTGTGGAGACTGCAATGGCGTCATACACATCATATATGTATATAGATATGACTAACAAACAGACGGACAGTTGTAGCACAATAACGTTTGCTGTAAAGGAAATTAGGTTTACTTTTACTGGCGCATATACATATGTAGGTATCTAAGTGTATATATCTAGCTATATGTATCCCAAAAAGTGTACGCACTTTGCTTGTTCCAATTTTGTACGTCACTTTTTTTTTTCCATTGCGCTGTTGCGCTGTAGGACTTCCTTCCTGTGTGTACATGAATGCTATGGTACCTTTTCCGGCGTAGTTTTTTTTTTTTATGCTTGTATATCGTTATTGTTGCTGTTGGTGCTCGTCGACGCAAATCACACAAATTGCCTGCGGTTCTATTCTATTTAGATACATTCAAACAGAGACAAGTGACAGTTACATGTGCGCATACAAATGTAGAACATTGGGTGACGCTAAACGAATTGTAGGAAAATTTTGAGCAAAGTGAAATTTGTTTGGCTTCGTAACTGCATGACATCTATACAATTAAACTGTTATTATATCTATCTCTTTTATACATATGCATAATAATAATGCTGAACAGTTTGTGTGAATGGCAAGTGGCGTAACAGTGTTGCCATATTTAAGCTGTATAATTTTATTTTATTAAACAAATCTACTGTTGCATAAAATTTAAGCAGCACTAGTTACTTGCTTTCCAAAGGCTATATTTTCGACGTATTTATTTGTAAAACTTTAGAAATACTTCAAATTAGGCAATCAGCTGTTCTACAGTATAACAGCTGATAGTGTAAAAATAGTTGCGTCAACTGTACTGTTTATAAATGTTTTCGAATCAACCTCGCTGATATACAGGAAGTATTTGTGTGTGTGTGTGTGCCAAAGCATAGAGTTGTATTTGAAAAACGTATACAAACAAGTATTACAGTTCTGTGCGTTTCGACTGTTGATACATTTTTTTTCTTCTTCAAAACATTTTTTTTTTCGCGACATTCGAATACAAAGAATGTTCTCTCGATGTTCATTGAAATGTTCGTTTGTTTGTTTTCTGTTTATTGATGCCGAAATACTTTAGCCTAGTCCTTTTTTCACGTCATGCGAATCACTTTGAAATTGTGATTTCTTTTCACATTGCCTCAGGTTCTTTTTCAAATGCTTCATTCAAGCGTTTGGCAATTTGCAATTGATTTTGTACAGAAGAAATGTTAGCTAGTTGACACATTTTCTAATACAAAAAAAAAAAAATGAAAAAAAAGAAGACGTATCTAGATACAATTTAAGCCTAGACTTTAACTTTCTACCTTGACATATAAATAAATAGCACAAAAACACATTTCCCTATGCAAATGAAAGTGCACACCAGTACACGAGTAAATGTACTTCTTTTCATTGCTATTTAGGCACTTGACAATTGTGGTTTTTGCTATTGTAAATTTCAATTTCAATAATCAAATGGCCAAGTATTTGCATAATATTTGTTGTACAGCAAGGTTACAGCAAGGAAATTGATTGGATAGACATGCATGTACTTGTATGTACATATACATATACATACACTCAAGTATTGTATCTATGCACGAGTGTATCTACTTGTGTAGGCAGACTTATGTGTCGTGCTTTACTTGGTAAACGTCTAAATATAATAAACAACATAATGCCAATATCAACAGCAAGATATATATTGTCAAACGCCTAGATACTGGTATATACATGGCTCATTTAAATATATACACTGAGCGAACAGCTGTTGTGGTTTCAATGCATAGTTACAATAAATCGGTTGAAACTAAAGCATATTACTGGAAGTTATTCAATCGCTTTTGGCATAACAATAGGGAAGTATCGATGCAATACGATGTTGTGTGTATCTTACTAGAATGGGTTAATTATAAAAAAAAAATCGATTATTTAAAATCATAATAATCATCAGTACTTCAGTTATTAATTATCGATTATGCAATTATTTAAAACAAATCGTTCTAATTCGTTTAATCGACCGTTTTTGGACTGAGTTGGTGAACCGAACAGAAGAAATTCACAAAGTTCCATAAAATTAGTGTTGGACCAGCAACTATAGAATCTTCCAGAAATTCTAGTTAGCCCAAAATCAAATAATACTTTTACGGAATACTTTTAGGCATAAACAGAGCTCATTGTATGTATAAGCTGGAACATAAAGTTGAAATTATATACACTGCGAAAATCTCACAATCCGACAGCTTAACTTAAACATCTTCTTTTGTCTTTCTTGTGTTACCCTTTAAACAGACATCTTATGTGCTAATATTGAATATTGCACACGTCACAGGCTATTACAAAATAACGTAAACAAACGTTAGTGCTATAAAACCATATACATATAGCAAGTGTGCTCAAGAATATTGAATATTTTTGGGCGTAAGCGACTTGAACAATCTTCACTCACACAATGCAGCAAAAAAGCACATAGTGTGCGTGAAAAATACTAAAAAAAAAACACCAATTATGCGTTTTGTTCATCTCTCTCAAGCTCAACAGAATGAGTAATCAATAGTTTTGGTTATTAGAGTTGCCATTTTTTCAACAAATATTGTAAAAAAAAAACTTAATAAACAATGTAGGCTAAACTACGCATTCAGGCTTTTAGTCAATTCTAATTTTATATGTGGAAGAAGCATTGAGTGCGAACGAAACAAAATTAGCAAAAGAGAAAAGTGAGAGAGATAGCATGAGAGAACGAAAGACAATTTATGATAGATTACGCTGGCTGACTCCTTGATCTCTATCACACGTAGACCACTATGATCGTTAATATGAAAACTTATGATACTACTTACAAGTTTTAATAAAACTTCAAAACATCAAGAATTAGATTTGCCACTCTTTACGAAAAATGATGAAATTTCGAGCATGTAACTGAAAGAGTACATGTAGATTTTCACTTTGCATAAATATAGCAACATAACATAATTGATAGTCCTAAATGCTACTAACTAATTGTTCTCTCATTTCCTTGCTCTCCTCAACAACGATCTTCATGCCACGCACTAATCAAACAACTTTACATGCTGCTCCCTGCGCGCAATATCTTCCATTATAAGGAATTATAATGAAGCAGACAGACAAATAGAATTATGTAAACGTCACTCGCATGTGTTTTTGCTGTTGTTGTTTACTGATATGGCTGACTGTACTCTCTTTTTTCCTTTGTCTCCTCATTATCGTTTTTAAAAGTTTTTATTTAGCTACGCTTCGCATATTTATTTCTTTCAAATACTGTGATATAAAACTTTCATTTAAAACTTAATTGCACTTATTATTCACAACTACTTTTTACATGTTCTTTTACAAAACTATTACTCACTCAGAGCTGACACAAATAGCTGCGCTACAAAAATCTATGAAAGATTTTGCAAAACTTTGAATTGACATAATTAGAGGCACACAAGTTCTAAAATTTTTCTGAGTGTAAAACTACTACAACCTTTCGTCATATCCTTTCAAAATGTATACTATGTATCGTATATACATTGATTTTGATTTTGAAATGCGATTTTCTGTAGCTATTTCACAGCGTCGAATATATGCAAATATTTTACAAAGATATTGTGTCGCACATTTGTAGATATATCCCTCCCGGAGAACATTCCATCCGTATGTTGATATCACTTTATTGGCTTTAATACACAAATACAAATAGGAATATACCTGCTTTGCATAGCCAATATATGTACATACTATATACGAATACTTGTATTTTGTACAATTTACATTTCATGATAATGGTTTTGAATTTACTATAGAAAAATTGCTGAAAATTATTACGGAACAAATACTATTATGTACTCGTACTATGCCACATACATTTTTATTTAACATTTTAACATTTCTCTCCGCATTTTTTGTATTTTTTTTTTTTTTTGGTAATACTCGTTTATCGCATTAGGTTTTATCTATGTTTAGAGTCTTTTAAATTTTATGTAGCCAGCCACAAGGTAAACTTAATTATACAAAAACGTTATCAACAGAGAGTATACGTATATACTAACCACAGAGTTTTAGCCCATTACAAACCAAATTAACATGTAGTTGCTGCATCAGCACAGATATCCACAGAGTAGAGTGCTTAATGCCTAATGACCTTTGTTTAATATTGCCATTAAATCCTTTGGCTCGTGGGTCGGTCACATAGGCTTGCCAAATACTTCGAGTAGTTAACCTTTACAATTATCATGAGTTGAGCTTATGCAGTAATTTCGTGCTTAGTTTACGCCGTATTTGTATGTCCTCAGGGGGGCAGTTTATAGTTGAGTTGGCTTTTTCCTGCTCATAAATTTTGTGCGTTAATTTTTTGTTGGTTGGCATATTTTTGCTTATTTTGCCGATTACGTGTTTGAGACTAAAATTTTGCAGAAAATGGATTGTTAAACATGAAAATTGTACTTGAAAAAGTTTAATGTATTTTACTTCAGTGATACTAGTTTCGCATTAGAGTTAATAATTTAAATGAATCTAGTTGCAAGCGCAATTCAATTTATGTTTGAACGGGTTGGCAGCTCTATACAGTTGATCTATAGGAGTTAGTCTAATGAAAACTACAGTGAACTATCCCGCGTGCTCAAGTTTTCGAATCAGAATAAATTGTATGTGTTCGGTTTTGTTAAAATGTTCCGTTTATTAGTATTAGTAAATATTTAAAATTTGTATAATTCCCGTTAGTATTACTTTATTATATTGTAATTTTGAAATATATTTTAATACATTTTTTATTTTATTCTAGTTTTTGATATGCTTTTGTAAACATTTACATTGTATTTTATATTTCTGGAAAGAAAGAGCTGGGAGTTGTAAGAGCTATTGGCATGCAACCCTGCCAACACTTCTTTTTCGTGTCTGTCAGTTATTGAATGTAACGTACGTTGAAACCCAAATTCAAATGCCATGGTTAATCTTAGCGTGGACACACTTTACATACACGGACAAAGCATAAAGTTAAAGACTAGATACAAGAGCGTATCAAAAAGTCAACGGTTTTATGAAGATCTCGGACTGTAATTTATAAACTGCTCCTTTTAAATACCATCCGTTAAAGAGACTACTGTTCAAATTTAAGCAATCTGCATCATTACGATTGTATTTGGTACCCATTAAAAAGCACAGATTAGCATTGAAACGTTCTGACAGAAAGCAGTTAGGTGCAGAAATTGACTAATTTTAGTATTAGGCGTTATACAAAAACTATCCGGGCGATTTTTTGGTGCCGTTTTATAAACGTGGCCGGAAAAAGTACAATACAAAAAGTCAATACAAAACTAGCATACCATCAATACCATCTACTTTCCATCTGTCTTTTTCAATATCGCTCTGTCTCTTGCAATTACTGCAGAAACTTAATGATGCAGATTGTTCAAAATTTGAATGTTGTCTATTGCAAATAGTTGCATTTTAAGTTACAATGCTTGAAGTTTAGTATTTGGACTAACCCAGTAATTCGAACCAGTCTGTCTGTATGTCTGTATGTCTGTATGTCTGTATGTCTGTATGTCTGTATGTCTGTATGTCTGTATGTCTGTATGTCTGTATGTCTGTATGTCTGTATGTCTGTATGTCTGTATGTCTGTATGTCTGTATGTCTGTATGTCTGTATGTCTGTATGTCTGTATGTCTGTATGTCTGTATGTCTGTATGTCTGTATGTCTGTATGTCTGTATGTCTGTATGTCTGTATGTCTGTATGTCTGTATGTCTGTATGTCTGTATGTCTGTATGTCTGTATGTCTGTATGTCTGTATGTCTGTATGTCTGTATGTCTGTATGTCTGTATGTCTGTATGTCTGTATGTCTGTATGTCTGTATGTCTGTATGTCTGTATGTCTGTATGTCTGTATGTCTGTATGTCTGTATGTCTGTATGTCTGTATGTCTGTATGTCTGTATGTCTGTATGTCTGTATGTCTGTATGTCTGTATGTCTGTATGCCTGTCTGTCTGTCTGTCTGTCTGTCTGTCTGTCTGTCTGCCTGTATGTCTATCACTTCGTCTACTGTCTAATATTAGGCTTTTGTGATTTCTCTTCTGAAGTCATAGAGTTTTTTTTAAGCAAACTAGATAATTCAAGTGATTAGAACACCATATTTCAGAATAAAACCGGAACTAAACTCTTCACCAAGTCAGTGAGAATTCGCTAGAAACATAAATAAAATTATTTGAAGATTTTTAACAAACTATAAGCATCTAAGTCTGTAAAATGAGCGCAAATAGTGAATAAGCCATGCGCATCATTGTAGTAAATGTGCCCAGATTAAACCACATCAAATTGGCAGCATTAAGACGCATTGGCTTGTGTGTGAGTGCCATAAAAATCAGTAAAGTACGTCGATTCTTGCGATTTTGTTGCAACCAATCCGATGTAAAAATCGAATAAGTTAATTTACTGAATTCAATTTCCAAAACGCTGGCATAATAACAGCTCGGAAAATTCTCAAAAGTCATGGCAGCTAAAAAGACAAAGTAGAAAATACGCTGAAATATTGACTCCGCCAAGACGACCATATAGAGTACACCCAAGCCGACTATAATGCCGCAGGAGAGTATCTGTGCAAGAAATAAATACGAAACGACATTTTGTAGTAGTTTGAAGATGCTATGAAATTGAAAAAAAAGAAAATTAATTAATAGCGAAGTTTCCGAAAGTTTCTTGAAACTACTTACTTCACCAATTTCGCATGATCTTCAATGCATGCTTGCAACTCTGCTGCACTGTCACGCCCACGTTGTGTCATTTGCTCTACACGTTTTCCCAGCAGATGTATGTGTCCCATTATAATAGACATGGCCATTGGTGCATAGGCATCATTATGCATATTCATGAGTATTAGATAGCTCAAACAGCAAGCCTGATAACTGCCAGTTAGACGAAAACGCCACAGAGAACTTTGCCAATCATAGGGAAACCAACCATTGAAGACCAAAGTTCTTTCGTATTGTGCACGTAGTATCCACATGCTAACCGCTGCTATATATGAGGCTGCATAGATCACTATATAGGTATTTAGCACTAGTAAGCCCTCCTTCTTAATCTTATCGAAGAAATATTGACGTTGCTTTTCGCTATCGATACGTAAATCCAATTCATTCAGTATTGCCTCAATATGTAGCATTTTTGTGTATTTAAAACGCAGTAGTATATGCTTCGATGCAGTTATTGTAATTGTCAACCACATGGTAAATGCTGCCACCAAATCTGACTTATTTTTTACGCTCGAAAGCGCTAAACCAGTGTGGAATGGATAGTAGAATGATACAAAAAGGTACACCAAAGCATTGTAGATGTGACGTAGTAGCGGACAATTATCTTTGCCATAAATTTTTATGCCAATTGGACGCATAAGCAACCAATAAAACTTAAAAAGTGCAGCACTATTGACTTTTTCCATTGAAAAGAATATTGTGCTTTCGGTTGTTTACTGTGAACTGTTTGGACAATGCGTTTCACTAGGCTTTTATTGCTATTTATAAAAAAATACTTCTTTGATACACTACATTTTTTTTAGAAAATTGATAATATTAGTTTGAGATATACTAATTGTTTAACTAACTCAACTGTCTTAAACGAAAGCAGCTGTTTTATAAAGCTGAACGCTGCAGCATTGCCATGTCTAAAAAATATTTGCCACTCGGATAGAATTGTGGTTTTTAGTTTAACAGACATTTTACAGTGTGGCATAACTTAAAAACGAGATAACTTTAGACTACTTTTTTATTTACAACTATTTGAATTATTACTTTCTAGTAACAAATTTTTGTTATAAGCATTATAAATTATTATAGACTTTTTATTTTTTTGCTTTGCGAAATTCTGCTCCACATTGCACAAGTGTAGTGTCTACAAGTGATGCACATGCTGAAACAAACATTTGCTCGTTGCCTTCTTGCTTGCTTGCTCAAACCTTTCAGATTATTTTCTAAATAATTCATAAGAAACGCAGACATTTGTCGTTTATTAAATTAAATTAGCTACAAAAATATTTCTTTTTAGAAACGCCCAATTTTAGTTTTTAACTATCAATTTTTATGCAGAGTTTATGTAAATAAAATTAACCTTTCGATTTCTAAGTTAAAACAAAAATGATTGAAAGTTTACTGGAAAATGGGAACAAATTGTATACAGAGTGTTTCAATATAAATTTTTTTGCACTCACTTCTTATTTTAAACTCAATACAAGCTCTCTATGCTACTGAAGGCGTTGTACTAAAGCTTATGTCTCGCAAATCTACCATGCGATTACTATATTTTCTTTATACACTTGTGCTTCAGAGCTTTTGTTACTTATTAAAAATGTTCCAGAATTTTGTTCTTCAAGTATTTCAAAACATTTCTACCATTTATGTTTCATTAGTTTTTGTTTAAATATGCTGTCAAATTCGAACTATTTTCTGAAAACAAACATTGGCTACTTGATAACGATCGTTAGGATTTACTAGTATTCAAATTTCCCTTCCAGATTCTTACTTCTGAAGATTTCCAACATATGAAGCCTTGGTTGATCGGCCTGCAGAAGTATTCTAATAGAAAATTCTTTCCATTTGTTATATTGTTATAAACTACGTTCGAAGATCTCTATTAAATTTTTTTATGGAAAGTCTTGAGAAGCTTCATTGATCTACAGGAATGATCTACTTCCTTTCCGGAATCCTAATTTTAGTCTTAAAAATCTTAAAAATTTGATAGTATAGTCTTGAGCAAGATGTTTGATAGCCTAAATAAGCTTTAAGAAATTACATAGTTTTGAGCAAGATGTTTCATAGTCTAAATAAGACTTAAGAAATTACATATTTTTATAGAACACTAAGAAGTCGGTACAAACATATGTATCAATATAGCAATAGATAAGTTCATTATGTTGACTCTTTTCACGTTACACGTTAACACTAAACCTAACCGAATTCGTAAATTCTTATGCATTTTAATACAAATCTTTATTATCGCCTTCAAAAAACAGCACCTTTTGAGTCAATACAAGCATGCCAAAGGTGAATCCAATTTTCCATACACTTGTTATACGCCTCGGCTAGGATAGCCTTTAATTCCTTCAGCGAAGTTTTTTTTATGTCCTCAATCGACTCATGACGCGTTACCCGGAGCGGATATTTATGTTTCGGAAACAGAAAAAAGTCACAGCGTGCCAAATCTGTTGAAATCTGAATGGTTGTGCGATGATTTTTGTTTCATGTTTGGCCAAAAACTCCGTCACAATCAAGCTGGAATGTGCAAAACTTTCAGGTCTGGCGGCGACGCCTTTCATACCCAAAACAACAACCAAAATGTATTGAGTCGATCCGTAAGAGATGTTGAGTTTCTCTGCTATCTTTCTAATGCCAACACCATAATTTTCGAGCACAATTTCCATCACTTTTCGATGTTTTTGTCGTTAACAGAGGTGAGGTGGATGGACGACTTGCATGAGACAAGTTTTCTTCGATTTCACGACCCTTATTGAATGCTTTATGCCACTCAAATGCTTGCGTTCTCGAGTCTTCAAAACACTTTTGTAATATTTTCAATGATGCCTTTATTCCATTGAAAATATAAAATTTCAAGCACACCGGCATGCAAGAAAAACCAAACCGAGTTCCGGTTTACCGGTTCGGTTCGGTTTAAATTCACCAGTCCGGGTCACTTTCGTTCCAGAGGTATGTATATATTATCCTGCTATTTTTATACGCCATTGTAACTAATAATATCATTTTTACTGAAGCTTCTATATCAAATTGTTTAATTTTCACAAATTTTGTAAATATTTTACAACAAAAACTTTGTTCAAATTCAATTGACACTGCCATCAAATGGCCTTCATAGTTCCATACAAG
This sequence comes from Leucophenga montana, assembly GCA_035044765.1. Classification (NCBI taxonomy): domain Eukaryota; kingdom Metazoa; phylum Arthropoda; class Insecta; order Diptera; family Drosophilidae; genus Leucophenga; species Leucophenga montana. The sequence goes on along the minus strand of JAWNNQ010000146.1, from coordinate 285,228 downwards.
CCTATTCAATAATAAAATAATGTAATTAAATCCTTTGGCACGTGTACAGCTTATGTCGACTATTAACCTTTCGGTACAATTATCAAACAGCTTATGTACTAATTTCATGCGCTTTAGTCTGTGAGCCAAAACACGTGGCCAAAAATCCATTACAATAGTTTTATATCGCACTTTGCAATTCATAAATTTTATTTCATGAAATTTCACTATACTGGCATAATTGTGTGTTCGTCTGTCCGTCCATCTGTACGTCCAACTGTCCGTCTGTCTGTGCGTTTTTATTATAGTGTAAAAATTTTATGTTTTCTACGTGTTGGCTGCAAAGCACGCACGTGACATGTAAAAATTTAATATTGTACTATAGTATAGTCGAAAAAATATAATATGTATATATATATACTACGATATATATATATATATATATATATATATATATATATATATATATATATATATATATATATATGTATATATCGCATATATATATAAATTAGCAGCTACTATTGCAATTAATTGAATTTGTTAATCAGCTTTAGTCGTTGGCGATTAAATTAACTGGTGAATGAATTGTATGAATACGGTTAGTATGCTTTATGAGTTTGGTTTGAGTAGCTTTGAGTGTGCACGGCGTGCGCTAATTAGCGTAATTAAAATTATTGACTCAGTCTACGTGACGCATAGCAGCACAGCAGAATTTATGCTTTTGTACATGATTTAATATTCATACCATATTTTTCCCTTTTTTTTATTTTTTGTTTGTTTGCAATCAACAAGCACACGGTTTATATCTTTATTCTGCGCATAAACTTGTAGTAAATTATATTAAACCCATTCGATTGCAAACACTAAAATCGGGATTGCCACTTAAGGAAATAATAGCAAAGCGGCATAAACTGAAAATATCGTTGAATGAGTAAAGCAATATGGCCAGAGATCGAACACAAATACTATATAAACTTTGACTGTGTTGACATGCTACTTGATAGCTATGTGAGGGATGTTTAATAAGTGTTGAGTGAATTAAGTAGTGCTGTTATGTAACTTTCAATAGACTTCAATTAATGAATTCAATCAATATGTCGCATGAATGGCTCTGGATGGAACGGAATCAGTTAAATAGAGCTCGCTGGGTTTGAGAGGTGATTTATCATTGCTGCTGTAATGGGCTTTAACACTGTGCTGAACAAAAACTAGATGAATTCCGTCTTCTCTAAGTCTGCTTATATGAATTTATATTAAGAGTACTCGAAAAGCGTAACGAAAATTAAAACTTATTATAGAACACTGCGGAAACACCAGATCGAAGTCTGCAAACAGAGTCTCCCATGGCATCCTCAGGAAAGATTATCAACCGTAAAAATTTATCAACTAACAAATTGAAGTAATCGGGAAAGCCATTGGCAAAATTAAAATGTGTACATTTCCTGTGCTTCAAACTGGTGTAATAGGACTTAAGTAGAAGAACTCTGTTTATCGATTAATCGATTATATTTAATAGTTTTTAATAATTTAATTTTCTAAAGTGGATACAAAGTTTGGTTGTCTACATTTCTGTTGGCTCGTCTTTTTGTAATGGTTGAAAATAATCGATGATTTCAATAATTGACCAACCCTAATTTTAGTACTTTAAATTTTGAGTAAGTGCGGAGTTGATCTTTTTTTCATATTCACTTCAATTTCTCTTCTACTTTATGATGTTCAATTAGAACTGTTCTGCCTCTGGAATTAATGCGGCGCACAGTATTCCAAAGTAAAAAATGCGTGCTAAATATTCAAACCGTGTTGAGTTCGATACTTTTGAAGTCGCTGATAATGTAGCTGATATTAAAAATTCCAACCACAAAATGGCGGATAAAAAATGTTGCACGAATTTTGGAAAAACTCATTCATTCTGTTAGAAACTCAGTTCACTACTTGCGTGTACCAATCTCCTTCTAAATTCACTTATCCAGGCACTCAGATCATGTAGATTACGTATTGTTCGGTCATCTTGTTAAGAAATGTGCTGCACTCAGTGGATGTTTGTAGCCGGGAAAAGTGTGAACCCTGCTGGGTTTTTGGCACTTTCGCTTGGTAAACGCAAGAATGATGGATAGACTGAACGATATTCTAATTCTTAGGTCCGGAGAGAAGCTAACTCCTCCGACTCGCCCGTCGATCTTTAAGCCATCGGTAAACATATTGAGGGCGTTTTCTTTACGATGTGGTAGGGAGTTCCATTGTGAACTAGTATATACTGAGACATCTTATTTTCGGTCGACGGTTGTAGTAGGTATACATGCATAATGCGCAATCGATTTTCTCCCGTTGGCACTTTTACACGCGAAAAGTGCTGTGTTCCCATTAAGCTTTCTATTCACAATCACACTCAGCTATTTTGCACTATTACTGCATGAGAGGCTTATATTGTTCAATTTCGGGGAAAAGCGGGCTGAGATCTTGTATTTTCTTGAAAAGAGTACTAGCTGAGTTAGGAGGTAGTTCTCCTACTATATTGAGCTATACTCAACACTCCGGAAGTGTGTATCTAGTAATTGCTTGAAAGTTAACTTTCTTAAGTCTGTCCAGAGTCCGGTTGGGTGCATTACCTATTGAGGTTGGTGTCTTGTGTGGCCACGTCTTAGATATACATATCTGTGAACGATTATATATTGTTTAAGATATTGGCGACTGGCCTTTCTTCGTTCTTTGTAAATATAGTTCTAAGTTGGTTTCATGGTCTGTTAGCTTTACTTAAGTTTTCTGAGTTTATCAATTTACACCACAGTCGCTTTCAAGTTTCTGTTTGGCCAAGCCCTATCCAGTTTATCCCTGTTAAATTTTTCTTTTCCTCAGCCACATCCCTATGTTGAAAATGTGATCGGAAAATGAATGAGAGTCTTCTGAAACCTTTCAGGAGTGACTTTCTAAGTTGAGTTTTCGGATACTAGGGTAGTATGGAAAACTTCTTAACTTTACCAGTTGTTAGTGAATCGCTACTCATTTGGGTACTGGAGCTAACGGCTGACCAACAGATACCGGCGTACTGCGATTTAGTGAACTACTGGTCGTTAGCTTTAAGCTAGCGAAAGTTTTTGTGTTTCCGCATCAACTAAAATAGTTATAAAAACAAAAAAATCTAACCATAAGACCTAACGAATTGCTAACCCCTTTTCCCTAACAAGGAGTTAGCGATAAGTAATGCAACGTCATACCGCTCGGCCACTGCCTAGGACATGAATATGTTCATTCCAATTGAATGAACGGTGGTGAGCCTGAGAGTTAGTGCTCACTGCAGATGTTGAAAGAAATCGCAGTACGTTCTGTTCTACACTAGTGATAATTAAGTACTTATTGCACTTCCCTCGTTGCAATTTTTTTCATTTCATCCGTAACCGAATCGGAGTAAAAACACCGGAATAAAAAGACATAAGAACGCCCCATGGCATGCTATAAAAATTCATGAGCGTAAATCCTTTAGCTGCGCTGAAACAATGAGTCCCTTGTGTATGCTTCGTATTCCAGCAGGACATACGTTTTGGCCAGACCAGAGACAGCCACACACCCACTTACACAACCACATTGCTGACCTTACAACGCTAGTATGTATCTAAGTTCGTATATAGCAAAAGAAATGCTTTCTTTTTTTTGTTGATTTAAGACTTGTACATAAAGTTATGAAATTATAAAATTTATAGCATACTTGCAGGCGATAAAACAGCGGGCAAACAGGAAAACGAAGCACTTGATGTGTTTGTTCTTCTGCTGCAGTTTGTAATAGTTCAAAGAAAAGTACTGCATGGAACTACGATAAAAGAAGAAGAAAAAGAATCTCATTACAAATATATAGGGTATTTTTTTTTAAAGTTATTTAGAGCTTTGAATTGAATTAAAGTACTGCGATTATTTAATTTCAAACTGAAAATTTGCTTTGGTAGGATTTTATGCCACTCTAAAATGACTAAAATGACAAACCAAACTGAGCACAAAATCACCATTTTATAACAATTTAGTTCCTGTCGAAAAATGAAACCTCTAAGAAACCACCCTATACAAGCACAAAGTAAATTAGGTTAATTATTTTGCATACTTTGCGGCGTTTGAGCATGGTGCATTTGAAGTTTGCATTAAAATATCAAAGCTTTGCTCTGCTATAAGAATTAACATTTGCAAAATTATGTAAAACCATTTATTATTGCATAATTTTAGGCTTAATGCGCCGCAATTCATGCAAATTAAATTTTATGCCACATTTCCGCAAAAGCAAAATGGAGATTTTCCATTCGCCATTGTTTGCATTCGTTGGAATATCTCTGCGCCATATCCGTTTCCGCTATAAAAATAAAAAACCTAGAGCCTAAGACGTCTGTCGGGCTGTTTTAAATTGGCAAATTGCGTTTTTATTGCAAAAAAAAAAAAAAAAAACTCATAAAAACCTTCATAAGTAAATGCATTAAATTTGGAGTATGGTGCACAAAGTATGTCCGCCAGGCATTAGAGCATGGAAAATTGCGTCACCTTAATGCTGTCTTAGCTGACATTGAAATTGATGTCTACTTTTACATTAAACATAAAATTTTAAGTGCGTCGCGTTGTTTTTGATGTAGCACTTTGTGTACTTATTTCTCACCTTTCAGAAGGTGTTATTTTTTCTCTTTATGAGATACTTAAATTCAGCTGTTAACTAAACCAAATAGGGCCCACCTAGGCATTGTAAAATTTTTCTGTTCAAGTCTTGAGTCTTTTGCGCCACAAGATTTTGTTCAGTAATGTGGCTCACTTCTACCTCAGAGGGTTTGTCAATAATCAAAAATCAATTGCCGTATTTGTAGCGAAGAAAATCGAATATTGATCTTTCAGCCACTGACACACCCCGAAAATTGCACTGTTTGGTGCGGCTTTCGGTCTGGTGGCATTATTGGGCCTAACTTCTTCAAACATGAAGAAAATTAAGTAGTCACTGACCCGATATCGTAACTTTTCGAAACATTTTTTATTTCCAAAAGTATGTGAAAATGGTCTGAAAGGTCATTGGTTTCAATAGAATGACGTCACATACAATGCTTCTCCAGCAGCTATCGACTTATTGTGGAAACAGTTTGACGATAACATAATCTCCAAGAAGTTTCACGTGTAGAATTCTCGAAATTTCGGTTCAATTTTGAATATGGTGAAAATCATTGGATTAAGCCTTTCCACAGAACAGCTACGTTCTTTGTAATAAATAGAATCGAAAATTTGCAAAAGGAAGTTTTTTAAAATGTAGTAAAGTCTTGCAAAAATGCATGCGACAAGGTAAACAAGGCATTTATAGACTTCCATGTCTTCGTTTTTGTATGTTTTCGTTTGAACAAACAAACCAAAGCAAGCACTGTGCGCATATATCAAAAACCAGATGGTTGTGAAAACTTTAAGTTTAATGAAAACCTGCTGACTTTTTCTAAACGTGGTCTGGTAATATTTGCTGGTTTTTGATCTGGTATGTATGACTGTATAACATGTATATACAAATTTTCTCTATTCTGCCAACTGAACCACACCAAAAGTGAGAAAGAGGTGGACAAGATGCTGCTGAATAGTGATTGAAGCAAAAAAACTGTTGTGTTTGCTTTGCTCATTTGCCTTGTCTTTTCATTCGGTTTGATCGTTTGGTTGTATCGAACCAAGTTCACTTGTAACTGGTTTGGTTCGTTTGGAATATTTTTTAAAGAACCGAGTGAAAAGAAGAATAAAATTGATTTGAAGCATTTGCCAAACGAGTGTGTTTGCGCAATGGTCTAGTACGTAGATACCATCAAGTATATATAAGCTCGTGATCAGCACAAAGAAACTATTCGTTCTATCCATGACCGTCCATCGCTTCGTCTGTCCGAGAATCTAGATCTCAGAAAATATTAGGCTTAGAGTCACACTTTTTTCAAGTTTAACTCAAAATTTCTTTCTGCGCAAACTTTGTAAAACGTTGTAAACAGTACTCTTAAAGATTAAGGTTGTATACTTAACAGTTAGATAAGTTGCAATCGCTCACACAAAATAATACATTTCGAACAGAGATATAGCCAACCGAAGTCGTAAAAAGAAGTGGATTCAATAAAATTTACGGTTTTGACAATATACGATTTTAAGACTTCAACTCTGATTCAATTTCGGCAACATGCTCCATAAGGCCGTGCAGGTTAATTTAATTAAGGCCTGGCCAGACGGTCTTATATTTACGTGTCAGATTACTAGTATAGTCGCGCCATCTCTTGTGAACATGGCAAAAACCTATGTGATTAGCCAACTGGTAAATTTTTTATACCGCCTACCCATAGGGAAAAAGTGCATATTAAGTTAGTGCAGAAGGAGTACTGGAAAAAAACTATAAAATTTAAATTCTTGATCAGAATCGGTAGACCAGTCGATATAGACATGTGCGTCCGTCCGGCCGTCCATCCGGTTGTTCATCCGACTTTCTACGAACAGATCTTGGAGACTATAAGAGATATCAAGTTTAGATATTTATTCTCCTTTTCTTTAACATTTTAACTACAATTAAATGAACATGCCAACTCCAGTTGGCATGGGATGATAGCCCCCATTCAAAGATGCGCTCTATTTTTAACTTCGACTGCAACGTTCTTTTTTGTTTTAAATATAATGGGCCTCACTTTGACTTGACTTACTTTATTTTATATTTATTATTGTACCAATCAAAATTCTATTAGAACTGCTGTTTACAATCTAACATGCTCACACTTAACAGCGACGAGAAGATGGGATGCTCAACTTGAATATGCAACGCCAGGGCGGCAAAAGTTTTGCCAAAATGAATTTGTACTCAATTTGTTAAAAATTTACTGTGCAATCAGCAACAGAAACAGCAGAAAAAGTCGAAGTCGAAGTCGAGGGCAGTCAGTAAGCATGGCATACTTTAAGGGGTTTTCACAAGGTTTTTTGTTTTTTTTTTATAACATTCTCAATGCTTTCAATGTTTTCTGCTCGGAGCTGTGGTTCTTAAAATTCAATCAATCATTGTTTTGCTGCTTTGTTTCTCTCATATTTTGATGCACTTTGGCAAGCGACATTGAAAAGTTTTATTTTCTCTCTATATATTCTATATAGTATTCTATATATTTATATTTTTATATTTTTATTTATTATTTTTTGGATTGAGTGTAGAACTTTTCTGAAATATTTGCTTTTTTTTTTAACGAATCAATTTTGCAGCAATTTTATGGCAGCTTACTTTGTATTTTATAAGATTTATGTGTAAAGTTTTTACACCACTCACATAAAGTGGGAAATGGTATTATCAGTTTGTCTGAAAGTTTGTAACGCATTACAGGGTGCATCGTGGAACCCATTAAGTATACATATATATTCGATCTAGTCAATCTAGCTATGTGTAATTTTTTTAGATATCAGTCTGAAAGTTAATAAAGTATCCATATTGATATGCCACACTTATTCTTTAGAGTAGCTTCCATACAAACTCACCGTTCACATTTATGTTTTTGTATGAAAAACTTTTTTATACTATATCAACTTGAAATTCGATATCGTAGTTTTTGTCGGATGGTCACTTCATATACATATACTAAAGGGCGTGTCTCGTCCACTTTTTGGGATAGTCTTCATACAAAACCCTCCCTCACTTTTGTATGAAAATCATCTTTATTTCAGTCAATATCAGCTTGACAGTCGATATGGTGGTTTCTAATCGATGGTCACTTCATATACGTACATATACTAATGGGCGTGTCTCGTCCACTTTTTGGGATAGTCTCCATAAAAAACCCTCGCTTACTTTTGTATGAAAATCATCCTTATTTCAATCAATATCAGCTTGACACTCGATATGGTGGTTTCTTATGAAAGTTCACTTCACACACATTTAGGCCCCATATAAACCCTCCCTCCATGTTTATGTTTAACAATTCAATTTAAAATTTCATGTGAGTGGTATTACAGCGTCGCTTCAACTGAAGTTTTCTTGTTTAGGTTTTTTTTTTGAAGCTTTGCTATAAATTTGAATGTTGTACTTTTTGTTTTTCATAAACTAATTTGTAAATGTTTTAAAAATTTACTGTGTACAAAGGTTTCAAGCAGTTTGTATAATTTATTAGCTTCAATATTGCTGTGCGGTTTAATCAATAGCCTTAAAAGCCTGAAGTATGCTATGAAATTTTACTTATTTTTTTGGCAATTTTGTTTTTATAGATTTATAGTACAAATCTGTGTTCTATTTTCATGCTGCAGGTGACAGCTTTCAATTTTTTTTTTTTTGGCTTAGCATTCTATTTCCTCGTATTTCCTCGTATTTTGTTGTTATTGTTCTTTGTATAGTTTTTCCTCAGCAGTTTTCCTTGTCATTCGACTTGGCTACCTGCTAAAGCGTCAACAGCAGTTTTCCTTGCTGCTAAGCTGCCAATTTTTGGCTTTAGTCTATCCGGTTTGGCTACCTGACAGTTGTCTGGCTTTTGTATTTTGCTGTGGTTTTGGCATAGCGCACTCGGAAATTGAAAACTTGCTTTGCTGAGGCATTTGAATGGAGGTATTTTTTCGTTCTCTGTCGAAGAGTGGAAGTTAATCTATTGTGGCTAACTCTGATTTGTGTTTTAGCTGCATTTGATGTCTAGCAGCAATATTGCAAAATTGATTTAAAATATTGCAAGTGAGTTTTTCAATATCCGTTTAAAATTTAACTGTCAGTTAGAAAGTTATGTTAATCGACAGTATAACAGACAGTTATCTACATATTTACACTGACGCAGTAAACTGCAGAAAGCAGAAGTGAGTTGCTGCGTTCCGAGAAAACACAGTCACTTATAGGGTCGTGTCATTGCGCATTTGTTCATTGTCGTTAACATGTGAATGGCAAAATTATGTTCGCTTAAAATAAAGCAGCTGGTTTTGTGAGTGTTGGGTTGGGTTTTATACAAACAATAAAAAAGTGTGCCAAAATGTGGATTCAAATTAATTCTACTTTATTTTTATTGACCAGAGAGCCAAATAGGCAAGCACAAATAAAGTTTCACAAGTTTGATCAAGAATTCGATCAAATGATTGCGGAATAGAACTGTTTGTGGTGAGAATGATTGCAGGTCTATGGATATTTAAAAAGTATCGTTTGAACCTAGCACTCTTAAAAAAAAAACTTTAAATTAGACCTTGTACGACTACTGAAGTACTGCTAGTTACTACGCATGATTTAAAAAAAAGTATCGCTTAAATGTATCATGTGATAAAAAGTATCGCCGAAAAAATTAAAGTTCTGTTATTCTTCCTTGTATGGCGGTTATAGTACTGCTATTTATTGCACATAGTAGCTCAAAAAGTCTGGGTTTATTAAGTATTATCAAAGTATCGTTTGATACTAACGGCACACAAACAATTTTATTTTAAAATTTATGTTTCCTTCATATAGCAACTGCTATTTACAGTTAGTATCGCTATATTGAGTATTATCTATAGGTATCGTTTAATACTAGCGGAACGTAAAAACTTGTTTGCTTATGTTGTCCTTGTTTGATGTTTAAAGTACTGATACATATGGTTCTTCATAAAATGTTCACTTCGTTGAGTATTATCAATGTATCGTTTGATATCGTACTTGTGTCATCGAAGTTATGTTGCACTCATATGGCGTTTAAGGTGCTGATATTTACTGTGCATGGCTTCGCGCAAAAAGTATCGACTGATTGAGTATTATTAAGGTATCGTTTCATACTATCAGCGTTAGAACTACAACTACACTGCTAGAGTTTCACATTTTCATCATTTAGTCTGCTGTGCAACATCTTACTGCAAATATTTACTGCACACAGTGTAAACCTCCTTTAAATCAACGCTGCTAAAGCTGCCACCATTAAATCTATCTTCATGTAACTCATACATTTAATAAGTATGCCTTGCCATAAATTCCTAAAACTCATTTCTTTCATGGTTTGGATTTTATTGTTATAGATTTTAATGACATTCTTTTGTAGTAGGTATAGCCACTTTGACTATGCAGCAACAAAAGCAATGCTGCAGGCCATATGGCCTCATAAAAACTGCAACTGCTACTCTGTTTTTTGTTTGTTTGTTGTTGTTGTTGTTGTACAGAAGTCAGCTATAAGATATAACATATGTATAAATTGTATGCTCTTCTTAATCCCATTAAGAGCCATCAACAGCAACAGCAACAGCAACAGCAACAGCAACAGCAACAGCATTCGCATTCGCAGTAGAAAGAATCATTAAAGTCAGTTTTGTACTTGGCTCAACTCAACACTCGCTGTCGAATTTAATAACATCCGTTTCAGCCACAAAACAGCACCCGAGGGCTTTAGGCCGTACATCTTTGGTTTGGTTTGCTACATACGAGTACTCGTATATAAGTATCTGTAAAAGTATATCTAAATGTATCTGCAAGTTTTTTGTGTGTTTTTTTTTTTTTTGTAATTTTAATTTTGTAGCTTGTTGCCTGGGGTTTTGGGTTTCTCTCTTAATATTTTTTTTTTACTTTTTCTTGCACGCAAATGTGTGAAATTCATTTTTATTATGCATGCCAAATGGATTTAGTCAATTTCAAAGCGAGAAGCACAGTTTAAGCTTAATTATAATGACAATGTGTAGCATGAAATTGAATTTTATTCAGTTTGCACTGCAGTGAGTGACTTTGAAGCATTTGTATATATTCTTAATTAAAAGCCGAAGTACACGAACAGTGTCGAAGTTCATTTCAATGGAGAGCAAGTGCACAAAAAATATTTCAGTTGCTTATTAACAGTTGTCAGATCATATTCTTGTCGCTGCGTTGCTTACTGACTTACTTACTTAGGTGGCTCTAAAACCGTCTATCGGTTGGAACAGTACTCGTCAGTTGAAGTTCGGAACTTCGTCAAAAAGTTCTTTGAATGTCTCTATTGTATATATTTATCTCACAAAGCTTTCTCTCTCTCTGTCTATCTCTCAGCTTCCTCAATTTGGTACATCTGCTATCTTTTTTGTTTCTTTCGGTTGCTTTGGTTTCAGTTGCAAGAATAGAGTAAAAATATTTTCTATCTCTGTCGTACACTAAAGGTTGTTTCACATTGTAGAGCATGTCGATCGATCAGCTTGACGTTAGACACGAAATTTTTGTGTATGCACTTGCAAACTTGTGTGCGAGCATCAGTTGAATGTGTTTTTGATAAGGTTTGACGATGCTTCTTACCGCTTGGAAATAGTTTTGCATGTTTAATAATTTTAAATGTTTGTGGTGATTTTTGTTTGCATCTGCCTTTGGCTTAAGGGGCTCCAAAGTCATATTTTTCTTTTGATTGAAATTGTTTAACCAGTTATTTATTTGCTACTCGGTTTGGTTTTAGATACCCCAGAACAATTTTGTTCTCTTCTCATTCATTTTCATAATTCATTAGAAACAAAACGAGCAACTATCTGGTGCGGAGATTGCTCATTCGGCGTGAATGGGCCTTTGAATAGAAATGACTGTGAATGGCATTTGTTACATAAACATGTTAACGGAGTTCTCAACTGGACTGTATGGATCTGAACGACATGTGGCAGGACGGTGTCACCTACCACACCGCGCATGAAACAATCGATTTATTCAAGCAACGATTTCCAGGCCAAATCATCTCCCGAAATTCCAATGTTAACTGGCTGCCAAAATCGTTTCTTTGGAGTTTTGTGAAATATTGCTGAAGCTTCTTACTGATAATTTAATGCAGAGTGTTATTAAGTATATCTATCACATAAAAAGCCATGATCCAGATAGATGTTGTAGTAGTACATAGGCACTGCAAGGCTAGAGACTCTAAAAACATGGCTTTTCTATTTATTTTCATTGACTACTTTTGTGTAATATTTGAAAGTAAGCATTTTTTTTTTGTTCACAATTATCTGTTTGCTAAACTTAACCTTCAACATAATGCCCTTCCCGCAGAGCGCAATAATACTTACATTAAATAAAATTAAAGTGTTGCAGCATATACTTACTTGCTACAAGTACTCATACAAGTACATAAGCAGTTTTCAATTAATTTTGAGTAGCGCCAATGCCAGAAACTGACAGCTAAAATAAGCTGCCGGCGACTCCCTTTATCTTTCATTACCTTTGCCACACTATAGAGAGCAACTATTTACCACAGCACAACACAGCAGAGCACACCACACCACACCACACCACACCAGGCCATGCCAAGTAATGCAAACACGTTTCTCAGCCAACAGCCGCAAAATTAACCTGCAACATGTGCCACAAGGCTGCATAATCAGCATGCGACGTTGCAGCCACAGCACAGCACAGCACTGCCTTAGTCAACTTCGTGCAACATGCAGCAATTGGGATAGACAGATGGACAGATGGACAGACGGACAGACGGACAAACATACAAGTCAAGTCGTGTAGCATAGAGGTTGGCTGTCATCTGGTTTTGCACCTCATGCAACGACACCGTCTGTTTGCTAAAAAATGTAATTGATTGTCTGCGACCTGCCTGGCTTGACTCTGACTAGGTTCAGTTTGTCTTAGTTGGGTTGCCTGTGAGTCTGACTGGCGAAGGTCAACAATGGGGTTATATGCAAAGAAAGTTGGCTGCTTTTTTCGTCTAGCAAAACGTATTACCTTCCTTTTTTTTTTTCTATTTCGTGTAGATCTAAGATCAAAAGGTAGTTTTATGTTTACCAACTCATGGCACCTGCTGTGTTTTCTTAAGAGTTTTACATAGTTTCGAAATTGTTGTCGAAGTTTGGGGCGCGCCACTCAAAACATTAAGGAAGTGTTTGAATATCATCAACATAATCATGTACATCACAACAACAACAACAACATCTTTTTACAAGTCTCATCATAAATTCATAATATATTGCTTTGTGTCTTTGGCAATAAATCGCTTGTCAATATTTGTTCTACAACTGCTTTGAAAAGCTGCAATAGAACGAAATTCCTATATAATAACTCAAGGTGTCTGTTGTCTGCAGCTCTAGGTATTTCTTTGTATTTTAGCTTTATAGAATTTTGCAGAGATTTTTGATACACTGCATACACACTTTTATAATATAAAGTGGGTATTATTAAAGTGCAGATTAGTTTGGAACATGTTGAAGCAGATGTCGAAGATTCTGTATATGCCAAGTATATATATCCTGAGAGAAAGAGAGTGAGATTGAGAGAAAGGGTAAGGTGAGTGGTGCTGTTGTTTCCTCATTTCCTTCCTAAATCTACCACTGATGTCTAAGCACATATTAGTGTTAACAGAATATTAAGTTTCAGTTCAGACTTTTCAAATTTGGGAGCAGCTCTTTTACTAGTTTCTCAGAAATGTTGACTATAAAGGATATGTTGTTCTAAAAACGCAATACTCACCTGATCAGAAAAGAATCATTTTATATAAAGAGTATACGTAAAATTGTATTATATCCGCTTCACTATTTAGAATTTAAATGTATTAGACTGTCTCAGTTTTGTATTCAATTTGAGTTTTTCTTAAGAACAAGTTCTGTAGAGCCTGAAGGTGGCTAAATTTAGAATTTTAAGTGTGTTCTGGAACCGAGAATTTGTACTTGTTTAAGAAAATATGTACTCACCATAATATGGATACCGCTATGGATCAATTAAAGTACGGAAAGCCTGTGTTTTTTTTTTGTAAATCAATTTTGATACACTTCCACAGGTACGATTAGGCTTAAGTTTAGAATTTGTAATATATTTGATATCATACTTATACAGATTTCTTTCTTTGATTTGTCTTTTTGATTATGAATAGTTTTACCGAATTTTTTAGGTCTACGATTTTGAGCCACTTCCACATATCCGATTGTATTGAATTTTAACAATAGATGTCATCTACAGATTTTTTATTTATACAGGTTTATTTCTTAAGTAAATTAAAGACTATGAGCATAAATATTGAAGCACTGTTGTATTAGTCTTGAAAGTTTATTTCGATCCACTTCCACATTTGCGATTGAGTTGAAATTTGGAACAATCCATAGACTTTTTATCTTGCATTTAAGATTCATTTCTTTCATCTGTTTTTTCATTATGAAATTATTTTACCGAACTTGTCAGAACTACGATTTTAACCTATTTTCATATATCTGATTGAGTTAAATAATTGTTATCAACAGATTTTTTAGACTGGTTTGGATTTTGAACCACTTTCGCATATCCGATTGAGTTGAAATTTAGCTTGAACGTTGTTTGGCAAATTTTACTAAGCCAAAGCAAACCGTTTGTCGAAATTTCTATTTATGCATATAAAGTGTATAAAAAATTCGGTTCACTTTTATCAAACTTAAAATTTTCTCCAATACTTTGTGAGTTTTCTTGTAATGTTTATTTTTCTATTTTTTTCTTTTTCAATTTGAAAAATCGTTACACGTGTAACACAATGCCGTCGTTCATTTCAAATAGTCTGCGTGCGACACCTCCTCCATTAGCTTTGGGGCAAATTGAAACGCATACGAAGTAATTCTCTGCCAACCTGCTTACTTTTCCCCCCAGAAAGACGTAACTCTGGCATTTTTGCTATGTTTGTTGCCAATTTCCCAGGCATTGTTTGTTTGCACGCTGGCTTTCTTCTTGTGACTTTCTTAAGTCGCTTCTTTCTTTTTTCTAAGCCTTTATATAAATAATTCTTTTCATGCCGTTCGCTTGCCATTGATATCAATCTGTGTTCTTTTCTGTTCTGTTCTGTTCTGTGTATGATAATGCGTTTATTTTTCTACTTTGCCATTTGGTTTTGAATTTTACAACACTACTCATTCCAGTACAATACTAGATACAACTTTCCCACTGCAGCATTTTACTCTTGTTAGACAAAAAACAAAGAAACCGTGGAAATTTTCCCTGTATACAAGTCATAAATTTTGCAAGCATTTGAAAGCTGTATGAGAAGCATTTGCGATAGCAGCACCTAGAGCTAGTATATTTTGGTTTATTGTTCAGCGGATTTGAACGAGTGAGTGAGAACTGTGATTTGTAGAGTCTATTGAAAGCACCGCAGGTGATAGATACACTGAGCGAAAATTTTAGAAAACAGTATTATGGTCTTTTTAAATTTTAGTAAATTTTTACACTCCTTTCCAAATATGAAACAGAATGGACCACGCACGAATTTAACAGCAAAGCATGCTGCTCGTCGCTCTCCATCTCTACCTTTCTATGCAGCTCACTGTATAAGTCTGTGCATTCAAAGAGAGATGAGAGAGAGAGAGAGAGAGAGAGAGAGAGAGAGAGAGAGAGAGAGAGAGAGTGGGAGACAGAAAGAGAGAGACCAAGAAATAGAAAGAGAATTTGTGCGTCACTCACATTAGTTTATTTAGCTGTTTGATGCTATGTCCAATGTGCCCTCTTGTTCCCTTTCTCTTTTCACCATTATTCTTGCTGATCTGTCGTGTTGATATCAATATTCTACGATAACTTTTCAAGCCAAGCGTTGCTTTAATTGTAGAGTTATACGGCATACATTTAGAATGTTTTTTTTTGTACATTTTTTAGAATCAGTAATTTTTTTTCTTTGAAAGATGTTTTGAGATTTCAATTATTTTTCTTTTCATACATATGTGTGTATTTTAAGCATGCACACATAAGATGTTATCTATATAGACTTATACGCAACTTTAAGTTCTAGACAGTTTTATCCATGGGATCTGAACTGAATACCTACCAGTTTTTAAGGGTCTTATTGTTTATGTAAGGCTCATTAGTCTTTATGTTATATATTTTGTTTGATACGTAAGTGATTTTCTGGAGTAGAGAAAACAAAAGGTACCTTCCGACATAACTGATCACCTATATTTACCTATAAAACAGAGAGCTTAGGTAGTATAACAGTACGACTTAATGAATCAGCAAACTCAGTTTGTATGATTTGTTATCACTCAACCTTTTCTATCCTTACTTAGCACAGTTATAAAAGATAAGGTAATAATAAGAGAGGGAAAGAGAGAGATAGAGAGAGAGAGAAATGTAAAGCATAAGAATAGAGCACAATCTGTAGAACACAAGTAACTCGCTTGGCGCTTGGCAAGTAAAACACATATGTATTAGTTTGAGACACAAGTACACACTAAAGAAGCCACCGAAGACAACTAAGTGTAGCGTGACTTTCAATTAAAACTTTAAGTCGCTTATAATTCACAGTTAGTTTAATGTTACTAATAGCAAAATTTACAGCAATTCCTCAATGTAATTCTGTTTCACAGCATTCATTAAAGAATTTCTGTAAATGCCATATAACATTTTTTCAAGTGCAAAATCACTTTACCCATATTCACTAAAAAGAGATACCATCTGCAATGCAATGCCGACAGCTCATAGCGGATAAATTTATAACAGTTTAATAGATACTACTTTGCAGATAGCGCACTATTAAATCGAAGGATTTAATATTTATATATATATATATATATATATATATATATATATATATATATATAAATTTATAGGTATTGTAGTATGTAAAACTGCGTCATGCCTCTTTCGCTAATCTGATTAGAATGCAGTGAATATGCTTGTTGATGAAAGCCTTCAGCTAAATGTTTTGAAAAGAATTTATTATTCAAAAGGTTGCTGCATAAGTTGGATGAATGAATTATCTAAAGTTGCCTTTGGTTTATTAATACTAAAAAAAAAAAAAACAAATTTAGATGCATCTAATAGCTAACCTATCTTTTGTTTTGAATACTTTGCGCTGTGGCGGTTGCGGCATCTAAGCTTCACTGTACGTCAAGTGCAGTAGTCTGCCTGACTGTTGTTTTGATGAAGCAGCAACTAATGAATGAATTTGCAACTTTTCGCAAAAATTCAAAACTTAATTTACAAACAATTAAGTGAGTTTCGAGTGATGCTGCTGTTGGTTTATTGTTGATTTGCTCTTGCAACAACTTGCACGCAGTCAAGTCATGCAGTTTGCTTTTTGAAGCACGGAGAGAGTCCATCAAAAGGCATCTTTTTGCAGTTTTGAATTTCATTCTACGCAAAAAAAGAAAAAAAAAAAACCTTTAAACTTTTTTGTGGTCTCATCCACTAAAGAGTTGTGCTATAGAAATGGTGCAAGATTTTTTTTTTTATAGAGACGACATAGTTTAACATCAGCTATATTGTACAATTCTCTGGTCACAGTCTGTTAAGTATTTAATAAAGTACACTTGAGTTATATAATGTAGGTCAACTTGTAGCGAAATCGTGTGAATGGCAAATATGCATTTTAAATACAGTATCTGAACTCTGCGCATTTGAAGTTTTCGCTCTGTCTGGCTTTCACTTATCTTGCTGATCATCATAGTTCATGCAATCAAAATAGTTGCTTTGGTAGCTTGAAGAAATTTGTTTGTAATTTTAATTCATACTAAAATAGTTGAATTTAAATTTGAACTGCGTAAAAAGTATCCAATCAAAGCAGTTTTCAGCTGTTTGTTTTTAAAATCACAACACAAAATTGTATAATAATATACATCTCACATAAGAAATTCGAATGAATGGCAATGCTGAACAGCAGTAATAGTATGGCAAGGCTGTTGCAAGAATCTTAGCAGAACTAAAGCTGTATAAACTTACTTTATTAAAAAAGTAGCGTTCACAAGCACACAAAATTATTATTATTTATACAAATTTGTTGTATCTACTTCAAAGTTCGACCTTCCAAAATACTGGTAATACTACACTTATGCCTACAAATAATCCAATTATCAAAACATTTTTGAAGCGCATTTTTTCGGAATCGATTTCAGTTGTCGCCGCAAATTCTCTTTTATGTCTTCTATTGACTGAAAGCAGTAATTTCAGTTTTGGAAAGAGAAAAAAGTCGGCAGTAGGCATAACAGGTATATACGGTGGTTATTCGATTGTGAACGATTCGAAATTCGTTCACAATGATAGCTGTGTGAGATGGTTCGTTGTCGTGGTGTTAAAACTAAGATGTTTCCTTCCACAAGTCTGGCCTTAATCGACAAATTTTCTCCTTCAAACGTCGCATAATGCTCAAATAAAATTCTCTACTTATCCAATTCTCTACTTATCCAAGTGCATAATCAAAGAAAACAGTCAACAAAACTTTGACTTTTGACAGACTTTTTTCGGATTCGACTCAGTTGAAAGGCGCCATTCCGAAGCTTGTTGACAGGTTTGCTTGTTAACTCTTAAGCCCATGTCTCATCACTAGTTACAATTTTTTTTTAAAATATGGTACCCCTGCATCGATCAGCTTATCAAAACTTAAAATCAAACTTAGCTTCAAAACAAAGAATGAACATGGAATACAATTTGTCCCAGAAGTGGAGCAATGATGATTATGATTGTGCCAGCTGTTGGGAACATGGGTTGATTCTAATATAATAAGCTGATAATAAAGGAAACCAAATTTAGCATTTATTCTAACATAAATCAACAAAGTTGTTTAATTATATCTGCTGCAGTATTGGTATATTAAAAGTTATTTACGATGTTTATAAACAATTACTTACATTAAGTCTCATTTCAGGTGTTCACAAGCTCTTGCAATAGTAGTGCAAAAGTGCGCAAACGAAATTTTAAGCACACTTGTGTAAAGTAAAGTGGTGCAACTCTCTGCAGTCAGCTGTTTGAGACTTTATTCCGTTTGTATCTTTCTTTCTTTTGAACTGCTATAACTTTTCTTTCTTTTCGAATTATCAGCTTTTCAGCTTCAGTGTTGCCACAAAAAAAAAGCCATATGTACAAGAAAATACCAAAATTGGCGCTGCCACTTGCTAAATTTATTGTGATATGTTTCTTCTGTTGTTCAGTACGTTAAAGATGTTTACAATTGCTTCACACTATAGCTTATGTCATGCCTATTGGCTTGGAAATGTTATTCACCTGTTTAATCATAATTTTAATCGCCAAAAAATGTCAATACACGTTTCAATTGTAGATACTTAATTGCGGATGACACTTTCCATTTCCCAGCAGCAAAACAAAATGTTCATCAACTTGTAGGTACATCATTGAATTTTTATTTTTTTTATTTTTCGTACAGTTGTTGTTTCTATCTTTTGACGTGTTTTTAATTCGATATCGCTGCTTAATCAGTTTAATCAATTTAATTAAAAACTTAAAGTTTTCAGGAAGCACGCAGCACATTTAACAGAATTCGCATTATTTTCATGCAATATCACAATTAATTAATCTTTACGACAGTTTGCTGGCATATCGAATCAAACAGAGCTACAGGGTTTTCTTTATTTATTAATCAAGTTTAATTAATTTTGACATACGACCTGTTTCAGGTGTATCTTTATTTGTTTAAGGAAGATAAAGTGTGCTGGCAGTAATTTGTCATAAGCGCATGTTACTGAGACAGCTTTAAATGACAGCTACAAGTACATTATTCTTGAAAGAATAAAAAATAAATTCTTTAAATACTGCTTCATGACTGTGTATACTTCAATTTAAATTTTAAATACTTGTACTTAATCCAAAGGTTTATTTCCAACCATAAATAAAGTTCAAATGCAGTAATTTATGCTTTATTCTGCTGTAGAGAGTAAGCTTTCTACTAGAAATATGCAATAAGTATTTGTAAGGGTGGCAATTACGATTTTATATATGTATCTTCAGTGCAAGAGTAAGTAGTAAGTAGTAGCCGAAGCAGTAGAATAGGTCACTCATTGATTATATCGTAAAAATTCATTCCACACAGATATTTCCATTCCGTTTGGTATTTCTACATTGCTTGAATGAAAATATTGAAGAATAATTGCAATGAAAGAAAGAAAGAAAAAAATAATACAATCAAAATAAGTTAAACTGCGCTACCAGAAACGTTTATATCCTTTAAATGCGTTTTCCAATTGAAATTCTATTGTACTTTTGATTACTCCTAGACTCTCTCTCACCACACTGAGGTATGCATTGTAGAGCAGCATGTACGAAATAATGTTGAAAATAATGACAAATAAGACAAATTTTGGAATAAAACTTTAAAACCGGTATTTTTTTTTATGAGATAAATATAGTAAAAGCCAAAACAGTTTCGTTTAATATATATTTAAAAAAGGCTTAACAAATATTTTGTTTGAATATAACAATTGAATTTCGGAAAATACTGGTTTTCAGTAAATACCGGTTAAAAATATAAAAAACAAAGCAAAGCAAGCACTAAAGAAGCAGTGGTAAAATAAAGTTGCTTGTATTAGTGTTGATTATAAACTCAATACCAGATGCTTAGAATAGTTAGTTTCAATAATAAACGCTTTAAAATTAAGAAATTCAGAGTGACTCAGAAGGACTACGTATAATTCAAGAGTAGTTCATCGGCGATAATTACACCAACATAATTGTATTGTTTGGTTGCGGTGTGTCGTGTGAAATGGTCATTAGCTCATATTTCTTTGAAATCACAGCCGATACCGCAATATTTTTGAGACCAGCTGGGTAAAACTATAAACAACTATACCTCCAACCGGAGCCACAGCGCAAACTGCAAGGCCAACAATAGCTATGCATTATTTTGCTTAATAGCGACTTTAATTTCTTTGGCTTTATTTCAAAGAAAGAGTGTACATCAATAAACCAGCATGCATCCTTCAATTGAAAACCAGTATTCGTACTTCAATACGTGCCAAAACACCTGAAAATCTGCGTGAGCTCATGGGAATTGTGTTGGAAATAGCACGAATATGAGAAGCATAAAAAGAATTTTCCATAATTAAACTTTAAAAACTAAAATTATAATTATATGTACAATTTAAAACTTTATATCGTTTTCAAACCATAAACCAAATTTTTGCGCCACCCTGTAGTTTTTACATTCCTTCGATTTTGATGAAACATCAGAAACGTTTGAATACATTTTGAGGCACGAGAGTACGAAATCATGGTAAGAATATACGCAAAAACCGTTTCAAAGTCAAAGTCCTAAAACCGGTATTTTTTAATTTTCGTTTTCTAAGTAAAAGTTGTCTGAAAACTAATAGTTTTCATAAAAAAATAAATAAATAGAAATTTGATTGAAAAATACTGGTTTTCCAAAATATTGGTTTTTATAAAACACTAGAAACTGATATTATATAAGTAGTGATAGATTACATAAGCTACTAATGTATATTACTAGTGTATATTAGTAACTCAGCAACGGCTCCAGGAACCTGCAAAGTACAAAGTAAGGTAAGTATAATGGTATAAGGTAAGTATAATGGGTACAGCTCACTATTTTTCTTGTTAAATCTTCAAAAAAATTCATTTATTTTAGAATTCTGGGTTAATCATTATATAGAGTCACTGGCGTAGTTTCATTATGTTTCTCATGGCTGAAGCTTTAATAAAGTGAATGTACATTTAAAGTATACCTGAAAATTTGTTTAAATTATACAACAGTTGATGCATATTCCAATAGCCATTAACTGGATAGTTCAGTTAATAGCTCAATTGCAATACCTCATTAACATTTGCATTATGTAAGCTCATATTCGTTTACACTTGTTGCCGGCCTCTTATTTAAAGTTACTCTTTGTGCTCCTTCTAACTGCGTTACATGTTCTTTACAACTCCTACCATAGACACACTATATTTTTGAGTGTGTAGGAGATTTTAGCAGTTGTACCCAGCATATATACTTTGCAGAGAATGTCGGCAATGCAAATCGACCTGGACTGCTTTTGAGCATATTTCTTAAACATATATTTCTAAGACATACTGCGTCTATTGCTGCATTCGCTTTGTTTGAAAGGATTGCGTGCCTTGCTGCAATATAAAGTATGATCCTTATTCACACCATATGTCGCCGTTTCATTATATTACATGCACATTTGTTCATGGCAAGCAATCCAACAACTTGTTTTTCTCGAACAAACAGTTGAGAATTTTAATATGAAAAAGAAGACAAAAGAAAAAATAAAATTCTCCTTGATAAAATTTTTGCTTCTTATATATTTGTGCTAGAAGCTGCAAGGAATGCATTTAGCTGTCATCAAGCAGGAAAACTATTTTACACGACATTTTATGCATCAATGGCATTTAATTGAATAGTAGTAAAAAGTTTTTTCTACTCTGTAATGGAGGCACATATTAAAATGCCTCAGTTCAGTGTTATTTTTCAAATCATTAAATGAAGGGTGGTTTTTTTAGAGCTATAGGTATTTTATTTGTTATTACATATTACGACATACTAGCATGCAGTAAACTTTATTATGCTAGCAACACAGATAGTTCGACATAGAGCGCTGTACGAATGTATTCATAATGAAATATTCATAATCATTTTAGAATCAAAGTAGTAATTACTTTGATTCTAAAATCTTTTGCATTCATGTTCTAATGACCCACAAAGCTGTAACTCAAAACGAGTTCGTATACAGTTATACAATCATTTCAAAGGAAAGACTCCAACTGAGTGGCATTCAATCAATCTTTCAATATAAACACAATGAAAATCCACTGAATCCAATGAATATGCTTAAACAGTTTTCGTTCGAGTTTGGGTGAATTCGAAAGTTCAATGCGAACTTTGAGCAGGTAGATTTTGCATCATTATAACAACATTCATTCATATGAATGATTCAGTGCAACTTTTGATTCACTACTGTAAATTGTGCATGTACTTGACACTGAAACAGAATGAGTTTAAATAATATCATATCAGTCGAGATAGTTTATTTTTTTAACAGCAATTGATATAATCACATTAAAATTAATTTGAATGAGTGTGTATTGAATGTGAATTGAGTGAATGGTTTTTAAAAATTCACATTCATGCATATTTATACGAAGTCAAGTGAATTTTTTAAAGTTCGAATGGTTATGAATGACTGAATGAATGAATGAGCATTGTATGAATGATTTTGAGAAATTCATATTCATTATAATTCATACGAAAACTTTAAGTTATCTTGTAAAATAAATAAATGAATAATTCATACGAAGTTAGTGAATTCTTTTGAATGCTTATGTGGTTGCATAGCATGATTGAATGAATGAATTCGATAAATTTTAATGTTCTGCATGTTAGTATGTGTCTTGTTCTTGATTTTTTGTTTCAGCGAAAGTGCAGAATTTCGAAATTTTGTTATGAGGTTTATGGTAAATTACTTTTTAGAATATAGTAAGTAATTTAATTTTAATTTCTATAAAGTCAAGTAATTAGAAAAAGAATTTATTAACGTTATAATTGAATAGTAGGTATTATTTTATCTCTCTATGTACATGTATAAGTTTTAATCAAAATGCATATGTATGTGATCATTGGGTTGTGTTGTTCGCCTTCGTTTTCACAATTATTCAAATATATTCTCTAATATATTCACATATACTCATATTCACTTAAAAAACAAAACGCTAATGACTTTATTTTCGCTCAGCTTTGTTTTCGAAGTTCTCTTTTAGAAAATATATACCTGTATCATCATAGCAGCATCTAATTTACTATGCTTATTATGGCTTCGTTAGCAAGCTTATATCAGCTTCTCATTTCTTCTCTTACGCACTCAGAATAACTGTCGCTAGCTAGGAATCGAACATCAATTTGAGTGCAGAAAGTGTTTTCGTGTTGCGTTACCAAGTGACCGATAACTGTATTAATTTGAACATTCAGAAGATTCGAATAAACGAATGAATGTTTCGAATATCCATGCATTCATAGTGTAATGAATTAACATTTCATGCAGCAGTCTGTAATTCATCTGCATTAAGTGAAATGAATCTTGACATTTTGCAATGTTTCGTATTCATGAATTGAGTGAGAGTGAATGAATACGTATATTCATAAAGCAGCTTGTATGAATTAATTCATGCAGCACTCTAGTTCACGAGCTCATTGGGCCATTAGTGAGTTTTCTCACTAAGCACAGTCGGCTTCAAGCTGGGAGCAAAAATTGGGAACTACTAACGCATGTCATAGTCTCAGGCAGATCTACAGGTTGTTTAAAGGATTTCGGAGAGTTGAAAGTTATTTCTATAAAAACACTTCTTCTATAAAACTTTTTCCATTAAATATTTTACTTCGAACACATGCTACCAAAAAAAAAAAAAATAAAATAAAATAAATTTAATTAAACTCATTGACAGCTTACTCAATTTATTGTCATCAAATGCAGCTGCGTTCTCATCGTTGTACTCAATTGACAGTGAATTGTTTGTTTGTTTGCTTGGTTTGAAACTTGCTTTCTTCAACGAATTTCATTCTGTGCGTCATTTAAAGCACATTAATCACTCTACACACTATAATGAACGTACTATAGCAGATTTTCAGCTTAATCCTTATCATCATGACCAAAAAAAAAACCATTGACAATTGACTGACTCAGCAGTCATGTCAGTGATTGTGGCATGTGAAAGCACACGCGACGTACTATGCAATTCAATTTCATTGCACACTTCATTTTGTTTTGTTAATCAAGTCATCTTTACTTTTGGCTTTTTAATTTCCAATTAAATGGCGCATTGATTCCAGCGTCAGCCATGATATTACTGCGTTTCGTGTGTAAATCGTGATAATTTTGTACGTTGATTACAATCAGCATGAACCACAAAAACCGCCAACTGTCAACTCCAGTAGAAGCGGCGGCAGCAGCAGCAGCAGCAGCAGAAGCAGGCGAAAACGTTCTGTTGGTGCAGTAAATGTGCTGCATGTGGCAAATGCTGCGCACTGTGGTTTGACTCGTTTCGGTTTGCTTGGACGCTTGCTTTACTTTTGGCAGTGACAATAAACATTAAAATTTTTAATTAAAATTCAATTCAGGTGCAAAGACAATAAATGCAACCGAAATAATATCAACTGCTGCTGCTGCTGCTGCTGTCCTGAGTGCATGTGTAGGCGTTGCCCATGTTGCACTTCAGTTTAATGCGTGAGAATTAGGTTTAAGAGTTTTACAGCTTTAATACTGTGTCTTGATTGCTGATAGTGTTTTTTTTTTGGGTGTTATTTTTACTGGGATTAATTTTAATTGGTTTTGCGTTGCATGTTTATACAGTGTATGAAGTGTTTTTGGTAGCTGCTTCAACGAAGACATTTCGGAAATGCCACTGGATATAATTTAAAGGGGTTTTCAATAGTTGTGTGTGTGATATCAGTTCTTTGTTTTAGTTGAAAGGCCTATGACATCGTTTAAATTGACAGCGCGGCATCGCTGGGTGGCGCACATATGAAAGGTCGAATTTTCAATGACTCTAGCGTATAGATCAGGCTGAATTTGAGCAATGGCAAGGCAAAATTTTAAATCGTCTTATAAAACATAAACTTGGGTACCGGGTTTGTGTAGTGGCTACCCCATAAAGTGGGCGGTACACGTTTATTAGTATATGTTTGTGAAGTGACTACCATTTAGAATTTCAAGCTGATCTTGGCTTAAATGAAAAAGTTTTTCTTACAAAAACCCAAAAAGTGGTCGGTTGGTTTATGTGGAGCATACACCAAAAAGTGTGATACGCCTATTAGTAAGTATAATTATGTAAAACGGAAATCCTCCACATCAAATTTCAAGCTGATATTGACTTAATAAAGAAGTTTTGCACATAAAAGCACAAAAGTGTGTGATGGGTTTGCAACGGGGCTACCCCAAAAGTAGAAGGGACACGCCCATTAGTTTAATTATGCGAAGCGGATATCAATAAGAGTGCTCCACATTAAATTTCAAGCTGATATTGATCTGAATAATTAAGTTTTTCATACAAAAAGTCAAAAGTGTTACGGTGGTTTGTATGGAAGCTACCCCAAAAGCCGGGGGATCACACCCATTGTGAAGCGTACGTCCATAAGAAGCAGCCATGTCCATTTCTAAGTTGATATTAACTGCAATAAAACAGCTTTTCATTGAAAAAGTCGAAAGCGGGTGGGTGGTTTGTATGGAAGCTATCCCAAAAGTCAGGGATCACACCCATTGTGAAGCGTACGTCCATAAGAAGCAGCCATGTCCATTTCTAAGTTGATATTAACTGCAATAAAACAGCTTTTCATTGAAAAAGTAGAAAGCGGGTGGGTGGTTTGTATGGAAGCTATCCCAAAAGTCAGGGATCACACCCATTGTGAAGCGTACGTCCATAAGAAGCAACCATGTCCATTTCTAAGTTGATATTAACTGCAATAAAACAGCTTTTCATTGAAAAAGTCAAAAGCGGTTGGGTGGTTTGTATGGAGGGCTGCTCTAAAAAGCGGGCGTGGCTTGTAAATATGGTTACTCTTTTTTCACTGCAACAAAAATAAATCTGTGTGCCGGGGTATCTTAAAAATTGATCCAATTGATCCAAATACCAGACGAACAGACAAGCGACATAGCTAAATCGGCACGTCTCATCGATCTGATCAAGAATACATACTATATACATTTTTTGGGGCCTACGATGTTCCCTTTGATGCGTTACAAATTTTTCGACAAACTGCGTTATAAAGTAAGCCTACTCAAACACAGAATTGTTGCAGAGCTTAGTTAGTGTGGAACATGTTTGAACTGTTTGTAAATTATGAGCACTTTAAAGTTTTAAAAAAATTTTCATAATTTACAGTTGGTTAAATTATTTTCTGATATACATGCATTGTATCTAAGTACAAACTAGAACCAGATCCACTTAAATTGTAATATATGTCTCACATTTTTAAATACACGATATATTTTGCAGGGTTGCATGTTAGTTTTTATAGTGTTGAGCAATTCAATACTAATTTTAATGTTACAGCGGTTTTTATGTCTGTCCGTCCCTCGTATTTGTATAAAACACTATGGGGAAAATGTATATATTGTGTGGCTTAAAATGTAATGCTTTAAAATAATTTAAAACAACGAGTCTTTATTTTAAATACATTATCAAAATGAAGGGCAGATAATGTGCGTTGATTGGTCCCAGAGATTCAAAAAGCTCGCTTTATCTTAAGTTTATTTGTAAACTTAAGTTAATTTGTGCTACAAAAAGTTTCAATGTTACCCACAGTGCAAAATGGGTAATTTTGTCGATGATAGAAGTATCAGTATTAGTTTCATAAACAAGTTTTGATATTTTAAGGCGTTAATTCGAAGTCTACTTTCTGTTACAACGTAATTAGCAATAAATTTGTTTTTTTTTTCTGGTCAACTATAGTTAGCATAGCTGTTATTAGTGTTGTAGCTTCCGTTTTTAGCAAACAAATTTAAAATGAAGTATTAAATTACAACAAGACGAATATACCATTTGAATGGTATTCGTTTGCAGATGCGCAAATGATTTAAATCGCTTGAATATTTTGGCCGTAGAAGGCTTTGTCAATCATCACTCACAAAACGATACAAACACACATAGGCTGTACGGATAATATAAACGCAGATACACATATATTAAACGATAGCATGATGAGCAGCTAGTTACACGTTGAGATAGGAGTTTGTGTATTACATATACTTTGTATGAGTTTCGCTATTATTTTGGTGACTGTCTCTCTGTTTTTAGTTGTTGTGATAATATAAACGCAGATACACATATATTAAACGATAGCATGATGAGCAGCTAGTTACACGTTGAGATAGGAGTTTGTGTATTACATATACTTTGTATGAGTTTCGCTATTATTTTGGTGACTGTCTCTCTGTTTTTAGTTGTTGTGAATGACGCATGCTGACAAAGTAAACGCATAAAGATAATAATATAGAAAATTATGCCTAGATTGCAATCGATTAAGTCGACCGCAGTCCAAACTTACTAATTATTATTAAAACTATTATTAAATTGTTTAATTAACGTAAACAAATTAATTATTGTAGTGTTTACATTTGATTAAGTAAATTGTAGTTATTTTTCGGTTAGTTATGTAGTTACTTTTCAAACAAATGTGCAATCATAAATTAACTAATATAATACTAAATACTCACATTTAAACAATAGTTTTGTGCATATAACAAAAAGCTAATAGACAAATCGAGCACGCATATCAAATGGCGCTGACAAATTTGTTAAATTGACAATTAAACAATATTAATTGCCATATGTTGACATTACAATGCACATGAGCTGCATTGAAATCCTTAAATTGCAAACAGCATAAAATTAGACATATCTGGAAGCTGAACATGTTCATACATGTGTCTGTACATACATACGTATATAAGTTAAAACAATCAAATGACATTTGGCCAAATGTCGAATTCATTGTGTTAAATCACGTTTTTGCTGTGGCGCATGACGTTGCTGTTGCTTATTGTTGGCTACTGTGGCTGTTGCTGCATGTAAATTGCAGCTTATTAAGTGAATATAGCAGCCAGTGACACACGCCGCAACTTGTCTTATAGCATATTTTCAGTGGCGCAGTAATGCGCAGTACTGCGTTGTAGAAGCCAGAGTGTTCTATTGTGAGTTGTAAAAGTACAGTAACTTAAACAGAAAAGTATTAGTAACAGCTGATCTGTTGACACTCACACGTTTGCGCAACTGTTTAGTGCAGTTGGTTTACTGCATGCAGTGAAAATGGTCTATTACTGTAAATATTATTAAATAAAACACCCGCAAACAATGCACAGACAGACATACAGACAGACAGTCAATCCAATTTGTCATTCAAGCGCTCTAGAAAATAAAAAAGTAAACACCAACACTCTATACACTTGATTTGTTTAGCTAAAAATTCTCAGCACGATTTTGCTGTGCGCTGCCGGAAAAGAATGCGAAATCGTCTCCGAATTATATATATGTATATATGTATATATTCGTGTATGTCTAGCTCGAAATTTTACGCTTTATTGTTTGTTTCAATTGTGCAATTAATGTTTGCTAATTTGTTATTAATTGATTAATGTGCACAATTAATAATGACGTTGCCATATGCGGTTTGCAAAATCGTTTTGCATACTTTTTTTTAATGGAGTGACTGGCAGTTCGCTGGTTATGTATTGTACTTACATGTATGTACATTCACAGAAATTCTAGTTAATCTAGATATCAGTAGTTTATTCGTTGCGTAATGTATGCCCAATCTACTGGCATTTGGTGCTTTGAATTTCAAAGGCGATTGGCGTTTTTTTGCAACTCGTGTGTAGATCTTCGTTTGAAATAGAGTTAGACCACCAAATCTTCAGATTTTTTCGTAGATAGCGCTTTATAAAGACCTGCATTTTTTGCATTAGGGCTACTGTTCTGAATTATGTCTGAAGGACATCATTCTAAAGTTGACGTCATTCTAAAGTTGCTGATCTTTCGAAGGTAAGTGTGCTGTTGGTCACCTTTAAGTGGAGACTCTTCGTTTTTGAGATGTTGATGTAGAGTACTTTTCGTAGAAAGAGAAACCGTTAGAAGGAGGGAACCATTTGCAAGACAAGAACAGTTATTTATATTTTGTGACAGAAAACCAGGAACATACAATATATATATCATGGAAAACCGCTTATAGCTTTTCAGAGTGCTCCCCATGAAGTTCAATGCACTTTTGCATGCGCTTGCAATAATCCAAAAAGCAATCTGACGATTGGAATATGCGAATGGAATATGCGAACTCCAATTTCTGACCTCTAAATTGAATGGAGTATCTTATAAACAAGTGCTGAAAAGAGATTTTTTTAAGTTAAAAAGTATATTGGGACATTTGAAATGGTGTTGCCAACACCATAATGCACCAATCCATACATGCCCGACAGTTTAAAGCTTGCATCCACAACTACGTTGTCGACTTACTACAATGGCTTCCATATTCGCCAGACCTCAATATTAGAGTGAATGCTAGGGAATGCCTAACTAGGAAAGTGTACAAATCTGGTAGACAATTTAAGCATAAAACAACATTGTTAACGGCTATTAAATCTATTTGGTCTGAAGTTTCACTTAATTACATTAAAGCACTTTATGACTCCTTAACCAATCGTCTCTATGAGCTCATTCTAAACAAAAAAGGATGTAAGCACTACTAAAGTATTCTAAATATTAAATACTTCCAATTATGGAGCTGCAAAACATGCGTTCTAAATGCTTCCCCAGTCGGAAATGTCGGATATTCAAATTTAGCTGTTAAGGTCTCAAGTCAGGCTGATGCTCGACATCTTAAATCCGTACTTATATATTGGGTTGGAAAGAATAAGTATGTAGTAAAAGTGTGTAAATGGGATCGCTGAGAATAGCTCTTCCAATTCAATTTCCGAGCCTGACTATGCTTTTTGTCCTACAGTTAACTGTTGTTCGGCTGGTGGTTCGAGGTTCCAATACATTAGCGATTCGTTAACCACCATAGTCAACTTAAAATAGAAATAAAATATAAAATATTATTGTCTTTGCGGCGACTGTCAATAAGAAAAACAATTACTTGTTATTTGGCAAGTCGATCTGTTCGGTGCCTTTTAGCTGAAATAGCTAAGATCGTAAGACTTTGAGTTTAATGCCGTTGGTCGCACTTTGAATATTAGTTTTTTTCACCAAATAATTGTACAACAAAGTTAACTTAAAATATTGGGAAAATATACAATATACTGGCTAAAAAATATCCTTACAAATATAAAAATTATTAATGAAAAATTGTTATGCTTTTTATGTGAATAGCTCACTAAGGACCATTTTGGTCTATGTGTAACATCTATCAAGCAATCAACCGGCATAATCTAACCCATTTGAATGGCAAACCCCTTTTCGCTAACGAAGAGCTAGCTCTTTAGTCCTAGCGAATAGTCAGCGATATGTAATGCAACATCGTGCCACACGGTCCCTGTCAATGACATAACCATGCTCAATTGTTGGTTAGGCAAATGTATGGAAGGTGGTTATGCCGAGAGTTGGTACTCACAACCGGTGTTGCGGGAAGACACTTGTGCAGCAACGGCGCTGTACGTACAAATGGGTTTAAAGATATCTGGCTTAGAGCACTTTCTAGAAGCCATAACGCACTTTCGCACATACAATGTTTACTAAAATCGTACTACAGCCCTACATTGATGGTGCATTTCTTTGTCATAATATATGCCATAAACATTTCTGCTGTAACGCTGTACTTCTCGAAATGAAAATGACGGTGTATCTATAAACATATGTGTATAGTTCTACTATATACTTTATATATAAACACCTCACTGAGTCAGATTTGTATATGTAGTCTAAGATCTCAAATGGTTTAGTGATGACTAAAATTGTAAATTTATGCATTTAGGGTCAGCAATGTTGCTGCTATGTCTCTACAGACATATCTAACTAGCTATAAACTTCACTCAGTACGAGTACTTATAAATTTATCAGAACCATAAATATCAAATCCAACCAAAAGACGCAAATGTTGTAAATGTCAACTTTAATAAAGATTAATTCAATTAATGTCATTTGTGACACAACAACGAGCACACGATCTCATTCAGCGCAAATAATTCAAATTAATGAAGATGCGAGATACATTTGAATTTACACAAAGCCGCAGAGTAATTCAACGCCCACCTTTTTTAAGACATACATTTAAGGCAGACAGACAGACAGACAGACAGGTGTGAGATATGTATCTGCGTGTATTACGCCTTTTTTGGAGAACACTTAAAATGCCAGTATAAATTTCTGTTTCTGTGCTAATTTGTGCTGTCATTTAATGCAATATTTGGCATGAATGCGCTTGTGTTTAACTTAATTGATTTGATTTTTATGCAGCAATATTATACATCATTTCCAGTTTGTTTGTTTTATTTGTAATGCATAAATTTAAGCATTGAAAAGTAGGTGTGCTGCTGGTACAAAATTGCTGAACAACAAAAAAATTCTTAATTTATGTTGCAACGTGTCGCATGCGTAATATTGAGCATTAAAAATGCTTTAACGCATTACGCATACGCCAGCATCGTGCGAATCAATTGTCGCGCACCATTTTGCACTTTTTAAGTAATTTTAATGCAATTTTCTTTACGTTGTAATAAAATTTCACAATTCAATTATACACGTACAAAAATATGTCATTTTTTTAATAATATTTTACAAAATTTTATATGCCGCACAGTGGGCTAAAATTGTCAGAAAGCTGTCGTCAGAAAGAAAATCGAAATCGTAACATATTTCCTAAGAAACTTGACATAAGTTGCAAATTTTGCAATTTACTTTATATGAGAACTCGTAGCTGAGATCGCAGCACATGTCTCTGTGTTTTTTAGACTAATCGAAAAATCCAACTTTGGAGTTTCTATTTTGCAGTGTTTGAGATAGCATTGTTCAAACAAACGACGTACGGACTGAAGCATGAACAGACGGATATAGGTAGCTATATCGACTCATGATGCCCAATATATAGAGTAATGCTTTATTCTCTCTTTCAATGTTGCCGGAGAAGGCTTATGGAGGCTAAAAAATAATGCATCTTCGGGAAAATGTTCGATACAAGAATATGACTGATGTTTTTCCTTGGCTTCTAGTGTCTTCTATTTAAATAATTTTGAACTTAGTACTGCTTTTCAACTAGCCTGGATCTTAAGAAAGGCCACACTCACGATCACATCGAGAAGATGTTGGATCTCATTGAGTCACAGTTTCGAGCTTAGAGTTGCTTGTGTTTTAGTCGTTAGTATGTACACAAGACCAACGCTATATAAGCTCTTCTATGATCGTTGGCATGTTGGTATAAACTATATTCCTAAAATATGCACACAAGAGTGAGAGAGAGAGTCCGATGGAGTAAAATCTGGAAAGCTTGCGGAGCCAATCAATATCGCCGTTTTTCGTTGCTGATGGCCAAACGGTGGAGTGGCTCCAACTTCATGCTGCCGTATTGGGATATCATATATTTCATAAGTGTATATATGCTTCATCAATTCGACGAAATGTGTTGAGCTAGCCATGTCTTCCGACGCAAAAAGGTGTTTATTGACCCGGGTTTTTTTTAGACTTTTTCAAGCAGTTCCGAAACACACAAATTGTGTAATTGCCTTCTAATATTTGTTTGAAGAAACTTTTACCATTTATTTTTGTTGCAGTTTGCACCACTGTGCATCACTCTTATGCTGTCATTGTGCAAGCATTCGCGGCGAGTGTTGTATATCATTGATGTCAATCATTCTGCGGCATAATTTCGTCATGCACAATGTAAAAATGTCAATATTTTGCATGACATTCAAAGTGTATGTCATTTATGTGTGTGTGCATGTGTGAGTGAGTGTGCATCTTGGCAGCTGTCCTTGTTGCTTTTGCTGCATGAATTTTTGACTGCATGCGTGCCTGTCATGTACAGCCACTTCACGGTAAGCGTCCCACTGCTGCTGCTTCATTGTGTCAATCACTCTGCCATTTTTTTCGTTTTTTTTTTTGTGTGTGCTAGCGCTCATTACTGAGGCGTGTCAGCTTGCATCCAAGTGTCCCATTCAATCCACCAAACTGACCAACATACGAAAAACCACAATTTCGTGGTTACATGTACAATATTTACGTATGCATGGCGCATATTTTGCATATTCATGAGCATCGTACATCTTGCTGCTTTTTATACGCTACACAAATAGTGTGCAAGGAGTGTTATAAGTTTTTTTCTGAAAAATTTTAACGCATTTAATTTGCAAGTGAAAGTATTTTGGAAATAGTCCTAGTAGTTTTAGAGTTACAAAGCCACACTTTTCTCTCTTTATAATAACTAATGTTTGCCCTCTGGTTGAAATTCAAACATTATAGCGACAATACAAAATAGTTCAGTAGCCATTTGATAATGGTGCGAGCGATAATTATGACCAACATGTTGTGGTCAACATAAGTCTGAACCGTATAAGCGTATTCGCTCTCTTGTCTGTTTCTTTAATGCTGACAGCGCTGTGACACTTGCCAGAAAGATTTCAGAATATTAGTGAAAGCTGCTGTAATTCAACTCCAGAGCGCACAAAAAGCCTGTTCAGTTCCTACTATGAATGGAACAATAAGCAGAAAGACATGCTACTTCGTGTATATCTGATACACTTGAACAGTCATT
The DNA here is from genome assembly GCA_035044765.1 of Leucophenga montana. Classification (NCBI taxonomy): domain Eukaryota; kingdom Metazoa; phylum Arthropoda; class Insecta; order Diptera; family Drosophilidae; genus Leucophenga; species Leucophenga montana. Next base: position 251,467 of record JAWNNQ010000146.1, on the reverse strand, counting down.
TGCGAGCAACATAGAAAATCTGGATCTATAAGCGAAATGTCGACAAACTTTTCGAGGGAACGTTTTGCTTCACACAACTGTGCAACATAGTTGAGAGAAAAGAGCGATAACGTAACCAACCGCCGGTTCCCTATAATACCCACAGACCTTCCGGAGAGGTGAATCAATCTAACAATGTTCGTCTGTCTTATGTCTGTGGTGTGTCTAATATCTTATACTCGTATTAACTCTTTTGTCTTTACAACTGCCTACTATCTTCATTAATGTAAATTGGTCCATTGGGATATTGAAACATTTTCTGTAAATAGAAGCATCTAATTAAAAAACTTGTTCTTCTATACTTTATTGTATCGAGAGTTTTTTAATTTGATTAATATTGGACTAGTAACTATTAAAATTCCCAAGAGGCGCCACGGGCGCACAAGATTTTCGCGTTGTCAATGATGTAGCATGCGAATAGCCAGTTACCAGTTGATAAGCTAGTAGTAACAGGCTATTGTTCGTCTGTCCGTGTGTTCGTATGACTAGCTGTCTGTCTGTCTGTCTGTCTGTCTATCTGTCTACCTGTCTGTACGAATGTCTGCCTCTCTGACTGTCGTCTATCTGTTTCCTGTCTGTATAAATTAAAAACAAACCTTCAATTTTTAAGCTATCGATCTGATATCGGGTATGGCGACTTTCTATGTTCCAAGGCTGAATATATGAACTCCACATATTATTTTTTTACTTTCAGTGAGCGACTTCAAGCCTGCAGAAGTGCATTATAGTTTCGGTTACACCGAATTGAAAATTATTGGTTGCTTTTAATTTCTTTTGTTCACATGCCACTGCTCGGTCGTGTATTTAAGAAATTACATTATTTTTAACAGAAAAGAAGCTGTCATATTTTTCATTTTGATTTACACAAACTCATTTTTTTTTTTCGTGAAAAACATTGAGAAAGCCATCCCATAACAACTTAATTTTTAAAACATTTTCCATTTTGATTTTCGTCGATTTTTGGATATGCAATAACCACGCACATATAATTTAATTGCATTTGTGACATTCATCATAGCACTATAATGAAATGTGAAGTTCATTTCTGGCGTAAATGCTGGAAACTTTTCAGGATTTGCATAGACATTCTCCACGATTATTGGTCTGTGCTGTAACAAGTAAGTAAGTGTTATCAATGTGAATCATAAAATTTTTTAGAACCTACAACTTCAATAGGACACTTTGTCGGAAAATAGCCACGAGTTGCACTACGTGATTCACTTAAAGCAATTTGTATTAGATTTAAATTTTGATACAGTCTGTTCTCCAGCAAGTCATATTGATCAGTGATTAGGACGCGTCATTGTTATCAATAGATCAATATTCATGCGATCTACAGTTTCGTCCAGTACTATGGAACCATTTAATGCATTATGATTGTGTATGGGCTTTAAGACAATACTGAAGCCTTCAAATATTTTTGCATCCAAAATATTGTAGCTGAGTTCGGTTAATTCGAGTTGAAAGTTGCGCTATGGTTCATTAAACTGTTTTTCAGATATAAATAGCAATGTTAAGTGTTTATTAATGAGTTATGTGTTTTGCTATATAGTACATCATCTGTAAATATAACATAAAGTAGTATATTATGTCTGTGAAAATGTTTGTAACAGCCAAAAAAAGTCGTTTTAGATACTTAAATCTTCTTGATGGACACTAAATAGTGAGTCGAAAGCTACGTTCGTCCCTCCATCCTTATGCACACCGAGATCTGCGTAACTTTAATTAGTTCAGAATTTTTCTTACTAAAGTCAATTTGTAGTGAGTAGCTACAAACATAACGCTCAATTATTATGTAGCTTATATGCAGAACAGTATTTTAAACCAGTTTGAATATTTTAATTGTCACATCGTAATGGCTTAATTATAAATGTATTAACAATATGTCTATACCATAATATGTCTATATACAATTGTTTGAATTTAAAACGCTTCAGAACTAATATTAAATTTTCGTGTCATTCTACAAAGCTACGACAATGAGTGCATACAAAAATCTTTTAAAGCTGTTACTATTTTATATAAGTCTATGGATTTTAAACTCAAAAACAACTATGGGCACAGTAAGTTTTGTTTTGTAAATTGAAATACCCGTGCATATAAGCAAATCGATTTTATGTGACGGCTATAACAGTTTTTGACAAAAAATACACAATTTGAAATTTATTAATTTGCAGATGAGCACAATAAATAGTTCATCAAAATCGGTTGTATATTTTGGCTGTAAAAGGCTTAAACAATTGTCACTCGCACGACAAAACAAACACGCGCAGGCATTACATAAAATTCAAATACATTCTCAGAAATATTAAACGCTAGCATGCGAGAAGCTAGTAACAAGTTGTTAGGACTCTGGCGAGCGCGAAAGAGTTAGAAGATTGCAAGATTTACTTTGTATGCGCTTCGCATATTATTTTGGTGACTGTCTCTCTGTTTGTAGTTGCTATGATAGGCGCTTGTTGAAATAGCAATAACAACAATAACAATGTGTTAATTGATAACTTTTTTCGCATATTTACAGCGCATTGTCATCTATGCACTGACAAAGGAACAACACGATTTTCGTTTGGCTACATTTTTTAACGCCGAGTTATATGAATATCGAAATCGTTCCGTTATACATCTGGAATTTGAAATCAATAAGGACATGGTTGCCTATGATGTGCGTATTATTGTACAATTTGCGCTGAAAAACAATGTTTGGCAAAACTTTATTGAACATCAGTATAATGGTTGCGATGGTTTGAGTGGCAAATTAAATTCGGATCGTTTGGCGCGATTGGTGCTGGATGGTTTACGGACTGGAGATTGTAATTTTCCCAAAAAGTGTCCTTACAAAGCGGTGAGTATGAGAACCGGAACTAGCCAGATATTATAATAAATGTATAAAATTTCCTTCGTTTTTAGAATGTACGTTATTACATTAAACGTTTTCATTTACCAGTATCTGCAGTACCTTCGTTTGCATTTGATCGAATGCTGGTTGCTAATCTGACATGGATTGTAAAGAGAACGTCAATATTTTCATTTAAATTGAATTTTAAAATTTATAGAAAATAATGTAGATTTTGATGGAGAGAGTCTTTTATTTTTTGTTATGAATAGTTGAATTTTTATCCGTTCTTTTGTTTATGTTATGAAGTATTTATTCTTGATTAGCTGGTCGTTACTTCATTATACATCTTTGGTCTAAAGGTTTTCTGTTCACATTACCGTTTCAGATTTGACTTGGCAAATGCTTAGTCTTCATATTAGATTTATATTGAAAGAACTCTATTTTAAATATAAATCTATGGGATTTTTGATACTATTATGTTTTAAAATGTATATTTATTTCATACTTATCAAAATAAACTTCAAGAATTTCTCAATGTAAACTTTGCTTACTTTCACTTACTTTCACTTAGTCGAAGGGTACACCAATGCATTAAGAAATAATCTTGCCACCAGGAACAGCTCTCTTAGCTTGCACCAATTCACTGGCCTAGAAAAATTGAAACATTTCACCAATTTTGCACTTAATAATATTATATGCAGAGCATCTGATAGGCTTTCGAAGGATTCGGGGAAAACTGAGAACACTACTCATTGAAAATTAAGCATCTTCGACTGATCTGTATGAATTTAGACTAGTAAAAAAATTTAGACTGTTTGATGTATATGAAGCAACTGATAACTATTCAGTAAAATAGGTGCTGGATACTAACCAGCTAATACCAGAGCTCGCAAAATATGCTCAAGCAAATTTTTCTATGCTGTCTACTCACCGAAAAGACAGAATAAAGTGAAGCAGACTCGCTCACTATCTCAACAAAAGACTTCTACCCACGAAGCTGTCTTACGAAAATAGCTTGATGGTGACACTTTCCTTCGACTCTCAGCAACTGAGCATCAGGAACTGAGCAAAACGAGCCAAGTGAAAACGTAAAGTGTCTTTTGTTGTTGTTGTTGTTGCGTTAGGTTGTTGTTGTTGCTTTAAAGGGAGAAAGAGAAAGGCTGCTAAATTGTGTGCATATGTTAAAATATAAGTAAGACACATACATGCGCAAAAGACACGTTCGGCAAATTTTGCGCAGCAAAGTTTCTTATGTGAACAAATGCATAAAGTAAGCGACAAAAAACTCTCGTTGCTTGAACAAAGACCACGATGAGAATAAACAGAGTTGAACTGTCTTTTGGCTGCTATTTTAAATCGTGTCCGCTCGCAACAGCTTTTTTCGAACTGCCTGAAAAAAAAAGATCACTTCTTGCGAGCTCTAGCTAATACCCTTGATCAACAGGACACTCTGACGACTTAGGAAACACCTGTGTGTGATGGGTGTATATAATTACACAGAATGCAGATTTTGTGTTCATAAGGAAGAGACTCCTCTTCATATCGTTGTAGAAAGTGAAACAATAGTCAGAAGTAGATTTCGAATATTGGGCAGCTACGTTGTCGTCGAAGAGCAACAGATAAATTTATATCCCAGTTTAATACATTTGTGCTCTCATTTGAAGAAAAAACAGCTGAAGCCCATCGTATGCTTTGTGAAGCTTACGGGGACTATGCTCCATCGATTTCAATTTTTGAGTACTGGTTTCATCGGTTTAAAATTGGTGATTTTTATATGGAGGACAAAGAAAGTCCGGGCCAGCACAAAAATTTTGAAGATGAAGAATTGGATGCATTACTCGACGAAAATCCGTGTCAAACCCTTCAAGAATTGTCGGAATCATTGGGAGTTGAATTGTCAACAGTTGGCAAACAACTCAAAGCCATGGGAATGATTCAAAAGCAAGGAAATTGGGTGTCGTACGAATTGATGCCAAGAGACATCGAAAGGAGATTTATCACTTGCGAACAGCTGCTTCAACGCCATAATCGAAAGAAAGAAGTTTTTTGCATCGTATTGTTACTGGCGGTGAAAAGTGGATCCATTACGACAACTCAAAGCGAAAAAAGTCATGCGGCCATGCATTACATCGACGGCCGAATATTCATGGTGCCAAGCTCATGCTCTGTATTTGGTGGGATCAGAAGGGTGTTGTGTACTATGAGCTGCTGCAACCTAACCAAACCATCACTGATGAACGTTACCAACAACAATTGATGCAATTGAGCCGAACATTAAAGCAAAAACGGAATATGCCAAAAGACACGACAAGGTTGTTTTTTAACATGACAACGCTCGGCCACATGTTGCAAGTTACGTCAAGGAAACGTTGGAGGCATTGAATTGTGATGTGCTACAACCCCCGCCCCTCGCCTTATAGCCCAGTCATAGCCCCTTCTGACTACTACTTGTTCAGATCGATGGCTGAGCAGCGGTTTACTTCTTACGAAGAGATCAAAAAATGGATCGATTCGTGGACGAGCCGTTCTTCCGACGCGGAATCCATATGCTGTCAGAAAGATGGGAAAAAGTTGTGCCTACCGAAGGACAATAATTCGAATAATATATTTGTTACCATTTTTGCAAAATTAAATGTTGAAAAAAAAACGATCATTCTTAATTCAAGGTCCCAAAATTATATATATTTTTAGCACGTATATAATTTCACCATGGTGTGGTAAGTACTTATACTTATAGCATTCACTTGCACACTTGTTCGCTACAATTTTTCGAACATAGTGCTGAAACGCGCCAAGATCAAATTGGAGAAAGTTATTTGATACCTTTTTACCAGTATATCGGTTTTATTTTATATGTTCGTTTTGCAAATTTCACATTTACTTTATACACTAGAATTACAATTTAAACTAAATTAAACTAAATACATTAATTTCAAATACACATTGCAATGCATTTCAAAAATATATTTCTTATACGATTTCCTTCAGTAACTAGGCTACATGAAATACTATAATACGTTTTGTTTTATTCAAATTTTAATGCCAATTTAAATTTTACTTCCATTTTTTTATGTTTGTTTGTTTATTAAGAACTTTAACGCTTCATAGTTCAGCTTATTAGCAAATATCACATAGATATCATTACTTAGATAATTTTTCACTTAAAAAATAGTTACTTTTAAACAGAATGCAAAAAATATATTTTTAGTAAGTAAGCCAAAGTTTTTTTGTTTTTTGTTTTGTATAAATAGGTTGGTATACATATATTTTTTTCGTTGCTTTTTCGTTATAATTTATTTGGATTAAAATTTATTTTAGGATTTTCTCGTATAACTTTTGTATGTCTTAAACTGCGGTCAGACGCGCAAATTATTTGGCTAAAAACGGTAAACAGTGTAGTTTGTAGCTAGTCAGGATTTTCGAGTCACACACATAGTTTACTACGAAACACGCTGTTCTACATTTTTGCGCAAATTATTTGCACGTCTGACCACAGCTTTAGTAGTTTGTTAGCAAGCTTTCTTGACTTGTTCGTCGTAAGTATTAAAAAAAAGAAGCTTAAAATTAAATATTAGTTTAAAAAAAAATCTTTAAAAAAATAATTAGTTTGTTGCCTAAATTTATGAAGAATACTTTTGTGTGTGAGTGTGTTAGTATTTTCGTATGTAATTCTGCAGAATATTTGTGTAAAACAAAAAAAATGAAAAAAAAAAAAATTTACAAGAAAATAATGAGATCCTCAGCTACAAAAGAAAAAAAAAAAAACAGAAAAAAATTATATTTAAATAAAAACTCAAACGAAATAATTAATCAAGTCAGTTTTACACACTTTGGGTAAGAACTTACAAACTAAATGTATAGCTTAAACGCCTAAAAGACGGCAATAAATTTTGTAAATTGTTTTTTTTTCTTTTCAATTTTCTTAAGCATATTCGTTGGTCTTCTTTATGTTCGTAGACATTTTATTGAAATTATCATCGAAATTGGAGACTGGTCTATAGGAACGTTGCTTCGAACGCAGCTGTATGACATAGGCCAAGAGCACAACAATGACAAACCCCAAAACACTAATGATTATATAGAAATATAGATCGCTATGCGGTTCCCTTAAGACCTCCACAACTTCCGGATAGGCGCTATATTTGGCGCCATGCTGGCAAGGTGAACTCGTTGTACTAGCTGCGCCAGCATTTTCTACAGCATTATCTGTGCTAGAAACTGCCAAATTATCTGGTGCTGTAGTGGACGTTGCATTAGTAGAGGATGCATTTGTAATGGCGGGTGACAATGTTGTTTCATCTACTTTTGCAGGCAAAAGTGGCGGCACTGTATTATCGTCATCGTCATCGACATCATCATCATCAGCATCAGCATCTTCGACATCGTTATCATCAAAACCACTTTTAGAAACACCCGCTCGATGTTCGTCCTCCTCCAACGTTTCATCAACATCATCATAGCCCTCATCATCGTTACTATTCGGCATTGGTTTGCCCTTGGGCCAACAAATCGGACAACAGCTATCCTTGAGTATCACCTGACGATGTGGCGGACAATTGACACTAGCACAGAATGGCATCACGCATTTCTCCTCACCATTAGCACACTCACATTCATAACAGCCATCCTTCCAGACATCACCGTGTTTGAAGAACATCTGCATAGTCTTTGAATTGCACATGCCAGTTGGCTCTTTGGCACTATTCTCATCGCAACTAACGTGACACATGCGTGAACCAGAATAGCAGCCACAGCGTTGACAATCCAGCAACCAAGAGTGTTCTGTATTACGCACCTCAGTGCAATTCGGCTCCACCATGCACTCGTACTGACCGCAACATTGCCCGGGCGTATCCATTGATTCAGGCACCAATTCGACGGCAACTTCATTGGGCCCATGGCAATCTTGTATGTAGCACGTTCTGCAGATACATTTCTGTGTTAGGCAGCATTGCGCAAAGAGTTCATCGCTTATGTCACTTGAATTGTATGCCACGGCAGTATTTTGCGCTTCGGTGGTTGTTGTTGTCGTGGAGTTTGTGGTGTGTTGCAGCAAATCGACTGCATTGAATGTCTCACGTATATCGCTGTCCTCGGGGCAATGTAGCTCGGATATGGGTGGACATTTGAAAGCATCACACAATTTTGGCAATATATCGGCTGTAAATAGAAAGAGAGATTTTTGAGTAATCGTTGGCTGTAATTCGACTTAAGAAAGTATTGGAAATGTTTAGACTTAAATAGAATATAGAATATCGAGAATTTCGCCATCAAGGGGGAGATGGGGGTGAAAGTTTTTGTGGGACAATATTTTTTCATTCGATCGATTTCAAACTAGTTTATTTAGGTGATATCTCAGTGGATGATGGCCCATAAGTGGAGGATGGCCCGTAAAGGTTGAAGCAGCAATAATATTCATGAACAACTTTTAGTTTAAAAAAAAGCGTCGGGTAAACGAAGTTTAAGCTTGGACAAACGAGAGCTAACTTTGAACAAATAGTTTCTAGCCTTAAATACAAGTATATCATATTTCGGAGTGCTGACTTCACAAATAATTAAATAAATCTCAAAACTAATTTTCTCTTTATTAATATTTCATTGATGGCCAAACGAAGTTTTAACTTGAATAGAACGAAGTCTAAATTTGTGCAAATGAACTTAGAATCTCTTGCAGTAATGTTCGTTTTTTACGATCGACTAATTTGTATTCTGTAGTTGTAGTAGAATAAGTAGATATTGAGTAGAGCATATATTATGAATGTTGCCTGTACATTTTCTCATAATCGTGAATATTCCGTACATACGCAATATTCTCGAAAAATCTTTTCATACGCACCGAAGAAACTAACAGTTAACACATACTAACCTGCGAAAATTCGGCTCCGGGAATAAGAAAATTACAGATCTCTATTCTTACATGGCGCAGGAACTGCGTGACACTAGTGTAAATTTCGATCCCCTCCAAAAAAGTCCATGTCCGGGTTTATTTAAATACCACCATTACACCCACTCCTCCCCTTGGACGAGCCAGCCAGTTGGTTAGCGATATCATATCATAGTATACTATCACCAAAACAAACAGTTAATATTAAAATAATGCGTAGGACATTTTGCCAATCACATGTTAACGATAACGAAAATTTTCTGGTGAAAAGGGGAATGTTGTTGGGCCCTATAATACTATGTCCCTTTCACAGTATAGCAACAACGAACGCATATGTCACAATACCAGCTACTTTTATACTGCTTGCTATACATCACAAGAGAGAGAAAGGACAATAGCTTGAATTGTATTGATATTCATGATGCTGAAGATATTCTTGTCGTACCAAATGAGAACTTCTCTTCAATCATGCATGTACACATTGTTTTCTTTTTGACGTTCCTAGTTAAACCAAGCAGTTTATATTTGATTTTTTAAATATTCAGATGCTTCGGATATTCTCTGCAATGTATTTAATTCTTGAAATAAAAATCTATATTTCGATGCCATGACACAGAAAAGGTTTTATGTGCATTTCTATCATAATTAAGGCAAAGTGACTGGTGCTATTAGCTTTATGCATTAAGTCAAGTTAAGTAATCAGCAAATGTGTGACATTTCGTGCACTTAGACAATCATTGAAGTGAATGTTTACTGCATGAAGGTGCTAAGAGTTAATCAAGCAAAAAGCTTTTGATAAATATTCACTGAATATTCGAATCATCATCATTAGCAGCAGTAGTAGCAGCAGCAGCAGCAGCAGTAGCACCAGCAGCAGCATTGCTACACTTCAGTAGCTTTCAGTGATTCAGTCAGTCATTTAGTCAGTTATTTGGTCATTCATGTCATTCAGTCGTGACAGGCGTCACTCATTGTTGGACAATATACTGTCAACGATTTGAAAGGCATTATCAAAGCAGGAGTAGTTAAGTAATATATAGTTACTAGTAGAAGAAATCGAAATGCTGTGCGTTGCCACAACAACAGCAGTGTATAGGGTATTATGAGCATGGCATTGTAATGAACATTAGTGTCAACGCTTCAACACACACACACACACACACACTCACACAGACAGACAGTCACACAAAATTGTGGCGACAGTTGCACAATTATCGACAGCTGCTTTAGCGTGGGCGTTGGCGACAGGCGACCGGCAGGTAGGCGTGGCATGCTACTGTCATGAATCACATGAAACGAGGCGTTTTAATGATATTTTGTCAATAGCCTTCAATCTTTGCTAGTGCGAAAGTCCTTTGAAACAAAATCAGACAACAACATGGACAGCATTGCTATCTCCATTACTATCGGCAATTTCCAAAGAAATGTCGCCTAACGAACTGCAACACATTTAAGGCGGAAAATTTTCATTTGAGTGATTTTTATTACTATTGACATTAACAAATTGCAAACGGAAACCAACAACATTGATTCGTTCATTCATTCGTTCATTCATTCATTCATCAATTCAATCATTGATTCATTTAGTCATTTATTCATTATAGTCATTTGAAGCACTCAACTTGATTTCCGCCATTTTTTTTTTGTGTTACATTAGTTTGTAAAGTTTGGCTTATTCATTTTTCATGCTGGTCTTCTCGAAGTTGTGGGAGTTTAAATGGTTTTTCCAGCTCGAATTTTCAAAACTGTTTTAAAAAATGTATGTAAATTATTGTCGCTCTATACTTATTGATTAACAAAACAACGAAAAGCCAATTTTTGTAATGTGTTTTTATGCTTGTGCATAAACTGCTTGTAGCTTGCCACCCTTAGTAATTAGTTTAGTGTTAACATAATAAATAGTTAAAATAGGTTTTTTTTTTTGATTTCATTTTTACAGCGTTCGCACTAGCAGTTCAAAATCACGGTGATTTGAAAGTAGCAGTCATGATAATCACTGCTACTAAAAAATCACTGACTAGCTCATCTCTAGTTTCGAACGTTTAAGTTGCCAGAACAATTGAAATGAGTACAAAAAGGTGCAGATAAGGCAGAAATAAACACTCATTCATTCGGTGAACATACATTTTATTTAATATTTTAACAAATATAAACATTTGTTAATATAAATTATACTGACCTGCCAACCTTTATGAAACTTATTGAATTATTTGGTATTATTCAATTCATTACAAACTAAACACAAAGTATACCCTCTCTATATGTATTGTGTATATAAACTTTACAACTTGTTTGTGCAGTAAATCTCAGTTTTAAATCAATACATTTCATTACGAAATGCGGAATTTGTATTCAACACAGTAATTTTTATTGTAATTGAAATTATTATTTGCTTAATTTGCGCAAATATTTTTGCTTGCATTATCAATAATAAGCAAGTAATGACTTTGTGCAATACGTTTCATTAAAAACAAAGTTTAAAAAACCAAAAAAAAAAAAAAAACAAAAATAAAATGCTTGAAATAATTTCAAAAAATTCACTAACAAACAAACAAACAAACCAATCAGCACAATGCACTCCAATTAAAACTTGACAGAGAAAAGATGCTTCCGAAAGCATGTTGCAGAATCCTAACTATGTAGTTCCATAAAAGCACTCAATCTAAACCATAAAGCAAAACTACTGCAAACTGGCAATCGACATTTCAAAACGAAGATGCCAAACTTATAAATAACGAGCATAGTTTTTACAAAATGAACAATTTCACATACAAAATTTTTCGGAACAATTTCAAATTTATTTATAATAGTTTTTGGCTTGCTTGTTAGCGCTGAAAGTAAAGTGTTAAAACTTTTTAATTGTCAAAAAGATAAATACGAGTATAGCATATTTGTTTTTGGAGGTTTCATTTTCCGACTCGCATTAACAACTGTCATAAATTTGTCAGATCTGGCAATGCTACGTTCATTTGTGCGCAGTTTGATTGTGGCTGGCATTGAAACGCCATTTTTGCTATGTTGTTGTCATGCTTGTGAAGGGCGTGAACTAACCATGTGCACCATGTTCTTTTAGTTTCGCTGGCATATGCTCGCTGTTGGTCATTGAGGCGCATAAACCACCCTACCAGCGTTTGATATTGCGAATTCAGAGTTGCATTTGTTTAAAAAACGTCTCCAGTTTTTTTTGGTTATTGCAACTGTTACCTTTACGTTTCTTAGCTAGTATATAGAAGTATTGGCTTTTAGCTTGTATTAATTCTTGCCTTCAGTGTCTTGTCTTCAGAGAGTACTCACATGATTGCCAGATATTCGACATAGTGTGGAAAATTGTTTTGGGCTTTATTTATTCAAGCTGCTACATCTGATGTTGCTTCTTCGTCTTTGGAGATAATGCTCCCAAGTTAACAAAAATCGTCGTCCTCATCAATGAGAATGTGCTGGCTGTCAATCGAAATTGTGAGATAAGTATAGCTTGAGGTTTTCACGCTAATCATCCGCGTTTTTCAGCTCCGATAGTGTACGGTTTAAACGGTTTGGTCGATACATGGCCGTTAAGAGTAGGGGCAATTCAAAGAAGTATAACAAAGGCAGTAGTTTTTGAACGGTGTTTGAAGTAAAGTCACTCTAAAGTGCCTCTCCAGTTCGTACAACTGCTTAGGTCGCTCTTTTTTGACATGGTGACGATGACTTCTTCTATACATTCTTTTGGTAAAACAGATTTTAAATCCCTTCCTCGCTAAATAAGTTTCCAAGTTGTTTTTGCTGAAACAGCATTTTCTTTGGTTATTTTGTATGCTAATGACTCTTCTTGCTCCCAGGTTAGATTATTTAATCAATAGCTTTCTAATAAAGCCAATTTACAATGCTAGATTATATAAGTATTTTAATTTAATTCAATGTTCTACTTCTCGAAAAAAAACACACCCTATACTAGAACAAAAATTTACAGTAAAACAAGTTTGAATGGCAAATATCTGCAACTAATTAATGCATCGGAATGAACAAACAATAAATAATTTAAAATATTCAAAAATTTTGTAATGTGGTAATAGAAACATTTTTCACCGGCTTCTCACAATAATAGTTGCAGTAGTCTCATAATAAATTTAACTACTTTTCTTTTGAGAGTTCTTCTGCAATGGCAAGTCTAACTTTAACTACATGCTCAACTATCAGCTTGGCCGAGTCAAGTTAAGTCGACGACTTTGCCATAAAAAATTCAATAAAAATTTCACATAAAACATAAGTTTCAATGTAAGTTTCAGTAGAACAGTATACTATAGAGGAGTAACTGAATGCAACTAGTATTGTAGATGCACTGTTGTATGCAAAGCCTTTGAATTTACTTACTAAGTAAGTACTTCAAAGTATCTGGAACTGAACTGAACTGAACTTCACACAATTCCCAACTAAACACTTTTTTATGCGCGTTTTTTATGGCAATTTTTAGTGTCAGTTTGTATTGCGCTGAAACAGCTAGTTCTATGCTTCTTCTTTGAAGCTGGAATAGGCACCTTAAAGTAGATTTTTCTTACGTTGTGCCGTGCACTCAAAAAAAAAAAAAAAAATTAAAAAAAAGGTGAAGTAAATGCAAAACTTTAGCTGCAAATTTTTTTTTTTTTGCTGCAGCAGCACAAGTTCTTTCCGATTTTGTACATAATGTCTACTTTAATTTGAAATTATTGTAGTAAATTCAATAAATAAATGATAACTCGTTTCATCTGTATGAGAAATGTGCTGAAAACGCAGTCTCTATCGGAAATAGTTTTTAGTTAGTTTGAAATAGACGTTTGTGTTAATAAACATAATTATGGTATTGGTACAGAGTCTATTAATAGCTTAGTTTATGAGAAAATCGAAAGAAAAAAAAGTAATAACAACAACAAAATAGTAAAAGTAAACTAAATTTAACGACCTTGACAAATATTCCCTTAAAAAATGAGTTTGAATTGTTTGTAAAACTTTGGTATTTATTAGTGTGATACAATGGAATTGGAACATTAAAAGTAAAAAAAAGAAAACAAATAAGAAACAAGAAAAAACGTTAACTTCGGTTGAACCGAAGCTCTGATACCATTCACACGAAACTTTAAATAGTATTGTAATACATAAAATAGGGTGTGGTACACGCTCACTAGTAGATGTGTATGAAGCGATGTAGTAGATGTGTAAAATGCCGCCATATCGAATTTCAAGTTGATATTAACGTTTTCCATACAAATGCAAAAAAGTGAACTTTGGGTTTATATAGGACTACCTCAAAAAGTGGGCGGGACACGCCCCTTTGTATATGTATATGAAGCGGTTGTCCATTAAAATCCACAAAATCAAATTGCAAGCTAATATTGATCTAAATGAAGGATTTTTTCATAAAAAAACACAAAATGTGCAATGTGGGTTTGTATGGGGGCTACCTCAAAAAAAGGGCGGGCCACGCCCAATTGTCTATGTATGTTTAGCAGCTGTCTCTTAAAAGGCACCATATTGCATTTCAACCTAATATTGACTTTAATAAAAAAGTTTTTCTTGCAAAAAGTCGAAAGTGGACCATAGGTTTGTATGGGAGCTACCCCAAATAGTGGGCGTGGCAGGTCAATCTTGATACTCTATTAAACTACAATAAAAATAAGTATATGTGCAAAATTTCAACTGGATAGCATTAAAATTGGTCCCCAAAAAATGCGCAACAACATACAGATGGACAGACGGACATGGCTAGATCGATTCGTCTCGTCGAGCTGATCAAGAATATATATATATATATATATATATATATATATATATATATATATATATATATATATATATATATATATATATATATATATAAAAAAAAAAAATATATATATATATATATATATATATATATATATATATATATATATATATATATATATATATATATATATATATATATATATATATATATATATATATATATATATATATATATATATACTTTATGGGGTCTACGATGGCTCCTTTAATGCGTTACAAACTTTCAGACAAACTGATAATACCATTTCACACTATGTGTGTATGGTATAAAAACATTACCTTCGGTGGAACCGCAGCTTTAATACTTCTCAAACTTGCGCTTTTCCGCAGCATATAGCTGATGTTTTACCACAGTTTTTCAATTTTAGAATGGAAACTTTATTCAATTTACTATTTAGCATGAATTTTGCCTTTCTGTCTGTTGTAGATGGGGTGGAGGGTTGTGTATAGTTTTACGCATGAAATTATTACAAATAATTAAATTAAAAGTGCTTAAATAGCGGTGTGAATACTACGTGGATGGTAGAATATATCAGTTGAGCGTTAGTCAACTGCTTGTGATTCAATCATGGCAACTGAAAATCACTAAATCGCTCTAATCGAAACATATTTCGCCACAAATCTTGACCACAATGATTATTACGCTAATATTTTCATGTAAGTAACTAGTATAGAGTCGGGTGATTTGAGCCACTGCTATTTTGCAATTTTTTGACAATGAAGTGTCAAGTGACATTGGTAGAGCTATTGTAAGCCAGCTATATCTCGACTAGACAATGTGTTTTTGTTTTTTTTTTTATTATAAAAAAACGCGCCAATCCAAACAAATCTCTTTAAGCCAACGAAACAAAACAACAAAACAAAATTTTGAATGCATAAAATTACTTTCTCTCTTTTCGGTTTCTTCTTATACCTTGCCTACCATTCTTCAGTTTAAGTGCAAAGGAAAAGCAAAGAAGATTTTACCTTCCATTTCCTGCGTAACGGTGTAACTGTGCACAGTGATGCAGAGAAGAGAGAGAGAGAGAGAGTGAGAGAGGGAGAGAGAGAGGGAGAGAGAGAGAGACAGAGAGAGAGAGACAGTTAAACAAATTTTGTGTGCGTATGTATTTCATGCAAAGCGTGTGAGTGTGCTTTTTTTTTTTGTTTGTTTGTTTTTAAGTGAAGATTATTCTTCAATTTTGAAAAGATATGTATGTATTTGATAAGATATATATAGTAACCTTCAAATTCTGTTCACTTTGTTAAATTAAAAAGCTACTTCAAGTTGTTTAAGTTCATAAATTTCGCTTAGTTTAATGCTCACGAAATAAATTTTTAGTTTATAGAAATCTGTCTCACTTTTTCATTTTGCATATTTCTGCATATATTTTTGTATTATTTTTGCATTATCGAGTACAATTTTGAACCAACTTTGAAGTGTACAACTGCATTGGCTTAGCCTAATTTAATATTTAATCACATTTAACTTTCTTTTATTTTCGCTGCTTCTTCTTATTTATTGCAATTTTCACAGCTTGCAACATTTCCCACACCAGTTGGCAGCTCTGCGCAGTGCCGTACAGCGCACAGTACAACAACAGCAGCTGTCAATAAACAACTCCTGGCTGTCTATCTAAATGTCACTTGAAGTGTACACTTCAGCACTTAATTCTATTAGTAAGTAGAGTGTAATATGTACGTACTCCATTTCTTTACTGCCATACCAAGCGAAACTGACTGAATCATACGTGCGAGTATATATATATATATATGCGAAGTCCATTGAGATACTTACGAGTACTATAGTTGACTGCCCTACAAACTCTTTGGCATAAAGCTCTGCTGGAGCATCAAGGCTGCCTAACAAACAAACAACAATAATGAAAAATGATATTTCGCACTTAACGTGATTTTCCATTTAGTAGCTGTCGAACCGGAGCCACAGCTAAAGTTTTGAGTTCTATTAGATAAATGATGTGTGCGGTCGACGAACAATAATTGTCAATGGAAACTTGGCCAAAAGTGTGTCAGCTAAAGAGAATTAATTGTTTGTTAGATTGATTAAACTGCTAATGCTATATTTCTATACTGTTTGTATTTATTTTTGATATAGAGCAATGATTTGGAAAATTTATTTATGCAAATTTTGGTCATGCATTTAAAAAAAAAAAAAAAAAAAAATTAAAAAAGCTTGTTTTTCAATGAAAAATCGTTTGTGGTTTCCGCAAAATTTGTAAACATTTGATCAAAGATTGCCGTAGAATGATTTTATTTTATTTTATTTAAATTTTTTTTTTTTTTTTTTTTTGCTCCACGTGTCGACAATCTATTTGAACAGCAAATTCAATTCATTAATGAAACTATTTGCAATATGTATAGGTTTGTTGTTGATTTCACTATGCAACTGCATTTTTGTTTGTTATAGATTTTGCACAGCTGAACAAGAAAATTGCAGGTAAATTTTGAGATATCAAATTAAAAAAAAAAACATTTTTTTTTCAGAGTTACTCTTACATATTTTAATATATCTCAATTAAGCGTCAACCGTTTTAGTTAGATGAAGTATCAAATGAAAGATAGTTAAATTACTTACTAATTTTGTTGTACAGCTTAACAATCGGCTGGGTAATTACAGAGAAAACGAAAGAGTTAATCAAAAAAAATTTTTGTCAAAATTTAAATCGAAAAAAAAAAAATGAAATCGACGAGACAAACGAAAAGTGTAGAAAATGCTTAAATTATAATTTTCTATATAACTAACGACTGTTTACGAAGCGAACCTGCTATTTTTGAAGAAAATCCATGCAAAGATAACCAAGTTATGTGCAATTGAACGAAAATATCAAAATTTGACTTTATAGAACTTCAAATACATATGCTATACTTCGATTTTTCATGTTCAGCAGTTCAAAATCTATAAGAAAAATATGGTGGCATGTCGATCAAAGCTATTTCTTTGTTGCCTTGTGTTTTCAGCTGATATATTTAGTTTTTCAACACATCTGCTGAACATAAAATTTGCATATGATCAATCAAATGCCACCACGTTGATGCCATAGCACACCAAAGGTCGCCGTTCAGAAAATTAGCAAGTTAAAAAATTTACAAATAATTCATAATTTAGTTAAAAAGTTTCGCGTTCGTTTTTTTGTTGGCTTTGTGTTGGCTTTGTTTTAATGAAACAAATATTTCGCATGCATTTTGACAAATTTGTTGGCAATTAATCATGCTACACTTCGTTGATTGTTGGCATACATTCTTTTTTTGTTTCGACTATTTTGACGTTGCAATATGAGCATATTTATAAAGAGAGCTGTATGATTGGTTATTTGAAATAAATGCAAGAAGTTAACCATGAATTAAAGTATACACTCCAGACAATAGTTTATTCCAGCTTGATGCCAATTTAATAAGAAATATTAAGCAGCAGCGTTATTCTTCGCCGAGTTTTACGTTGCCATCAAATTTTTTTTTTTTATAGAAATGGTGTTCCATAAATGGTGTTCCATAAAAATCCAAGCAAATTTCAAAAAGTGAAAATTGATTCTTTAGTAGCTACAATAATCTCAAGCTTTAAAATACCTCTATGCTGTAAGAATATATAGAACATATAATATATTATAAAGTTTTTGCACATTAAATCTGGTGTCAGCATTCTGAAGTTTTGTTTTTCATGGCAGTAGAGTATTTGGTTGGGTTCAATCATTTAAAACATTTCAGAACACTTTGATGTGATAAACTTTATTAGCAAACTAATAGAAATTTATGTTAAAATGTATGGATCTAAGGGTAGCCAAAATTCAGAACACTTCCTGATCATATGAATCTTCTAAACTCAGTAGTTTTGCTTTTGTAAATATATCTAAAATTTAAAAGCTTCGGCGAACAAAATTGTTCTTCTACGCAAAAAAAAAAAAATCTACATTAAATACTTTTGCTATGGAGAAGATTTTGAAAATATGAAGTGAGTTCAAAAAAGCATCAAACAATTAAAGTTTCATTTAACTTGTTGATAATCATAAAGCCATTTCAAAACATTTTCTTCTATGTTTTTTAAAAGTATTTTTTCGAAGATTCATAAGCTTTTGCTTTGGCGAAAGAGAACTTGTTGTAGAAGTATATACCATCTATGTGCTACAAAATAAGTTCTTGACGATTTTCATATTGTACAAACTTGAGCTTCATTTCGAAAGTTGGTTTCTCATAGAATTTGAATGGCTTTTGAGGTATAGATTTCAAAAATTGCAAACTATTTTTTTCACTATTATTATATCCTAAATTATATCCTAAAAGCATCGTTTTATGTGCACCTTTTTTTTAAGTTATATGCTCATATCTCCATTTGATCATTATTCCATTTGCATTTGTAAGGTAATTTTGTGTTTGCTATGTTTGATCTAGTTCAAAAATCTCAAAATTTAATTTACTTCATTCAATTCGAAACCAATTTATTGTTCATATTTTCAAGTTTTGGCATGAAAGATCATTCTTTTACTAAATTTTTAAGTATAATTTCTATACATATTTTTGCTTAAGCTTACTCATTTCTATAAAATATAATCTTCGTTAATTAGTAATTAGTCTCAGATATCATGTCTTCGTCCCAAAAGCCTTCACAACACTTTTTAATTGTTGCGATATCCTGTTGAAAACGCTCACCCAGGCCAAAGCTTGGAAGACATTCAAAGATGTTGATCGTGCATTTTTAGGCAATAATAGAAATGTTGCGATGGTCTGGCAAACACAGCATGGCAAGCACTCACAATAACAGCTGTTTCCTACCACAAAAACGAAGCACATTCGGAAGTAGTCGCGTACGACGAAAAACGTATTGGAGACATGATGCTCTCAGCAAAATAACGTCGTAGAGACGCAAGGACACGAAACTGAAGTTATAAAGAAGCTTATGAATCTTCGAAAAAAAATTTAAGTATTTCAGTTTAATCGCTATATTATTACTTAAATAAACCATACCCGATTAAACTTAAGCAATGAGCACTACTATCATTTTGATCGGAAATATATATATATATATATATATATATATATATATATATATATATATATATATATATATATATATATATATATATATATATATATATATATATATATATATATATATATATATATATATATATATATATATATATATATATATATATATATATATATATATATAAACATCTGTCCCACAGAAATGCGTACGACCGCAAACTGCAAACTGAACAGAAAATTATGGATGACATTTAGTTTGATCACTGTTCATCACATATTTCTTTTACGAATATATACGACCACTATATTTAACAAGAAAGATATTTCCAATTTCCAAAAGCATCTTCTAATTGGATGACTACTTTTGCACCACTTTGTATATGTATTGTATGCTACTTTTGTTAGATTACTTTGCGATGAGCGACATGTTCTCTATTATCATTTAGGCCAATGATGGACTTCGTCTTTATACTATTTTTTCGATATTACTGTAAGATTATCTAAGAAGGTGCTTCCCAGAAGAACAAGTCTCTTGCTACTAAGAGTTGAAAAGTTTGTCAATAATTAACAGTCCACACATTACCAATAAAGTATATATAACTGATTGAAAGCGTTCATCAGTGCACTATAATCACTTTTAAATGAACAGCGCTAATTGATCATTTCGTGGTGAATGGCAAAATCTTACCGATTAAATGCAATGCTTTGAACTTTGAATTCAGACGACACCACATTAAATTCTATTAGTTAAAATTAATTTCAAAGCGTTATTTCGTATTTACAAAACAAATCTGACTAAATTCGAGTTTAACACTAACCAAACCAACCACCCTCGTTCACATAATATTTAACAGAAACAGGAGCAAAACATTTTTGGAATTTTTGCTATGTCTAGTAGATGAAGTTGATTTTTTTTGTTTGTTTATTTATTGTATTTATTTTGTCTGCATCAAAGCATAAATTTGTATATATGTAAATACAAACATCTGCAAGCATCTTAAAAAAAAAAAGAAAAATATGATGATAAATTGCGGTTTCGAAGTTTAGTTTCTGAACAGCCACAAGCAAATGTTGACTATGGCTCATTAAGCACGATTTTTGTATACGTCAAAATTGGGGAGGAGAACATAAAACTTTGAAATCTCAATGAGCAAAAATTTTATAATATATAAATCATATTTAAACTTTAACTTTGTGGTTAGACATTTACCTTAGCTCATGCCAAAGTCAAAATTACGCCTCTCAATTAGAAAACAGTTTCAAATAAAAACATTTGTATCTTTTTTGGAAAAGTAATCAAAGAAGTTAACCGCAAAATTGCGCAGGAAAAGACGCAAACGACAATGGTTTGATTTGCTATGTTTGAAGGTATGATCTATCTTTTGATATACCTGCCTGCTACATTAAACTACACTTCTAGTACATAAATAATAGTTTAGCTAAAAGTTTTCCTTTGCGGCAGCATTAAAAATGAAAAAAAAGACACATAAAAGTTTTTTCCATAGTTTTGCTTAGAAAAATCAAAAGTTGTCCCGAAAAAATTTTCGGAAAATAAAACAAGAAAATGCATAGAAACAAACCACAAAGTGTGCGATATGCAATGAAAACAGCAATAAAAGTTAAACTAAACGTGAAAAAGTGATTTTTTTTTTTTTGGTTTTCCCCAGCATAAAGTTCCCCGCCGTCATGAGACTCAGCCCTATCGGTAAGTTTTCAGTGCATTCGGTTTGGTTTTTCATAGTTTTCATGGCTTTCTGTCGTATGTCTTTCAGTTTTTCTATCTGCTTTCACTGAAATCAAATGCAAAAATTGTACAAAATTGCATGAAAAATTAAGTTTTCCATTGGTTTGTGAAATTTTTTTTTTGTTTTGCTGTATTTTTCGTTGTCGTTGTTTGTTGACAGAAGTTTGCTTAACAAATGAAAGAAGTTTTCGTTTTAAAAAGTGAAACGTGTTAAATGATGCCAAAACGTTACATGTGCGAAATAAAGATTGCTGCAGGTAAATGGTTTGAGATAAGGATATATGTCGAGTGGGTTATTGGTGGCACTGCGCGATTTGAAGTGTGGTATGCAAGAAGATTTTCAAATAGCAGTCCTCAACTTATACGAAAAATATGACGAGAAACACGTTTAATAAAGTTAAAATTTTCGTGTAAACGAGCACGAGCAAGTTTAATAGGGCCAACATTCAACACATTCATCATTGAATGTTGAGAATGTGTAAAATAAGAGTTAAAGAGTCAAAAGAGTAAAAATTCTGTATTCTGTATACAAGCACATTCAATCCGAACGAAATTTGTTTCTTCGTTATCATGTCATAGTTATTATCATCATCACAAACTACTAATATTTAAATAAGAGCAAACGTCATGTTGCCAATCATATGTTAACGTACATATAACGTTTATTTGCCAGTGGAAAGAGGATATGTTGAGAATGTGAATGTTGGTCTCAATGAAAAGACCCTATAACAAAGCATTATATGCTTCGTAATGTGCTAAACGATGTGAATAATTTAATTATCTACCAAAATTCGTTATTGGTGAGCATATAAATCAAATTGTTTAGCTTGATCAATTCGCTACATGGTTCGCTTAAATTAATTTTGGCAAGATATTAAAACTCTGATGACTCCATGGAGAAATCATGGCTGTGTAAACCAATTAAAATATGCTCTGGCTATACAACATGGTAATGAGAGTAGGGAGAGAGGGTGAATCAAGTCACGGTCACTAAAGCGCTCAACTCCCTGAATGCACTACAGGACCAATGTTTACATATCAAAACACTGCTTAGGAAGCAATTTCTAGCACTTCTCTGCATCTAGAATATTCAATATAAAACCAAGAAAACACTTCTGAGACTACACGGTGCTGCAAACAAAGCTACCTCAGAAGTTTGTCAGAAACGTGTCACTATCTGAACGATAGGTGCATCCCTAAAGTCCATGTGAAGAGATGAAATATCGCAGCTTCAACATTAAATGGTACGACAAAAAATCGTAAATGTCGGAAGGATTCTATATGTTAAAGCCACATACCATCAATTGGTATACGGAAGCATTTCTGTTGGAAAATGACACAAGTTTGAGTGTTGTTGGCTGCAGAACATTGGGAATCAATGGGCAAATATACCATTATCTTCGAGGCAGAAGTTTGAGCAATAATCAAACGTTTTGGATTCAATCTAGTTAGACGCTATCACAACTATAATATTGCGATTTTATTGAATAGTCAGGTGCTGTTGAAAGCACTCCATACAAAATTCGTCAAGTCAAAGCTGCTATACGAAGCATTAGGATTACTACACGAGCTCGAAAAATGCTATAGAGTCGGTCTGTTGTGAATTCTGGGACATAACAATATTTCAGGCAATGAACAACCTTGCAAGAAAGGGAGTGGCAACAGCAATATATGGAACACTGCCATTCACTGACATTGGGAGACATACTATGTCGGAATTAATCCGCAATTAAAAGGTAAAGAAATAAAGAAATAACAAATGTGTGTAAAGGGTATATAGAACTCCACCGAATGCATATTCTGTTACTATGAAGGGGAAAGCCCTCTATGTATTATCAAGGAATGTTAAGTGGTAAATAGGAATAGACTTCAAATGATATGCAGCCACTTCAAAATATTTGATCTTATACTAAGATATATTCAACATAATACTTGTAGGATTAGGGCAGGTTATTTAACTTTATAGAACAAACATTGGATTCTTTATGTCGCTAGTTTAAAAACGCTGCCTTTAATAGAAATTGGTGACCCTGACATTTATTTTTCTTGTTTTACTTTTTCTTCTTATTTTTATACAAAACATGTTTAGAGAAGCACACATTTCTTTGTTTTACAAAAATTTAACCGAATTACGTAGCTCAAATGTATTGGAATTGATTGGCTGTGTTAAAATAAGTTATTGGTGACCCCAGAATCGATATTTGTATGTTAAACAAGACATACGTGTAAGCCGATATTGGTGACCTTATTAAGTAAGTAGTAACTTGATAACTTGATGAAGTTGTGCATATTAAAAAGGAACACAAATTTTGTATAAAGCATATAAAAACTTTGGTGACCTTCAAATTTGTAATTACTAAATTGAAGTTTTCATTGAAGCATCACTTTGTTACTTCCTATAACTCAACACACGCAGCCCTATACAATATAATAAATAACGTTAAAAAAAAAAAACAAAAAGACAAATAATAAAACTGCATTTCATTTGCTGATGATGCAATCAAGTGACTGCCAAAAGGCCAATGACAAATAAAAATTGTAGTCAACGATGTCGACGACGGCGTTGACAGCCGCCTTCATGCGTCGACACCGTTGACAGTCACACGCATAAAATTATAAAGCGACACCTACAACAAAAACACACACAAAACTATTTAAGATACTTTTTTTATCTGTTTTTTAAAACGGTGCAACTGAAAGATACAACAAGAAAAATATGAAATTAATGCATACGAGAAATGCATAAAGAATTACGTCAATCCTCCTTCTGACTTTTGAGGCACTTGATGTCACTATCAAGTGTTTAGATGATGGTCGTTCAACGGTTGAATGAACGGTCAGTCTGACGGTCGGTCGGTCGGTCGGTCGGTCGCAGTAAATACAACTTTGATGTCGGCGGCAACAGTGAATGTGTAGTAAAGTCTTACTTCAGCATATGGTAAAATAAGCAATGACGGCCTACGCTCCAATTGGAATACAATTGGACAGCCAGCCGGCTTTCGTTTTGTAGTCAGACACAATGGCGCGTCGATGATGTCGATGAAGAGAAAGAAAAAAACTTAATTGAGAATTGTTAATGAATATCGGCGTTGATTGCATAAGGCGAAAGTATTGCAATGGAAAGTCTGGAAGAGTGAAATACAGTGAAATCGATGATTTACTTGTAAACAATAAACATGAAGTGGTGTACGTTTGTACGTGCTGCATACATTCACTTTGTGTTGTATGTAAATATTTGTTTATTTGAATTTTCTGTTTGATATTTGATATGAAGTTTCTGGCGTAATTTGAAAATAAAAATTACAATTACAGCTTTTGAGCTACAATAACTTTCTGAGATTGATGCATGGCGGGCAGCTAATTTCCTGGAACATTGAGAGAATAAATGTTAAAATAATGCTACATAAATCAGTCGTTCTTCAATCTTCTTTTTAGAGAAGATTTAGCATGGCAGATTTAGCTCAGCACAATAAATGCACCGTATGAAGTTTCTGCAGATGAGCTCGCGTGGAGTTCGAATAGCACTGGACTACTAATTTCTCAGTTGCCATTAGTATAAATTACATTGAATGGCCGTTTGGCAAAAACTAATATCACCAGGCCAAAGAAGCTCATTGGGATACTACAAATCTTATATTTTGATAGATGGAGACCGCTCCGTCTAAGCTACTGGGGCAATGTAATAATTTGTTGCTGTATTACAGACCTCAATTTTGGAGATTTCTGAGAGGAAATTTAGAAGGTACTCCCCCATGTGTACGGTAATATACTTCTACTTATGGCCGTACAGCTACACAAGCAGCTGCTTAGCGCTAACCTGCTTTCCGCTGTTTTGTCAACATCTGCAATGTTAAGGTTGATTGACTTCTAGCCTGTTGGCATGTCTGTCTAGTACCGATATATCGGTTCTGTTTAACCTCAAAGTTGATGCGGGTTCTTCTTCTGTCGTACTTTAACCAAGTTTATTTGATGATGTGCAGCCTCGGCTTGATAGACGCTGAAGTGGCTTTGAAGTCTGAATAAGACTTTAACCCCCATTTCCTGGGCGTATAAACCTCCTCCGAATTGAAGCATTCCACACATAGCTTCCTGAATAGCTGCAACTTCGGCTAGAAGTTTTTTCAGTGGTTTCAAATTCTGAATGAGCATATAAGTTGATGGAGACGAAAAACTCGTTATATTGCGACACCGTAGCAAGCATGTTATGGTTGATTTCTATAGTACCGCTGCTAATCTACACCCAAAACTATGGCTCTGGCGAAGAAATTAAGGAGGCTATCGAGTAGCCTAGTGCGAAATATTCATGAACTTTCAATTTTCTCCATTCAGGTCAATTGTACTATTGTATATAGAACCTATACACCAAAGCGTGCGTTTCACCTTTATTCCCCGGAGATAACTACAAACGTGCGAGAGAGGAGAAGATGGAGACGAGTTTGACACGCTAACAGAAATACGCTAAATCAAGCGACGAAAGAGTTGAAAACGCTAATAACTGAAGTCAAGAACAAAGCAATTGGTACCATTCTTGGTTAAGTTAAGCCTGGTAGTGCGAAGCATAATAATTGGAACGTTACGAGGTACTTTAAAAGGCTAACTAGCCTAGGCGGAACCTGGTGTAGGTCACAAGTGAATAAATGAACCTAGAAACTCTATTTATTCTGTTTAACTTCTGCTGGGCTGCGGCTAAAGTAGAGAACCTATATATCATTGAATGGCCTATTCTAGCGGTTTTCCATGATTCTTATAGCGGCGATCTTCTTGCCAACTAGGAGGTTTCTAAAATATACTGCTCAATTCAGTGTCTCTTTATAATCAGCTACTTTCGGAACAGCGAACTAGGAATCTGTTTACAATGTGACGTACTAACAATACTTTTTTTTTACAGAAAATAAGAAAATTTTGAATCAATTTTTAACCAATCTCAATGGATTATACAATTCTAAGCTTCACTATTATATTCAGCATTGAAACTATTTAAAATTTCCAGAATTCAATTGATCTTGCACACAGTTTAGCCATTCACAATTATTCAATGCCAATTCTTTCAATCAACATCAATGAAATCACCGACATAAATTCATCGATAACATCTCTTACAATTAATGCTGTCTAATTGCAATTTCCTACGAATAAATTTTCATCGCCTAATGCACTTTTTTTTGTTTTTTTTTTTGTTTTTTGTTTTCTGCATAACATCCGCTATTCTAATTAATTCCAGTTAAAAAAAAAGTAAAATAACAATCATGTTGGTTTTTCTGGAACTTGTTTACCATTTGGAAACGAAGACGAACACGTTTCATTAGAAATATGCGCGGCTACAAATGACAGACCGGAAAAATTCTTTAAATCATAAATGCAACGGGATTGCAATGCATTGGGACGGGTTTTTCAAATTCAGAAAGAAGAAGAAAAAGAAAAAACGATTTATGCTGTCATATGCAAAAATAATATGCTAAAAGTTTAATGCGCTCTTCGAGAAATGTCTCACTGATTAAATTACAAATCACTTCAATTTCTTCATGTGCAAATTTTTGCTCAGTTGACAAGTGACACTCGCAAGGTTTTAACTTTAAAGAAGAAAATATCAATTTACTTTGGGTTAAACTGATTTATTTGACGCGTCGGCGAAACTAAAAACCGCAAAATGTGGATAAAAAAAAAAAAAAAAAATAGTTCAAAATGAATGAAAGCGGTTGACTAGCTAAAACCGATAGCTGAATGCGCTACATTTGACATATCTAAAAAGGTACTTTTTAGTATAGTGCATAGAAGCACAGTATTTTACTAAAATATTTGCAAATTAGGTAAAAACAGCTGACAGTACATTTTTATATTGAGGGTACTCACGCATCATAAACATTTATAGAAAATGTAAAGAACAAATGTTTTCTTTTAGCAAACCTTGATTGCATGTACTTTTAAGCACTCGATTTTACCATTTTTTGTATGTTGCGTGAGTACACTTTTTAACTTTATTTATATAAAGCAATAATCTATTTCATCAATGTGTCCAATTCAGTTCTTAGCCATACCTCGGGTGAAGCTATTTTCGGACACACTGATATCAACAAAGTGCCAGACATAACTGATTTTACTAAACCGAACTTTTTAGAACTATTAAAAAGTTTCATTACCTCATCTCCATATTGATGGTTACAAAATCTGCACAACTGAGACTCTTCCAAAGGGTAATGCACTATCACTAATCGCTCCAACAGTGAATCCATTCAAACGTTGAGAGCTCAATTTCGCTCAGAAATTGTGGAATGGCGCACTCAGCATTGCTACACCACCTCTTCGAGTTAACCCAAGCAAACTTAATAGGGAGCTTCATCTGTGATTTTCGATATTGCACAAAAGTTTGCTGAGAAGTGTCTGACACAACAGCCGTAACCCTAGAGACAGAGCAGCATTAAAGAGGCTAACCAAAAAGGAACTCCACAGACTGCATGAATAGTCACTTTATGCGTTCTTCGAGGAAGCTGCGTTAATTGTTTCCTACCACAGTTTATAAAAAGTCATCAACTACCACAAAAGACGAACTAGGAGGCTGACAACTTTTTCAAATGTCACTGGCTCTTAGCATCATTCTCACAAGAATAAAGCCGAAGACTCCACAACGTTTTTTCACTGCAGCTCAGAAGACCATTAAATTCACCGACACTATACGTCAAATGGCGGTGGCCATACCAAAAGTGAGCAAACTGGAAATTCACGAAGTCAGTGCAAGCCTGAATTCGATATTGCACAAAAGTTTCAAGCCTCCATGGTACGATAACATTAATGTTCCAGCCATTAAAGCCCTACAGTGCAATCAGTTTATTGGCGGTATACTCCAAAATACTTGAGAGAATATTTTCGCGTAGAGTACTTCTAAAATTGAACGAAGCTGGACTGATGCGCTAACTACAGTTTGGATTCAGACGTTTCTACGACACTCCAGAACAATGCCATCGATTGGTGAACCAAATATTGAATCTAAGAGACTTCAGAATGGGAGTACCGCAAGATAGTGCGTTAGGCTTACTCTCTATACCAAATTTAATGCAGAATTGCCAATCATTCCCAGCATGACACGGTTTTTTTTGGCAATGTCAAACACTCTTTGCGATGCTTCTAGTATACCACAATACTAGCTAGATACACTTGGACTATGACTCCGTAGATGGACAACGCCAAGAAATATTTCTACATAAATTTTGTACTCAGAAGAGGTAACTGCTCTCCTGTGAAGCTAAATGATGTAATCAATCATCATGCATTTGCATAAAAAATCTTGGCTTGATAAACAGACATAAATAGCTCCACTTAACGGCCACTTAAATTTTGGATTGTGGTACTAGCTTCTGGGTCGTCAATCAAAACTAAAGATACATTAGAAGATCCTTCTTTAGAGGATCATATTGAAAGCTGGGAACTTCAATGGCAAGTGCTTCGAATGTCGAAAAGAAAGGTTCCAGAGTAAAGCGTTGAGCATGATCTCGAACGCATACATCAGCATCATACACTAAGAGCTTGAAATGCGCTGTATCAGACAGGAGATAAGCAAACTGAGCACACGTTATGGCAATAAATCTATTGGATTTATATGGCAGATTTTTAACAGAAGACTCAAGCGTTTTCACCTGCTTGATCTGGCACATGCAGATCTCCGCACTCGTGTCCCTCATCTATTTCAAACAAAATCATAATTAAATTTTCATGTAACTCTTCTTTTAAAGTAACAAATTCATAAAATTTAAAGGTTGTTGTTCAAGCGATAGAGTTTTTGAATGAAGGGATTACACGAAAATAAGAATTTTAAGTTTCCTACTGGTCATGAGCAGGCTTATTATGATTCTTTAACGAAAGGCTATAAACAATCTCTTCACACTATTTTTCAAGTGTTCATGTGTAGTTTTATAGTGTTTCTCTCATAGACGCTCTAGCGGTCGTGAGTACCGTTATTACTATGCTTCAAACATAGAAATCAATATCAATCAATCAATAGTGAGTACTCTTAGCTTGTTTCTTTGAAATAAAGCCATTCTCCTATACTGGCACTTAAATTTATCTAGTGGTCGTGAGAAATATTTGACATAAAGCCACTTTACTGTCACTTTAAATTTGTCAGTGGTCGTGAATACCCTTAGCATGTTTCTTTGAAATAAAGCCTTAACTATTATAATGCTCGTGAGTACCCTTATTATTATTATTATTTTTTTTTTTTACAGCAAGCCATGCATTTCCTTTTACTACCGCTTGCTTACATTTCTCCAGTGGTCGTGAGTACCCTTATTACATATTGTAGCGTATAATAAAGAAAAACCACAACTCAGTGGTCGTGAGTACCCTTATTACATATTGTAGCGTATAATAAAGAAAAACCACAACTCAGCACACAGCTTTAAATTTCTTTGATTGATGTGACAAACAGGCGCAAATGCTTTTCACATTTACTCCCTTTTTTTGTTTGTATTTATATGTGTCAACCTTACCGCAAATGGCAATCTAAGCCCAGATTTAAGTCTGTTCTATATTTCTATTTTTTGAGACTTACATACAACCTGACCACTTTTTGATATTTTAATTAATAAAGTTTATTTTCTGACACATATTGCACATGTTTTTACTTACGTAAATTCTAAGCATAACACTTTAGCTGTCAGCTAAATCTTTTGCTACAATATATATATATATATATATATATATATATATATATATATATATATATATATATATATATATATATATATATATATATATATATATATATATATGAGAGAGAGAGAGAGAGAGAGAGAGAGAGAGAGAGAGAGAGAGAGAGTATATATATATATATATATATATATATATATATATATATATATATATATATATATATAATATATATATATATATATATAAAGTATCTTGTATCTCAAAGATACATATGCAAAGCACAAACAAGGCTTCAAAGTGTACGATAAGAAATAATGTGGGTGTTGTTTGCTTGATGTCTTACACGAGATGCAGAAAAAAGAACTCAACTTCAAGGCAAATGCTAATTTATAATTAAAAAAGTTTTACTTAAAAGACATTTTTTGAGCGCTTGAATTACATGCTACCAACTTTGTGTTATAGTTAAGGAACTTGACTGACCTTGCATACCGCCTTCAATTGCTTACTGTTTGGCTTACAAATACGGTTTTTTTTTCTTTCTTTTTTTTTTATGAAAGACAAAGTATTTAATGAATAATTTCTGTAAACACATAAGAATTTTCATTAGCACTTAGGAATTTTTGTAGTAGCAGCAGCAAGCCACAAAAAGTATCTGAGACGTTGTTGTATGCCACTTAATACTAATTTAATTTTTACTATATACAATTGATGGTAGATAGCTTCTCAATTTGACACAGCAGCTGTTTAATGATTGCAGCTGATAGCCCCGCTGTCAAAATGACAGTTGACAGTTGACACTCGTTGCCACTTAATGCATTTCGCATGACAGTTTGCACTCGCAAGCAATGATTATAATCAACATCATCATCATCATCATCATCAATATCATGTGTACAATACTAGTCATCAATATGCAATGCATGCACAATTTGATTGATAGATTGATTAAATCAATTGTTATGCAAAAATTCTCATTCATTTGAGTGCATATTTGCCGACTGTGTAAAAATTCCGCATTCCAAGAAATTCATTTTTTTTTGTTTTTTTGCTGCATTGACTTCATTCATGCACGCATGTCAAACACTTGTTCTACCCGTAATAGTAGCAAATCTACCCGGCATTGTACGAAATTTCTTAAATCTTTTATAAAAAATGTGAGCTTCAATAAATTAGCTTATTAAGGGTACTCACGACCAATATGCATACACACTACAAATATCTATACACTCTGCTGAAGAGCTACATGTATAATAGTTTTGTTGCACTTGCAGTGTCTATTCTTATAGAACATTTTGGATTAGATAAAGTATATATAATCTTTATCAGCTTAATGAAACACTCAGTCAGTCAGAGCATTAGTGAGATTGCGTTTTAGCTTTCAGAGAGAAAAAGTTGTTTCAATGATCTTCCTAACTCCATAGTTGGAGTTGGCCAAAATTTTATAAAACAGTCGAATATGACAGATATGAAAAAAAATTGTAGAGTTGAGAATCTTCATGATTGCGAGCAGCGCAATGTTGTGATTTTTCATAAACAAACACCTAATTATTTGTTTTCTTTTGATTTGTAGTTGCTGTGTGAATGCCAAAAAAAGTGTGTACAACACTCTTTTTGGACATATGAGATCAGCTCTTTAACGAAGTAATAGACTAAAGCAACTAGCGTATTTAATTAAGCTGAAAGTTAGAGGAAATACAATTTATGTGGTCGTTAGTTTCTAGCTCACAAATCAGCTGTTTAACTACACAATTACTTATTAATCAACTGTTGCTTTATTGATAAAAAGATTGCAAATATCTCTTTACTTAAAATTTTTTTGGAGTAGTGAGTATCCTGCTTATAGTTATTGTACATTGAAATAATTATTTTTTTCTTTGTTTTATGTGTTGTCATTTTTATACCATTCATACATAGTGTGAAATGGTATTATCAGTTTGTACCGCATTAAAGGAGCCATCGTAGACCCCATAAAGTATATATATTCTTGACCAGCTTGACGAGACGAATCGATATAGCCATGTCCGTCTGTCTGTCTGTCTGTCTGTCTGCCTGTCTACATGTCTGCATGTCTGTCCGTATGTCTGTTCGCATGTCTGTCTGTCCGTCTGTCCGTATGTCTGTCTTTCTGCCCGTCTGTATGTTGTTGCGCATTTTTTGGGGACAAATTTTTATGCTATCCAGTTGAAATTTTGCACATATACTTTTTTTTATTGTAGTTTAATATAGTATCAAGATTAACCTGCCACGCCCACTATTTGGGGTAGCTCCCATACAAACCTACTGGCCACTTTTGACTGTTTGTAAGAAAACTTCTTTATTAAAGTCTATATTAGGTTGAAATGTAATGTGGTGCCTTTTTATGGTCAGCCGCTTAACATACATAGACTAACGGGCGTGGCCCGCCTACTTTTTGAGGTAGCTCCCATACAAACCCACAGTTCACTTTTATGCATTACGTCACTTTTATGGAAAACGTCAATATCAATTAGAAATTCGATATGGTGGCATCTTACACATCTACTACATCGCTTCATACACATCTACTAGTGAGCGTGTATCACCCCCTATTTAAACCGCCACATTTATGTATTACAATACTATTTAAAGTTTCGTGTGAATGGTATTAGAGCTTCGGTTCAACCGAAGTTAACGTTTTTTCTTGTTTTAGTTTGGCTTCTTTTCTACAATATCATATTTAATCCAAGCAGTGCTCAAGAGCTTCAACTCTTTGAACTTATAATCTAAAACGGAAATGCTTAAAGCACTCTTACAGATCAGTGTAATAAATTGCCATAGGCAGTTAAAAGTATTCTCTAACTTGTCTAAGTTGACAGCATGAACTTAGTTACTACTTGTAAAAGGTACAAGTGAGACACTTCAATTATTAAATAAAGACTCAACTGTTCATATTTATACGAGTGTGCCAGCCAAGCCCAAATACTTTATTTAAAAAAAAAGTATCTCATTCAGCTATAATCTAATTGACAAGCAAGTTAACAAGCTAATAAGCGCAGTCAGATACTTTACAAAGAAAACAAAAAAAAAAAAAAAATTATTGCTCTTTTTTCTTAACAAAAAAAAAAAAGAAAAAAAAAAATAGGAAAAAAAAGAAATGCTGTAGGGCATTTTGGCGACGTTTGTCCTCAAGGACAACTTAAAAAGTACTTTGCGAAAAAAATTCAATTCAATTGAATTCACAGCTGCCACAACATTTTGCCTTGAGTGCAAATGAGTGAGAGTCACTCAATCAAACGTTTTTTTATACACTATAGCCGTAGGGTGCAAGGGTATTTTAAGTTAGTGCAAATGTATGTAACAGGCAGAAGTAGGCGTGATAGATCCTATAAAGTGTATATATTTATATATTGGTAATCAGCATCGGAAGTTGAGTTGATATGAACATGTCCCTCTGTCCTTCTATACGTCTGTCAGTCCGTCTTTTTGAACGAACAGAGCGCGGAAACTATATGAAATTGAGATTTCAAATTTGGATATTTAGATTCTCGGTTCATCTCTTTAGACAGCTATTATTAAATGAACATGCCATGAGGGATAATTCACATAAAAACCTGACCCTCATTTTTAAAGTTTTTGCATGGAATTTTTTTTTGTTTTTATTGTATTTTTAATTTATTCCAATTATTCGTCATATGTTCATATCGGACCACTAAAATATATAAACCATGGTTCAAAAAAGCAGCTTTTAGCAAGGTACAGGGTATCTCTAAATCGAGCACACTCGACTGCAGCGTTCTTTCTTGACTTTTGTTTTTTTTTTTTTTGAAGCAATGTACTTTCAAGTTGAATTTTGATTGACATTAAAATTGTTTGTCATGTCAAAAGTAGTAAACGAAATTCGCGCACCCCACACGTTAAACGATATAACACAGATAGATACTGCAGATACTTTTACTACAGATACAAACTCATAGATACAAACAATAGAAGCGGCAACAACTTCATGCTTTGACATTGCTTGTGGACAAGAACAAGAACAACAACAACAACAACAATACCAATAAGCGTCAACAACAATAAGTACAACAATAACTCGCGTCGAAAAGGCATTTCAACTGTCAATTTCTATTTGTTTTCAACTTGTTTGTTTAGAGAACTCAAATGTGACAGGCAGCAAAAAATTTCATTTTGGGACAGTCCAAAAAAAGATATATAATTTGGAGAAGTAAAAAGTGCTTGTTTTTTTTCTTTTTTGGGACTGAATTGTAAAGGCATCAACCTCAACAAGTGACGACGACTGCGACAGCTACAACGATTTATTTGCCTAATGCTTACTGAGCGCTGCGATTTATTAAAATTTATTTAGTTTGTTGTATTTCTTGTATATAAATTGTTTGTCCAGTCTGTTGGAACGCTGCATGATGCAAAGCGATTTGAATTTATTTATTTATTTTTACAATGAGACGGAATCAGACGGTATCTTTCATACGCTACAGACACGCAAGAGACCAAGAGTAGTTGGATTTCCATATAAAATTAGAGTGGAGTTAGAAATTAGAAGATCTTCTAAATGTTATCTGAATGAATTCTTTTTGATGTTTTCAGCAACTCCATTAAGAGATCACCAATGCTTAACTCATTTTGCCTTACTTCACAGTTGCTTATGGCAAAACAGTAGAAATCACTGCATCGAATTAAATATTTTGAAGACAACAAACATTTCTGACATATTATAGCATCTTAGAGTACAACAACAGAAAACTTCACACCCGTGTATAGAATTAAATTCAGAAGTGAGTAACTGTGGCTGGTTTCGCAAAAGATGTTTTTAGATACGAATTTTTAACTAGCTCAAGCTTAGCTTAAATGTGAAAAGATAATGAATACCAACTAATTTCGACAATGCGTGCTCACTCCTGCGTGATTTCTTGCAGACGTTGAAATTTGCTGATGTGCAGGGCTAGCTATATCAAAAAACAAAAAATGAAGCGCGATTTTTTTATAAATTCTCTAAGCAATTCTTTTTTAAACTACGGAGACAACTGCTTCGTGCTAAGATAGTAGCTCTCATCTGTTCGCTGGCTGTGCTATTGCTTATTTTGCCATCATACTTCTTAGTAAAAGCGCCAAGGAGAAATGGATTTTACCTACAAACATGTTTTTTCTTGCTATTCTGTACGTACGACTTTTTTACAAAATCTCTAAAGACTTATTACGGTTGTTAGTGTTGCCAGTGAATGGTTTGCATGGACTTCTTTAGTATTTTGTGTAGATTGAACACTTGCAGGTTACAATATCACTAGCAGATTTCACGAAATCTGACAGCTGCGAAAACAGTGGGCAGTGGCCCATTGGGAAGATAAAAAAGCTGCAATGAGGATGGAAGGAAGTAGAGGGTTTCTACTACAAGTATACCGTACTCTTAACAAGCATATACATTTTTTTTTACAACATCTCTATACTAAGAGTTCTTCCGCTTACGCTCTTTTCTCGAACGTGCTGGTTCGTTCTACAATCTTCTAGTCCTGTTTTGCGAGTACTGCGCAAACAAAACGCCGTTATAACGTTATTTGCGTAGGAAAAATGGTTTTTTTCTTTGCACACAATCACCTCTTACTGTTTATCTATGTATCTATCTTATCAAAGGCTTCTCCATCGAAGGTTTGCTTCATTTTGCTATGCTTGGCTATTCTAGAAACTTCTTTCAGAATTTTCTTATTTTTCAGAATTTTTAACAAATATCGCTGGAGTTCAGCGGTGTCATACGTGAGCTGTTGATTGTGCTCCAATACTTTCCAGGTAAGGCATCAACGTCTTCAACTGTAGAAATGGAGAACATTTTCAGATACTGTAATAAAAATTGTGAGGGGTGTTCTAACACAAATAAAAGAAGTGGGTACCTTCTAGAACAGCCCAGCATTTGTAGCAAATAATAGGCAGTTGGTATGGGATGTATGTTGAGAAGAACCGTCGCTTCGGAACACAAATCATACTATTTGATATAAAAGGAGGCAACGAATTTAGGAGAAATATTAGGAATCCAAAGCGCACTAAATGGGAACAATATGAAAAATATTGAAAGGGAAGGAACTCAGAGACCATGGTGAGGCCAATAGACCATTAACTGCCGCACTTTTGTTGCTGGAATAAAGCAAACGTTGATTCATATCATCAAAGTGGACGACTAAGGGAAGTAAGTTCTTTCAATGAAACGCTCTCGTGGCACAGGCAACTGCAAAAATTAAGTATAGTGGTGCAGAAGTTTTTTAATAGATTCAAATGTGTCTGGCAGGAATATAGCGAAAAGCTGGTAGATTATGAGAGAGGTATACGAGATAACTTCCGGCAATTCTATAGCAACTTTGTATATAATAAACCTGTAACAAGAACATAACCAAAGCGTTCTAAGGTTCCAAGACAGTATATGAATTTTTCTGAAAAAAGGATGGATAGCGCGCGAAAGACGAGAACAAAATCTTATACATATATTATACTCGATACTCACTGTCCGGAAAACAAAAAAAAAAATCATACGAACATATTTTTGAGGCTGTAAAATTACCTCTAAAATTTTGTATGCACTTGCTCAGCATACATATCAGTAGAATCTATAGAAGTCTTCTCTACCTTTTATAGTCTTTCGAGATCTCGTTGTTCAAACATACAGACAGACAGACGGACATGGCTAGATTGACACAGCTTTCAATGCTGATCAAGAATATATATGCTGTATGGGCTAAAATTTCTATTGAATTGTTAATACCCCTCCTAAAACTATGTCTGAAGTGCACACGTAAATTATTTATAGCAATAATTAAATAGATACGCAACACATATATTCAGATACTACTATACCTACTTACTGCATACACTTGTTTACATACAAAACGGTGCGTATGCGTGATTTTTAGCTATTTATGTAAATTATTTGTATATTTATCTGACTATTCATATCTGAAAGCGCACTCAACGCGACCCACGGTCAAATTTATATTTTAATGTTTTAATGTTTAATGTCCCACTCGATTTTTGGGGCTACTGTGCGTGCTTAAACGCATGCGTCGCACACTCAGACACAAAAGTTGCGCATGAGTAGGCAAAAATAATAGTTAACAAACAAAAAAGATACTAGATAAATAAAGTGCCAGTAACTCACAGACCTTGAATTGCCACACTCTTGACTAATGTATGCTTTAATTGAACGTAGAAACTTAAAATTAAATACAATTTATGTAGGCCTAAAATCTACAAAATCTACTTTAAAAATGTCATTAATTACAAAAAAAGTATCTTTTAGCAAAACTTCAAACAGCGCTCCAATCAATCTCAGCATCAGCAGCAGCAACATTACGCGTATCTATACAGCGCGCTGTGAGATATAATTGAGTGCATGAATGAGTGCTGCTGACACATAATAATTTGTCGTTTTGATAACGACGACAAGTAAGATACAAAGCCGCAAAAGATTTTCTTTATTTAACAACATTAATTCAAAAAGAAATGCGAGATTTATGCATTTTAATTAATTACGAAACATCAAAACAAGCTTGTTAGTTAGTTTTTCATGCCTGTAAGAGCAAAGTATCTGCTGTCGAGACGACAAAGTTTGCCTTTAGTCTCATATATACTTGTGTATACTCTTATAAAAGTAGCTGCTCGCTTAGTTTTTGGAACTTTAGTCCGGTCAGTCGTCTGTTTCTTTGTCGCAGTTCGTTGTCGTTGATGATGTTCAAGTTGATAATGATGTACTACTATATGCTGTGTATGCTGTCATCGCTGGTATTATGATTCTCATCAATATTGTTGTTATTGTGTACGTTTTATTATTTAGTTTTCATTTTAAGTGAAAAATTAACAAGCATCAAAATTGTTGGCCAGCATTTTGAAATGTTTGTGCATGCAAACGCTTCTACTGTGGCACAAAAAGTTGAAAACTGACATAAAATTTTTCTTTGTGAATAACACGAGCGATGACCGGCAACTGAATGGCAACTGATTGACAACTGCGTGAACAGAGTTGTCATAAGTCATGAATATTTTGAAAAAAACGGAAATTTCTATTATATGAATGCTGTAGTTCCACAAGAACAATTTCAAATTGTTCAAAAATGGAATTATGAATTTGTCTTTGATACAATTTGAAGTCATTTCGCATACCAAACACTGCGAAGTGTTTGAAAACATTAAAAAATTAGGCAAATAAAAAATAGATTTTAGTAAAAGTAAGAAAGAAAATGTTGTAAACCGTACATTATTTTCATATTCGTTGTGTTAAGTTGTCCGATTATAGTTAAGAGAAAGCTGCGAATGATACGTAGCCCAACTTACAAGAGGGTGTTAAACAAAGCAGCTGGTGATTTGCAATAAATACTTCAGGTTAAGTATTATAAGTGAAAACTGTGCAGATTACTAGAGAGACAACTTTAACTCTTTGCAGCAGTTGTTCAATATAGCAACTGGAGAGCTGCATTGTAGCGCAGGCGTTTCATAATAAGAAGTGCTGGGAATACGAAATGTCTAACTGATGTGTGAAGCTTTTTTGCACAGTCTCACAGTCACTCACTCGGCATTCAGTTTTGCAGCCTAATAAAGTTAATAATACATTTGTTGAAGATGAAGTCTTGAATTTTCTGGAGTCACACTGTCAATCAATGAGCCTGTCAATTAAACAAACTTCACATAAAAAAGTGAAATTAAAGTGATACAAAAGTCCAAATCGTCTGGGTTTATTAAACTTGACGAACATAACCTAGAAAATTTGTCAATCAAATGTGTGCGAATACTAAACTACTTCTAGATTGCTATCAAAGTCAATTGTAATGCGCGGAGATAGTAATGATAGCCAAGTTAAATAAACTAGAAAGCAATACTTCGTCACACCGTCCGAGGAGCTTTTCGATAAGTTTTTTGATGTAGTATTTTTGAGAAGAATGTTACCAGTACTGTGGACCTGCGTTCAGAAGAAACCATGGTGCAAAATCACCGGCTTGTCAACATAATAATTTTCGTGTGAAAACTATGTTGTTGTTCTGCGTTTTTTACAGATATTCAGCAAGTTTTCGACAATGTTTGGCAGCTCGGCATTATATATAAAAGTTATAAACTGCTCCCCACGGCATATTTTTCGATACTTAACTTTTGCGAGTATCTTACAAAACGGTACAGCAAAGAGTCTATTAATTCTGCTATTACGCAAAAAAGTGTTTGGAGCACGGTGCTCTCTACTATATGTACAGCTGATATGTCTGTCTCAGACACCAAAAATGTGGCTACATATGCGGATAATATTGCATTTAGTGCTGCTCCAGTAGAAGCACCACAATATGCAAATTCAACTGCTGCTAAGCCTGATAGAGGCTTAACTTAAAAAGAACTGAGAAACAAAAAGGAAAGTAAAGTTCAACGTCCAAAAATCAACACACTTTAAATTTAAATGCAAATGGCTGTCCAAAAGTACGATTTAATAGAATTGAGCTACCTAAAGGTACCTCAAGTTACCTCTGTCAAGTACTTGAGCGTACATGCGTCAAACTAGTTACACTACACAGTAAAAGAATTAGCTGAAATCGAGAAATTTATTTTTCAAAATCATTCCTCGGTTACGCTAACATAAAGGAACATATTTTGTGCTGTTCTCATACTTCATTTAAATTTATCTGATCGAGCAATTCTGTATTATATCAAAGCTTTTCTATGGTTCTTCGAGCCGGATACATTTTCACAATAAGTCATGAATATGCATAAATTGCTAGTATGTTTAGTACAAATTTTCACTTTCATTACATTTCAGACTAGTGTTGTAAATGTGATTCTGTTGCCACTGCTTAACACTAAAAATGCAGCTGTCAAATTTCATGCGCATTCGTTTGACCACAAAGTAATATTTTCATATGATAATTTGATAATTGCATGAAATGTAAGACATTTAATATGACACCAGCCCATAAGGAATATTTAAGTATACTATTGGGTTTAAATTCCGCTACTATATATACTATATAGTATATAATTCAGTACAATATAGTTTGTTTTTTATGGATTTGAGTTAAAATTTGAAGTTCATAAGTGAAAACTTTAAAAGCCTATTAACTTTTTTGCCAATTATTTAATTTTATGTCCCACAGTATCTCAAATCAGTCTCTTTAAGAAGCGAAAAGATTTCTTTGTGCACTTTATTTAATTAATGTGTTTTAATATTTTCTTTCGTCAACTTATCAGTACAGCTTATTTTGCTTCGTGTGTCGGCTAGTTTGCTTTGAAGCCGCATAATCTCTCATTATGCCGTAAGCTGATAATACGCATGAAACATACTTTGAACTCGCGTACACGGCACATAAGAACGCGTCATGCGCTTTTTATAGAACATAAAAGTATCTACAACTATTATAAGTAGCACAAAATAAGCAGATGATAATGAAGATCAACGTTTAAGCATATATAGTCAGCTTAAAGCAGCTATGTATACTCATAAGCAGCAAAATATTTAATTGCAGTGCTTTATATAACTATGAGATACTTTTTTGTTTTTGTTTGTTTTTGAAATGCTGCTAGGTAAGCTAGACAAGCACTCGATTACAAAGTTGCCACAAAATTGATAAGTCAGTCAACAAAGTAAAGCGTATTCTCTATTTAATGAAAGGGTTCAGCAACCGACAGCGCATTGAGTTTTTTTTATAAAAAGATACTTTAAGCAAACATTTATGCTATGTGCAGTAACTATTTATTTAAAGTGCAGTAGTCAGCATAGCTGTATGTTGAATTGAAAGCCATTTCAAATGTATCTAGTGCTTAGTTTATGGTCGTATTCATTAGCTACTGTTGGTCTACACCTATTTCGGCTACTGTACACTGAACACACTGAATGTATCTAAGCATTTTGTATAATAAAACTAAGCGTGAAGAATGACTTCCTGCTGACTGCATCTGCAGTTGCTGTAATAAAATTCAAGAAAATTGTTAAGCACCAAATTGAAAGGTACGCGTCTTCCCTTTGCATTACGTAACTATATAATCAAAAGGCATTTAGCAACGATAAAACTATAATTAAATTGAACGAAGTAACGAACGGCGAGAATGGAACTCAGTAATGAACACAGATTGTAGAACTATATACGCTTCAATGAATGAGAACTTTGCAGTTGCAGTTGCAGTTCAACTACTTTCATGGCCTGCACAAGGTGTTGATTTACAGCGATGGATGGTGCATTGAATTATAGAGCGTATACGTATAGTGTATGGGGCTTTAGTTGAGTTGAGTTGAGTTGAGTTTGAGTTCTATTTGATAGATAATTAATGGAATTCAAACGTAGCAAGTGCGCATTATGTGTATAGCTATTTTAAACGATTTTCTGCAGTGGTGTAGCAAATCGATTTAGGTTTGCTTGAAATTGAACTCAATTGAACTCAATTGAACTTTAGTTCAACTTTACTAAACTTTAAGAGTTACTATAAATTATAGTGCGAATATTTATGCTTGAAAAGCTTAAATCTCATTTAAATCTTAATAAGTTTAATGGGCGGTTCCACTCGACTTGCTAGAAGTTCGTGAGATAGGTCTATTTTGTTAAATTTGTATACGCTGAATTCGGTGGTGATAACCGTTTTGTAAGGCTAACGCATATCTCCAAACAAAATTTTAATTTGAAAGATTTAACCCTAAATTAAAACTCGAAATTTTTAACTTTTTGGCCTGTAACTCCGAAACTAGCAGAGATATGGAAAATGTTGTCATATACAAAATTAAAGCAAATTGAATTTGCAAGCTGATAAGTCTTCTAAACTTAAGTCGTAGAAGTGATAGTTTACGTAATATAGGGCCAAAAACACGGGTTTTTACAAAAAAACTTCCAAAAAACTGGAACATTTTACATTTTGACTTATATCTCCGAAACTAGTTGAGATCAATGTACTAGCAAGGAGCATTCACAATATTGAAAC
Source organism: Leucophenga montana (assembly GCA_035044765.1). Taxonomy (NCBI): domain Eukaryota; kingdom Metazoa; phylum Arthropoda; class Insecta; order Diptera; family Drosophilidae; genus Leucophenga; species Leucophenga montana. The sequence continues at coordinate 209,668 of JAWNNQ010000146.1, read as the reverse complement.
TCTGGAATCTCTAGTTCTTGTCTACATATGTTTTGTTCGTATATCCCCATATCTGAGCATCATTTTGCATCATTTACTAGAATAAGTTTACTTTAGGTAGATAACGCAGAACTTCTATCTTTAAGCTACTTCATTGATTTGTACTTAAGAGACAATTCATATTTTTTATTCTTCACATGTTCTTTCCGAACGAATTTTTTCTTCAAGCATCTTCATCGTATATTGCCAATTTGTTTTGTTCGCATAATGTCATGTAAATGAGAGAATGTTCCGAGTTGAGTTCAAAGCCGACCTCTAACATTATATTGCACCGAAATATGCTTTTAGTGATAAAAAAGTAGATTAAGTTGGGCATATACTTAAGCGTGCCAGCAGATACATAATATTTTGTAGCTTTCAGCCATTCTTCGCATTTATTGGTAGTAAGTCGGGATTACCAGTTGACATGCTTTGTACTGAAAATTCTCAAAAGCTATCGTATTATAGGCTAGTTACTATGAGATTTGTTCTAAATAAATACTACGAAAATGTTACAGATGTTCACCCACAGTACTTCATTCTTTCAGTTCTCTCAAGAATTTTCCAAATCATTTAAGAAGTGTTACAAAAATTTCAAAAAGCGCACCAAATTCATAGAATAGTATTCCAATTGTTTCAAATCCATCAAATAGGCTCAAAATCATTCAAATGTCTAGAAGACAATGTGAAAATAGTCAGAAGTTTCCAAGAAATTTTCGAGAAGTTTTACAAAACCTTTGAGAATCTTTGTAAGTCAGTGAAATATTATTCCAGATACTGCAAGAAGCTCTTTAAATGCCTTGAATAGTGTTCCAACTGTTTCGGATTTGTTAAAGTACTCCAAATCAAACGTACCCTCACAAAAAAAAAAAAACAAAAATATGAAGTCCGACAGAACAGAGTAGTCACATTCAATGGATATTGGGAAGGATTGGGAGGAATACCTTAGGTTTGTTTCCAACTCAAAAAAAAAAAAAAAAACAGTATTTCGGCTTTTTTAGCATTGTAAATTGTATAAAAATAAACCGCGTTTTTTATATCGACCAAAAATACTGTTTCAGCGTTGAATATATACAAAAAAACTGATCTCTTTTAGTCCCATGGTGGTAAGGTTCTGTACAGCGCACAAAAACGTAAAACCTCGCTGAAAAAATAGTGATTGTTCCAGAAAACCAGAGTAGGCAATTTTTGCATGGATTTTCAATTGCTTATTCACACTCTGGGGTCAGAATTTAGCAATCAATTTTTGTTCTCTTCCAAATTTCAAAAGAAATGTTTGTTTTTGCGTGACATAAAATGTGTTATTATTCAATGCTGATATAGATTCAAATTCAGCGGTTCAAACTCCATGAAGTTTGTCTACATACGTTTTCATTTTACTCGTACACAATTTTCAATGCAAAAATGTGCTTTTTGAGGTTAAAAAGAAACCTGAGTGTGATAGCGGAATTATGACTTCGGAACAGAACCTGTGTTCGAGCAAAATTTCTTAGAAGGTGACTATTGTTTAGCGTCAGATATACTTTTCTTGTTTTTTTGTGGAGCTGTGTAAATATTCCAGATACTGCGGAACTTTTTACAGAACCTTTCAAACTGTTTTAGATTTCTCCGAATTTTTTTTTTTTTTTTAGAATCTGTTGGAAAGTGTGATAATAGCAAGAAAAATTCACTGTAGTGAATTTTATAGAATTCACTACAGTGTACAGGTTACTCTAAGCCAGTGAGAGACTATTTTCAGTTACTAAAGGTTTTAGATACTTTGAGCTAGTGACTAAGTTTTTGCACATTTCTTACAGTTTCTTCAACAATTCCTTAACATCTTAAGTTGAAGAAGTTTCTACACCATACCAAGATTGTACCAGATCATATGAAAGTAATTCAAATTGTTTCAGATCTTTTGCAAGCGTTTCAGATATTGCTATCCAATGCGTAGTGTTGGTGTTGTTTCAATACAATTGAAAATAATCAAATCGTTATATTAGATGATGCTTTGTATGAGTTACTTGAGGTTCTAGCTAGTACTAGAAGCCAGTAGCTTTGTTTTAAGCGAACTATTTGTTTCAGTTATCTGTGTTTCAACATACTTTGAGAAAGTGAATTGTTTCTGATGCAGAGAGTTGTTCCTGAGATCCAGTAGCTCCAGAGAAGTTTAAGTACTGACAGCTATACAAGCATTAAATTGGTTGAAGAGTTCCAATTGTAGAGTTAACATTAACAATATCGCCGCTTCATATTGTATTTCTAGCAAAAATGTGAAAAATAGCACGGAGAACATCACAACAGTTCCCAGAGTTAACACGTTTAAAATTAAATCTTCGCCAAAATTGTTCTACATAAATATAAAACTTTATGGTGAACAATTTTGGCGAAGATTTAATTTTAAACTTGTTAACACTGGCAACTGTTGTGATGTTCTCCGTACAATTTTTTTCACAATTTTTAGTCTGTTTTTAATGTTTTCGAGCTAAGAGTGTAGAGTGTAGAGTCCAACTGTGAATAGCTACACTTTTTATTCAAACAGCTGATAATAAACTTTTTTAAACAATTTCACAATTTATACTGGCAATTTCGCAGTAATACCTAGCGTATGAGTAATTTTGCTAAATTTCTTTATAAAAGTAATAAACAAAGTAAATAAAAAAAGTTTCATGAAATTCTTTTCACACAAAGAGTTGCATTCTTCATTATTTACTTTAACTCTTTGTATCATATTAATTATACGCAATGTCGTAGACATTAGATCCCCTGCACTGTCTACTCTCAACACATGTGTTTATTTTGGAATTTTTATTTTTTAAATTGGCTTTAAATTTTAACTGCTTCGACTTGCATTCGACTCGCATGTGCATATCTCTGTGTGTGTGTTCCACGCTTCTTGGTAATTATTTGCTTACAACTTCAATATTTATTTTGAGCTCATCATCATTATCATAATCATCATCATCATCATTATCATGTACATATTTACGCACGTTTAAGTGCAGAGATAATTACATTTTAAATAACTCTTGACAGATACAGATACATTTTGTATCTATATACATAACGTTGCCGCTTTAAGTTAACAACTTAGCGCTATAAACATGCCGCAAAGACATTATCGCTATTTGCATGTCTTGTACTTGTTATTTTATTTTTTTTTTGTTTCTACTTGAACACCTCACAGCGTGCCCCCTTTTTGTATCTTTTGAATTACACGTTGTACATTCCAAAGTACAAGATAATGCCGCCAGATAATGAGGCCTATAATTTCTTGTTGCCCCGGCTCTGCGCGCCTAGCTAGTACTACTGAAATGAGGAAGCATTTGTTTGTAGGTTTTTTCTTTTGTTTTCTCGGGAAAGTCATTTGTGTCAAAGATTTCTAAGAAATACAATATTATGTGTTTAAGCTGTGCACTGCTGTGGAGTTTAAAGCGTTAAAATTTTAGAGAAAGAGTTAGAGAAAACTTTTGAATTGACGTCATTGGAATAGATAAATTAGTTTTAACAGGTCTACAAAGCCTTTAAAAATGTGCTCAAATTGTTTACAACTTACGTAATTTGTTAAATTATTGTATATGGCTTAGAATGGTATACATACCTGAAAAGATAAAACAAAAATTATTCATTTAGTTATGCATTTAAATAATGTTTTTCTTATAAATTTGATTAAGCCGTCTGCTAAGATATTCTTTTTAGATATATATATATATATCTGGACGTTACTTAAGCTTCTTTGCTCCCAACTTTTATTAGAATATCCATATTGATATGCCACGCCAACTTTTTGGAGAAGCTCTCATACAAATCCACTGCACAGTGTGCCCAAATCTAAACAAAAGTAGGCACAAAATCTAAACCTTCGTCGGCCATGGATTTTTAAGGTCGCTGTTTACGAATTGCTTGTCAACATATCCGAAAACCAGATAGCGAACTTTATAGTATTTGAATTATTGAATAGAACTGAAAATATGTATAGAGCGAAACAAAATGTCGGACTTTATTTCTTGAAAGTTAATGAAAGGAAAAGAAATTTAGTGCACAGAGAGGTTTTTACGTCGCTGATTTCGCATCTGATGTCAAATTTTCCAAAAAATAATTGGCGCAGCCAAAAAGGGGCACAAATTTTGAAAAAAAAACTTACAGTCTCTTCGAAACTCGATATCTAGAAGATTTTGTGTGCTGATTACGTTAATAATAAAAGCATGCTCAAAAACCCCAGACTACTAAGTTTTTTTTTTTTTTGATTCAACAACTTTTACATAAAACAAGTCCACCATTTTGGAGTAACCATTACGTTTTGTGCAGTTTTAACATCAGATTCGTGAGCAACAACCTTAAAAACATATGTTACATGACACTTTAGATTTCTTGCCTACTTTTTCTGGTATTTCGCTCAAGAATATGTTTGCTTCTGGAAAAAAATCTATCTATATTAAAGTAACGGTTGGAGCCAATTTTATTTTAGTTATTTAATAAATTAATATAATACAATTCTATAAAATGTTCAGGTAGAATAGGGCTACTGAATATTATTCGCATAATATTTTTTTGAACGCATTTTAAATAACAAAAGTTTGCATACTTTTGATACGATTTTTGGATTTTGAACCACCACTGTCTATGAAAAACTTCTTTATTTAGTCTACACATACTTGAAATTCGTTATAACAATTATAATAGGCGTATAGCTAAACTTTATGGAGTAACTCCCATATAAAGCCACCGCCCATTTGTGTCGTTTTCTTTGAACAACTTTTTTATGGTAGTCAATATCAGCTTAATAATTGATATAGTAGCTTCTAGTAGACGCACGTTTCACATATACATTAATGGGTGCATCCCGCAAACTTTTTGGGGTAGCTCCATTTCAAACCAAACGTCCACTTATGTAAGAGTTTTTATGTAAGAGTTTTTGTATAGTGCCTACTATTTAAATAAAATACAAACTAAACGCATTTTAATTATGAAAATATGAATGATGCTTTATTTATTTTTAATTAAAAAAAGTCTCCTGAGTTTAATTAAAAACAAAACAAAAAAAATTGTTTGACACATTTTTGTTTATTTTATCAAACAATTTTTTGGCAAAAATAATTTGCAATTTTGCACTGAAATATTTAACTAATGAAGCGTTAACTTCAATAATAAATATTTGACACAGTTTTTTGGTAAATTGATTTTCAAGTGCAAACAATTGAAAATTTTGCAATTTTAGATTTGCATAATAGCATGAAGAAAAAAAAAAATGAGCTCCAGTGCAAGCGAAACTTGAATACACTTCATATAGTTTAATAGTACACATCAAAAATGTGTTTTCTTTTGCGAATATACGCCGCCCAATGTGCTGTACAGCAAGGTGGATTTATACTAAAGGTGCCGTATTCCCCTCAGCTGTGCTCTTTTTTTCATTTCTTACTTTATATTTTGTCTTACTCTTTCTCATTTGATTCGTTTTTGTTTTGCGCTCAAAGCATTTAAGAGAGTAGCCAGAACGGAATACGTCACCTGAAAGATAAATCCACCTTGCTAATACATACAAATATGCACCAAATACTCTTAGATACTTTAATACAGAGGTGATGCACTCAAGTGCTCACCATGGCGAAACACTCTTCGGATACTCACTTTCTGCTTGCTGCAGTCAGCTCAAGTAAAAAAAGAGAAAGAAAAATTTAAGTACTATGTAGAATGCTTTTTACCTCACTTTGTTCTGCCAGTGTATGCACACACACACACACATAAGCTTACACTTTTATTGCTCTCTTTGTGTCTACTCTGCTTTAATGCAATGCAGCAGAAATATGTTTGTACCATTCGCTCTATCTTCGGCAGTCTGATATTATATGTACTTTTTACCGCTATTTTTATTCTCTCGATTTTCTTTTTAAAAAACTAATTAATTATCTTGAAACTTAATTTTTATACCATTCACATTTAGTGTCCAATGGTATTATCAGTTTGTCTGAAAGTTTGTAACGCATTAAAGGAGCCATCTTAGACCCCATAAAGTATATATATTCTTGATCAGCTCGACGAAACGAGTCGATCTAGCCATGTCCGTCTGTCGTTTGTATGTTGCTGCGCATTCTTTGGGAACCAATTTTTATGCTATCCAGTTAAAATTTTGCATATAAACTTATTTTTATTGCAGTTTAATACAGTATCAAGATTAACCCGCCACGCCCACTTCTTGAGGTAGCCCCCATACAAACCCACCGCCCACTTTTGACTTTTTGTATGAACACTTCTTTATTAAAGTCAAGATTACGTTGAAATATGATATGGTGCATTTTTACAGACAGCCGCTTAACATACATAGACTAGTGGGCGTGGCCCGCACACTTTTTGGAGTAGCTCCCATACAAACCCACCGTGCAATTTTGTGTTTCTTATTAAACAAATTCTTCATTTAAATCAATATTAGCTTCAAATTTGATTTTGTGGATTTTAGTGCCCCTATTTATACCGCCCCTATTTAAAAACTAACTTTTATGTTTTACAATACTAAAATTTCGTCTGAATGGTATCAGATCCTCGGTTCAACCGAAGTTAAGTTTATCCATTTTTGAGCATATAGAAATCAAAAAATCACTTACCAAATAAATGAAAAGAGAAAAATACCAAAAACTGCCCTAGACGAAATAAATCACTTGACCACACTTTACAGCTGTATAAAGTGCTTGGGAATTATAAAATTCGTTTTGTTTTAAGCATAACACAGCAGTATGTTCCAAATTATACTTAATCAAATTGCATGCACAAATCAATTCCATAAACTATTAATACTCTCTCAATGCACAAACCATACCATAAACTATTAATACTCTATTTATACAATGTGTGAAGTGCATAAAAATTGATAATTAAGTACAAACGTAAAGGGTTTTTCAATATCAGAAACTACTGCGGGATAACAAATTTTTTGACAAGAAATTTTCGTTTTCAAAGACCGTACCGCTCTTTCGACATACCAGCTTTTTCCTTTTATACCGAAAATACAAAATTTGTTCTTATCCGAAAAAAGAACCTTGTTCCAAAACTTTAGGTCTTTGGAAACGTACTTATTTGCAAACTCCATGCGCTGCTGCTTATTTACAGCTGAATATGGGGCTTCTTACGGGCAACTTGATCATGATACCCAGCATTTTTTGTTTGTTTTTAATTGCAGAGCTATAACATAGGAAATTATTTTTAAATACATTTCTTCTACTTCTAGTTTCAGTTGGTGAGCTTAGCGCTTGGCTTCTGTCGCACTAACTGAATGTTATTTCCCTCATTTTGTTAAGAGAGACGGACGAGCTGATCGGGGTTTTGGGAGGATGGAATCCGTTGCAGTGTAGTTAGTTACAACTCTTTGTATTGATAAATGTGCTTTGCCAACTACTTTTGCAGTTTTTCTATAGGATTTTCCCTCAAGATATATATATATATATATATATATATATATATATATATATATATATATATATATATATATATATATATATATATATATATATATATATATATATATATATATATATATATATATATATATATATATATATATATATATATATATATATATATATATATATATATATATATATATATATATATATATATATATATATATATATATATATATATATATATATATATATATATATATATATATAAAAAATATATATATATATATATATATATATATATATATATGTAGCTTTAAAATAATTTTTTTAAATTTTTTTTTTAATGCTTTTAAAATAATTTTTGTAATTCCGTTGTTCTCTATGGCGCTAATAACATTTTTTTAATACTCCAATTGATTGAAAAAAAAGTGAGACAAACATTTCTTAGAATATTTTTAGTTAGCGACAATCGCATATTCGCTCATTTCATACGCAGACATTTATGGAAGAGCTTTTCCGACATGAAATGCATTAAAACTATAATTTGAAGTATTAAAATGCAGCAAAAATATTATTAGTTTTAAGAGAAATTAATAAACTGTACAATAAAATAAAGTTTGCTGCCATTCATAAAACATTTGCTGATATACACATTTCCGATTAAAGTTAAAATTGAAAATTTTTAAAAATTTTGTGGTGTACGCATACTTTTTCGTGCTAGAGTATATAAATATCGAATTTAATCGCAGCCTTCTTTTGTTGTTGCATATTATTCTTGGTACTTTGCCATTTATGGCGCTTTGCTCTCAGTTTTAACACTCTTTTTTTCATTTGGATTCAAAAAAAAAAAAAAAAGAAGAAATGTAACGGTGTTCCACAGTCTACGCAATAATTTGTTATTTCATTTTCTTTGCATACTTTTTGCAATCGCTCTTTATTGCGCTATAGTATTTGCATATTTATTGATTTTGTTGTTGCATATCTTTGATACGCGATCATTTTCGGCGCTTTGCTCTCAGTGTCGTTGCACTTACTAACCGTTATTTTTTTTTTTAATATGGCATAAATAAAGCGCAGCTCATTATAACAATTCAGTTAGTTGATTGAGGGTTAGTGATGAAGACGAAGTGTGCGTCGCATAAAGTAAAAATGTTTGTCAGCAAAAAAAAAAAAAGAAAAAAAGAGAGTGAGAAATTGAATAGAAATAGAGAAAAAACGAAAAGTGAATCAAGTGCGTCTAATTAATTTGCATTTCTTTATTTAATTTGTGTTCAAATGTAATTTGTGTTTATGTAGAAATTTATCAAAAATGCATTTTGTTAAAAAAGTGTTCAGTTATATTTATAATTATGTAAATGCAATAATTAGTGCGATTACGTAATTCATTTGATGCAATTTCAAATTCGAAATCGGGTTGAGGTGAGAAGTGTGTGTCTAATAAAAATAATAAAGAATGAGTATTAAAAGAAAACAGAATCTGCTCTCTTACTCTCACAACATCAAATAATTTTAGCAATCTTATGCTATCTTTCTTCCACGCAGTAAGTTATTGCTTTATTCTATTTATTTATTATTTTAGAAGTTATTTTTATACCATTCACACACACCCCCGGGGGGTGTCACCGAATATCTCGTAGATTTCATTCCAAGCAGTATTTAATGCATAGACGAGTTTTATGCTACGCTTAGTTGCCGTAGATAACAAATATAGATTACAGACTGCACGGTCTGAACTAAAAATAACCGACCTTTTTATTTATAAAATAAAACAAGCATGGTATTATGTTTCAAAGCTAATATTTATTCAAAATACGATACATTTAACTCATATAATACAACGTTTCGAACGCTGCACCAATTTATCCATAGACTTTATAAACTTGCTTTTTGTAATGTTCCTTAGTAAATGTGTCACGACTGCTCGCTTGTATGCCTGGAATGTCATCGTAAAAAACTTCTTCCATTGCAGTTTTCATTTTAGGGAAGAGAAAATAATCGCACAGTGATAGAACAGGCGAATACGGATGGTGGTCGATAAGACAAATCTATTTTTTCATCAAAAATTCATAGACTTTTTTTTTGGTCTTGTGAAGTGTTGCATAATCATGCAATAAAAACAGCTGCTTTCCATCCGTGCCTAAGACGTAGAAATCTCGACCACAAACGCAATGTAAAACTTGTAAATAATATTCTTCATTGACAGTTTGAACTGCTGGCATAAAATCCTTGTGAACAATATCCTTGCAATCATATAACGTTATTATTTGGCTCGTATTTTGACTTTTATTCTGCAGATTGTCGCTTGGTTTCAATTTCATATTTAAAACATCATATTTCATCAGTAGCTATGATCGAATCAAGAAAATCTGGATCGTTTTCAGCTATTGAAATGATGTCTTTGCAATGCTCTAAACGAGCGATTATCATCATTTAACTGCTGTCAAACAAAATGTGCACATGCACACCTTTCTTTTACCCAAATCTGCAGTTAATATTTTGTAGATTGTACAGTAAGATGCATTTAATTCTTCTGCCTGCGTTCTCACAGTTAAATTTGCAGCGTGATAGCAATTATTTCACTTACTTTTTTCACTAACTTAGCACGATTAGATGCTTCTGGTCGTCTAGTTCTGGGATCATCATTTAAATCATCACGACCGTTTTTAAATTGTGTAAACCACGTGTAAACTTGAGTACGACTCATAAAATCATCATCGTCATAAACTTTTTTCAACAATTCGTAAGTCACAGCAAATTTTTTATCGAGTTTAAAACAAACTTTAATATATGCTCTTCTTTTGTTTTTACTACATAACTAATAAAACTGCTGCTATTAAAACGTGTGTCATTTTGTAACCTGTCAAACGATTTGCATGCTTTCGAATGAGGAAAAATTTACCTTTCTAACACTGACAACATTTAAGAGATGGCGCTACGTGTTCTAAAATATAAATTAAAAGTTCGGTTTTTTTTACATCGCAGCTTGCTTTAGTTTTAAACAACTAAATTGTTATATTCCTATTGAAAACCTCTCTATACAGATTATTGCATTTCAATACTGTGTTTGTTTGTTTCTATTTCGAATTATTTTCATTTTATAAACTTAATTATTATTTTTGGCCAATTTTTTGTTTACATTTTGGCATTTTCTTGTAGAATTCATTTATTGATTTATATATAAATTTTTGTTTGAGCTACGTAAATAACTTCATACAAACACTTATTTGCAGAGTTATGCATGCAGATTTTATTTTAAAAATAAATTTATACAAAAATTTATTTGCTAAATGCCAAATGTATCTTTTTCTTTCACTTCCACATATTTTTATAACTAAATTATATTTTTTTTTCGAAATTTATTTGCAAAAAAGTGATTTATGTACGCAAAATACAATAATTTTTTATGGATTTTTAGTGAACGCATATAAATCAAACAGCTACAATCAGAACAGGTTAATTAAATAATGCGCTATGAAATATTGATATCAATTATGCTAATACACAAAAAGACAAATTCAAAGCAGCTAACAAACATTTATAGAGAAAAAATTTAAAGCTATAAACAAGCTGAACAATGCACATTAAAAATTATTTTTTAAACTGTGCGAATTTGCTGTAGACACTTTTGTATCTGAAAGTGTTCTTGTTGTTTTGTTTTTGCGTTGTTGCGTTGTTGCAAGGTCAGCACGCAGACAAAAAAACAACGCCAACAACTTTCAATTGTTTATACATATGATATGCGGTATTTACTTTTGTATAAACAAGTGAAACCTTCATTAGAGGTTAGAGTCTATTTGATAAAACTCAGACAGAGATACTAGACTGACGTTTTATTACAAAAAATTTGCAAAATATGTTACAAACTAAATGACAACTGCGTAAATATGTCGCCATTTTCAGCTGCTGAAATCAACAAACCTCTTCGGAGCACTCACTACCCACAATCAAAAATGTCAATAAATAGTTATTTATGTTTCAATTAGAAACATAAAAACTCAATTAAAAACATTTAATGCTCTTAGTTGCCGTTGTCTCCGTTGAAGTGTTTAACCAAAATAAGAAAAAAATAAGAAAAAAAAAACATCAACTCAAAAACATAAAATCAAACAAATCACTTGACACAAAATGTATCTGCATATGTGTGAATGACAACTGGTAAAGTGTTGTGTCGTGTAGTAAAGTAGCACATGAAAAATCAAAAAATGTAATCGGAAAATGTGCACAGCATTCTTAAATTGTGTTGCACAGGCGCCGTCGTTGTGTTCAACTGCAACTTCAACTTTAAATAAAAACCAAGCAAGCCAACTAGATATAAATAAATAAGTAGTAGATACTCTATGCACTCTATAGACACACTGTGAATGCGACAAAACATTTACATTTAAATTTGGCGCTTAACGACTTTGTTGACGCGTTTTCTTTGACGCCATTCAAGCCACGTCGGAGTGTGCGCGCTACAAGATCAAAGTGAGCCCGAATGCGCCCACTAGATGGTATGCATGTACATGGGGGCACTCTAAAAGTTTGTCAGTTTATCTTCGATAATTTGTATGCACATTAATATTACTATACAAAGTGCAAACGACCAACTTAAATTTTAAATAAATTCGCTTTTCCATGTTCAATTATTTTGTGCTTTGCAAGGCTGGCCAAAAAAAAAAAAAAAAAAAAACAAGGTGCATGTGCTGCTTTTTTGCCATTCACAGAAAGTTTAAAATTGTATACTTAGCAGTGAGTGAGAAGTTTGTTGGGATTACTACTAATATTCAGCGGGTCACGTATCTTGATATTTCGTTCGTAAAAAGCCATCATTTCTAATTTGACTGTAACGAAAAACTATGTTATACATATGTATAACAAATTGTTTATGTATATGTTAAGCGGAACCACGCCCCCTTCCCCTATATAAGAAAAAAAAAACCAAAATCGAAATATCTCAGCAACTATTTCATATAGATGGATGAGATGGATTTGGTACATATATAAAGAGCAACGGGTGAAATAAGATTACTTAAAGGTTTGTTGGTCTATCGCCCCCAAAATATAAGAAAAAACGTTAACTTCGGTTGTACCGAAGCTCTAATACCATTCAGGGGGGTACTATTAGATGTGTATGAAGCGACCATCTATAAGATGCTACTATTTCACGAATTTCAAGTTGATATTGACGTTTTTCATACAAATGCATAAAAGTGAGCTGTGGGTTTGTATGTAAACTGATGCCATTTCACACTATGTGTGAACGGTTTAAAAAAAGAAGCCAAAATCGTTTAATCTCAATAACTTTTAACGCAGATTGATTCGATTTGAAACGAATATTTGTAAAAAAAAAGTTACTACAACTACAACATATGGGGTGTCAGGGTGTCTCAAAAGAAAGTTCACATTTGATTTGCTGATTGCGTGTACGCAACTATTCCGAGGGGCGCGGGGGGTATGTCAATCGGTAGCCTAGCTTTTGTAATTCAGCGACTGTAGCGCGTAGAAAATGCTGCAGTATTCGACATGTTCGTCATTTCAACAAACATAAAATTACATAAAGAAATTATGTGTTTTTCCATTATACAAAGTTTATACGAATCAAAAGAGAATAAGCTTAAACGAACTGTATGTGGTGCGCTGTGTAGACATTGTTGAGTAGAAGCGAGGGTTTTCTGCTTTTAAGCAAAATTTTTTTGATGCCCCGCGTTGGGCGCCAAAAAAAAGTGATTAGAAGAGAGAGTTTTCTGCTTTAATGTAGTGCGTGCGGTCAAGCGAAAGGGAAAGAAATTGCAAGTACGAGTTTAAAAGTTGCATTATACACTGAAAGAAAAATAATCAATTCGAAAAAAAACGTATTAATGTTTTCTAAGGTTTAAAAAGTTTCTAAATTGCAGACATAAGAAAATATTTGAAGTTCGCCTCGTAAATACAACTTAGTCAGACAGTGTTTGAGTAGGAGAGCGTTCGCTTTAACAACGTCTTTGCGCATGCGCAGCAAGTGCGCCGGCGCACCGAATTCGGTACCGGCAAACACTAAAAAAAAAACAAAAAAATAAGCAAAGCCATGATGATGGCAGCCGGCACCTCAACGTATCGAATTGAATTAAGTCGGTCTTTGATCGTTGTTGCCATTTATAGCCTAAATATTGTTCCATAATTTATGCGGTTACTCATATAAAGTTGTTAACTTGTTGAATTTTTAAGAGCATAAAGAATTGTGTGCAAATTTTCGTAAATAAGCTAAGCGTGACTAGGAGTATGCAACTAATTGACAGAAATTGATTGAGGCTTTATGGGGAGATTGAGACAACGAATGGCATTTAATAACTTATTTGATTATTACCTTAACGAATTTTTAAGCACAAGTCAAGCCCATGTCTTTTAAACTGCATTGATTAAGTTACAGAAGCTGGCTTAAGACTATAGTGAACGAATATCGCAGTGAATGTCAATTTAGAAATTTTTAGCCTACCTCACTGCAATCAGCTGATTCAACATTCGAACTCTTAAGTGCCGCAATGTAAGTGAAAAGCAGAGTAAACAATGAGCTTCACTTGGCGAAAGCACAAAGGTCAAAAAGAACAATATTTACACACTAGGAAGCATCGGCAGCTGTTTGCCCAGTGCCAACACAAGAAGTTAGTGAAAGCTCAGCAGGCGCCACATCTATAGGTAATGGTTTTCTGTGTGGTTAAACAAACGCAACAAGCCATGAGATTGATGTACAGTAGACATTGTTTTAGATACTGTAGCCGTAGAATATAACTAAATAGCTTTTATACAAATTAAAAACATTTTGCTTTAGTGAAGTAGTTATTCATTTTCATTTATTTGTACAAATCCTTATCGAATTGTATTAAAATACACAAATAGAGTATAATGGTTTCACACATATTAAAGAGTAAGCAATTATCGAGTTCAAAGAGTCCACAGATTGTGTAGGTGACAGGTAGTTTCGTATAATGCAAATGCATAGCGCACTGCGTTATCTGTAGAAAATATTTTTATATCAAAATTTTTATTCTTGGAGACACTGTACTCTAGTGTCTCCAAGAATAAATAGTAAATAAGTATATAAAATGTATCGAAAAAGTATCAAAGAGTGTTGAATACTCTCATTCAAATTGTATCAAAGTATCGCAAACTTAATTACTTTATGAACATGCTACTTATTAGTGATGATACGATACTTTCAAGAAAAACTAAATAATTTAATATGAAATATTTCTATTTTACACTCACCACTGCCTCAAGCTGCTGCTGCATAAAATTTGAGCGCCTCGTTGCCATATACTGCCAAAGCACTGTTCGCGTTTCAACTAAATGCTTTTGCATATAGCGCGTATTCAGTATAATCAGTGTTAAATTTCCAAACATAGCCGCAACGAATAGCATGGCGCTCAAATTAATCGGATGATTCTCCAGATGAAAACGACTAAAATGCGCAAAATATTCAAAGAACAAATGTGCAACGCATTCGAAGCAAACAATTATCAGAAATAATAAAACTGGAATGCTGTAGAATTCCTTTAAATCGCTTTGGAGCAGCAGCAAATTTCGATAGAATTTATGCAGTTGCCACAGCTCGACTGCAATCCAACGCTGCTGCTTTCGATAGAACTGCTGCACACCACGCTGCAGCACATGCCTTTCGATGCGTGGAACATCCTGCAGCAAATGTGAAAGTAGCAGATTATGCTGCAGCGCCAGATGTGCCACATGCAGCACTGCGAAGACAAATAAGCCCAACGATAATTGTTGCACTAGCTGGCAATAGTAGGCGAAGACTATGCATAGGAAATATATCGGATTTGTTACAGCTTCTTTGTCCACAATAAGCAAGAAGATAGTCCAACAGATTGAAAGAAAAAGTGTTAGTATGAGTCCAATTGCTGCGAAAAGTATCTGCAAGTTGCCATTTTGTATCTTGCTGTTGCTATGCTGCATAATGCGCTGCAATTGACGCTGATATTTAAGCAAACGTTTGATGCAACTAAATAGTTTCTGTTGCTGCCACAGATGCCAAAAGAGTGTAAATGCAGTAAATATTTGCAGTAGCGCATAACGATTGAAGCCGACTATGATCAGTAGCACATTCTGCCGCAGGAAATGCATACGCGTTATTATTGTGTACAAGACATAAGGTGAACTGCAGCTACTGAAGAGAAATACTATATAGCAATAAATACGCCAGTATCTTGATTTGCGTACGTAGTTAAGTGCTGCAGGCAGCTCAAATCCTATGAGTCCAGTAAAACGTGAAAGTTGATAGAAAAAACGAAATATAAAATATACGAAACGATTTATGTCTTTAGAAATACTGTGCATGTTTACATCGCAGTATCTCATTGCGTACTAATTCAGCAACTATTTAATCAATTCATGTATGCTTGGTTCTGAGCGTAGTACTAAATGCATGACTTGTTAACGTTGACGTGTGATTGGTTGCAGTTGACGTATCATTGTTAGACAATATCTATTTAAATGCGTGTAAACGAGTGATTGTTTGGCAGTAGCTATCAATGAATATCTACACATGGGAGTTAACTACATTGGCAGTTATAAAATTTATTTAATCAATTAGGATAATTTGTTTCAGTTGAACGAATGTAATATTAAATTAAATTATGCTTATCGCTTTGTCTATTCATGATTTCGTCTAGATAAATTTGTTTTCACTATAGTTGTATTCATATTTTTATTGTGAACAATACACTATATTGAGTTCACCTCCTCAACTGAAGATAAACTGGGGACTCGTTATTGACATGCAAAATTTTTGAGAGAGTAACGATAATCATTTAGTAATCGGTGGATTATTGGAAGATCTCTATAAATGTGTTACCTTTTAGAAAGCTGTAGTTGGCGAGGGTTTTGTGTGCTATTGGCGGTTTATAAAGTCATAACAAAGTTAATAATATAGCGTTTAAAATAAGTTGTTAGTAATATAATATTTAAGATTCTAATTGATTTTATAGTCGGTTATTCATTTAGATTTATAACAGATGGACAGAGTTCGTATAGAATATTGGGCTTCGATCTTCAACAAACTAAATGCAGATGCGTTCCAAAAGAAGATTATTACTGACATTCAATTAGCTTATAATAATATGTGCTCGATGGATCTAACCCAATATATTGAAGAATATGAAAGTGAGAAACCAGTAGTTCAAATGTTCGAGGAATCTAAGAAGGACAGAAGGAGTTACTAAAAGAGAAGAAGGTGTCGTGGAGAAGACATAGAATTTTATGTGCTATACCTGACAAGGGTTTAATGAATTGAGGAGAATGATACAACTAAACTTAATACTTCAAGATACCTCAAATTTTTATATATTAACATATCAGAGCAGCAGAATTTTGAGTTGAAATGAAAGATGGACAAACTGGCCAAACAGTGTACCATTGCTTACAATCTTCTAGGGAAGTACATAGTAGGAATACATAATGGAGTAATGTAGATATTTGTTAAAATCTCGAAACTTACTTAGGCAAAGTACATTTTAAACGGAGAACCGAATTTCTGCGCCAGAGGAGGTCAGAGATTTCCATTGTGATGGAAGCTTTTACGGGAGATTGTTCTAAGTCTAAGCACTAAGCAGTTAACTTCAATTGCTTTGGAAATACCGTAGAGGCATAAACAGTTGTGTATCTTCTAGGCTAGTGTCTGGCTCACTCGGGAGTCCCTTTTGAGATTATATAACAGAAATATATACTATGGAGTTTAAATTTTTTTTGGACGAGATTGTTAAAAATTAACTGCCTTGAACAAGGGAAAATTCAGTAGAAGCACAAGAGGAGATAATCTTAAGTTCCATCATTTAAGTTTTACATGTAACTTTACATGTTCCATGCAAGTATGTAATTTAATTTGTTTTATTTACGTGTGTACAACTTCTATCTTAATGCGTTGATTTGGTGTGTGTGAACAAGTTACTCATAAGCTATTTAATATTCCTGGCAGCTAAAACGGATTGTTCTAAAATCAATTATGCAGCGTTATAATAATAAATTTAAGCAAAAGAATGTTAATAAATAAATTAATTTATATGCTATCTGCTATCAGCAACACCTCTGCAGCACGTGTCACGAAAAAGCGGCGGCAACAAAATCAGATAAAATACTTCTTAAATTCATTTATGGTAGCATATTACTTAAAATCAATTCATTATAGCCAGCCTGGCTTGCTTTCTTTCAATCAGTTACTTTCGTTAACTAAACGCGTCAATATGTACGGCATCGATACCAAGTTCCTGTGTCTTGGCACAATACGTTGCTTCTATTATGTGGCCAAGTGTTTAGGCCTAATTAGCTTCAAGCTGCCAGAAAAGCGTACAGGATGCGTACGTTGCTCAGCATTTTGGCGCATTTGGAGCTTTTGTCTCATATCGACGGTTGCAGTTTTTTCGCTGCCAGTTTTCTATCTAATTTTTGAACGCATGAAATTCTTGCGTCGCAATCCGCTTGTACTGAGTGTGGGTTTAAATCGCTATGCACTGCTGGAATTCTGTGCCGCCTGTACGCTCCTTCAGCAACTTGCGAAGCAAACGAAGGTGGTACGCTGCCTCAATGGTTTGCTGCGCTGTCAACGCCAGCTGAAACGCATGATGTACACTTCAAAGTTGCAGCAATCTGTGCGGCATTGTGATCTGCATGCATGTTTCAGCATTTTACTGCTCATAATCTGTCTAATATGTTCACCAAGTTTTACCATATTTGTGCTGCGTGTAGAACGTAAAGTGCACGGCAGTGTGTTTTATTGTCTAAGTTCGCTCTTCGTTTACTATTGTCTGCTTGTGTTGCTGCTTTCGTTGAGTTTGTATATTATTGCAGCACTCTTCATGACGCATCTGGCACGGCAGCATAATCTATTGCTGGCGCGTGTGCTGCAGGATGCACAGGATATTGAAGCGTGTGCATTTAGATGCGGTCTACGTTCGACCTACAGACAGCAGCAACAATGTCTCGCCTTCGAAGTGTGGCGCCTAATGCGTTTCCATGTGCGTCTTTTGGCGCTCAGCAAATGTCTCAGTTCACTTTTTAGCATACAAATGCTGGCTTTTCTGATATTTGTACCATATGAATGTACTGTGCAGTTCTTTCTCTTATATTATGTACGCTACAATTGTTGGACTGTGCAATTTATAACTATGAAAACTCAACAAAAACCAAAAATAAATGTATGTACTTTGATATTTGTATTGGGTCTGTTTGTACTGCTCTGTCTGGTGCTGCTCTGTAGAAATACCATGAAGCAACGCATACGCGAAACGCAGCATGTTCTGTCATGTGGTGCTTTATGTTTGGCACCCACTTTGAATGAACGCAAATTATACATTATTGTAAGTATTTTGTGATATATGCTTAAGTTAGTTTACATATTTTATATATATTTTTATTAGATTACACAATTTGAACTGCATTTGAGATGCTCCAGTTCCTTATTCTTATACACACCGCTGGGCTTATTCGAACTGGACAAATCTAAGCACTTCTATGTGCTGCAAATCATCTTTATGTCACTATTAATACTCATTAAATTTGATAAAGGTCTTAATACATGCAATTGAAATTATTTTATGTAATGTAAAATCTTAAGTAAAAGGTACCAGAGATTTAAATCTGTTAAACCTGATTTTTATCGTGTTGGCAGGCGCTTTTAAATGTTGTTATTACACTTGAAAAAGTATTACCGTAGTTGATACTCTACGAAAAGTATAGAGTAGTTTCGTACTCCAGAAAAAGTATCATATGCAGACGTGTTTTCATATTGATTGAAACTTCAATTTCAATAAAAATGTTCAAAACAAAAAAAAAAAACAAAAAAATATGTTTTTCACGAAATTGGATTGAAATTCTGCACATCTCTATGCACTCTAATACTAAGAAATATTCTGTGGCATGAACCATTCTGATTCTATATATTCTATAGACCTTGAGCCAGTTAAATTCTCATATATACTTACATTATAGTTCGCTAATAACACAATTACATTATATACTAAAAATATATTTGATAAACATTTATAATACACAAGTAAAACTTTCATCGCTGAACTTATATTATAAACACTGCAACATGTTGCTAATGTTACTTGCTGTATAGCATGCTGCTAAGCTAAAACACCACGCAACATGTAGCTGAAACTATTTTGTCTAGATAAATTAAAAATCTGTAAAGCAACATGAAAAAAAACATGCAAAAAAAAAAAAAGAAACAGAAAAAAATATGTAAAAGCAAGTTACCGCATAAATTCCGCGCTTACCGAAATCTTGAAAAAAAAAGCAAGAAAAATAAAACTACAAATACAAATCATTTTGTATCTACGCGCTTACAATCAATCATACTTTTTCGTCTTTTGTTGTCTCATAGCGCTATTTGCTTTAGTTTCTTGTAGTTGTTTTTTTTTTTCACTCGTGTATCTCAACTCTTTTAGGTTTTTATTTTTGTGCATATGACGTCGTCGATATATTGTATTTGGCTCTACTTATGTGAGATGAGGTATCGCGCGTATCAGCAGCAGCAAGAAAATCGTGCGGTTCGCTGGCAACGTCAACAAGATTTCAGCAAGTAGCCAACCAACCAGTCAGCAGATTTGTCTGTAGCGTCTGTGAGTCCATTAGCCAGTCAGTCAGTCAGTCCGTCAGTCAGTTATATGTATAGTCAGTTGTCTGCGCCCTTTTGCGGCCAGTAGTTTCATTTATTGTAGTTTTTATACGCTGCATATGAGAAACTTAAAAGGGTTTTATAAATTTGTTGGAGTGGTTGTTACTGAGTGAAGTGCTCCAGTATATATGTATCTTTCTAGTAATAAATTGCGCTGTTTAGGTGCACAATGTATCTAATAGGGCATAAACCCATTCTCAACATATCTCGTTATCACTGGCATATGTTCGTTAACATGTGATTGGCAATATGACGTTCACTTTGATTAAATGTCAGCTTCTTGTGGTGTTGTTAATAAAAACGATATGATATCGATAAAAAATCGGTAATTTATTCGAAAAGGCAGTAACTCGTTCGCGGTGAATGGCAACTTACTTCGAGAATGTTGAGAATGTATTTCATTATGTCATAATACTCAACATTCTTCACATTCTCAACATTCACGGAGAATTTTGAGAATGTAAAAAGTATTGACCGATGGAAAGGCCTTACAATTCCTATTTATAAATTGAAACGCTTTCAATATTTGTTCGTTTATGAGCTAGAATATAATTTTGATTAGTTTTATTTCGTAGGATTTGAAGCATATCGCAGTAAATCAGCAGCAAAAATAAAACCTAGTTGAATACCGAATCTGTGTACTGTGCATTTGAACAGAACCATTGCACTGAACAATAAAAACGATCACTTGAATCGAACCATAAACAAACCCAATTAGTTTGGAAAAATTGAACTAGAAGATCAGTTTTTAAACCGAAACACAATAGCATTTGCACCCAATCACTCCAGGCCCTGAGCAGTTCGGTTCGATTACAGTTAGTATCATCTTCATTTCCGGCTTCTGTCACTAAAGCACAATATCTCGATGAAGTATCTCCAGGTAATTCGCTTCGCTTCATAATCTTCCCGACTCTTGTATCTTCTTGTGCTATGGTCTCATCCAAGTCTATTTTGGGTGCATGCTACTTCGATTATCTTAAAAGTTCCAGCCTAAATTTTAGTGGCATTTTTTGTTTTGAACTTTGTGAAAAGAGTAGTCAAGCCAAGCACACTTTCCATGGTGTCAGAGTGGACCTCTTCACCCCTAAGTGACCTAGTCTGCCAGTTGCCAACTTAACGTAGTATAATATAAACTATGTTTATGGGCTGAACAGCATAGATATTACGCAGTTTGATGTTGGTTTTTTTTGGAGAATAGTTTTTTCAGAATTTTCTAGAGACAATTTTTTGCTAAACTGTATTTTATCGATGATCCTTATAGAATGAGAGTACAAATGTAACATTCGACTTGAAGTTTTTAATCGTGGTGAGTATCAAAAAAGTAGAATGCATCTCCACACACTGCAAGCAATTGATACTTGGGAGAATAACTTTCTAAGCATTGTCTTCGATGCCTACGATGCTTGCTGATTATATGAGGAGATAAGTTCTGTTCATTGTTTTGTATGAATGACTGTGAAGTGATTACATTTATAGGTCGTAGTAAAATATATATAAAGCGTACAAAATTATCGGTTTGACGAACTTATTTTTTCTTCTCCCCATTTTTGTTTCGTTTTTGATACCTTTGCGATCATATTTCTAGACTGTTTTGCTGCGTGTGGCATTCACTGTGCGATGTTCTGTATGTTCTTATAGACTTTGTAATATATTCGCATACGATCTGGCAGATTGCCGTCTCATTTTTTTAACTTGTTGATCTGGCTAGTTTTTTATATGCACTGCAGTGTGTGTGTTTTTTTTTTTTAATTTTTATTTTTGTTTCTTTTTTTCGATGTTTATTTTTTGCGAAAGTCTGTACATCCAACTCAACCGTACTTGATTGCTCAGTGAGGCGTAACGCTTTAACCATATACATCATCACACACATAGGTATATATAGTACAATACACACCGACGTTGTGTCTGACTGAACCTTTGACCATGGCCTATAAAGCGAACAAACTACGATGTACCTATATATATAAATGCTTTATGTTGTAGTTGTACCAAGTGAAATGTTTGCAATTTTTAATCTGTTTTTGTTTTTTTTTTATATATTTTATTCTTTTTATATCTTATTTTTTATATCTACAAGTTCTTTATAGAAATTTTTCAACTTTTTGTACGCACGATCGATTTTTTAGGTTAAACCATTAGCAACTGTGCGAAATAGTTGAAGCTGCATGCTGTATCTGTAAGTGGTGAATGCTGCTGTTGGTTTGTATCTCTGCGCGGTGAATGCTGAATCTCTTGAGGCATTTTGATTTGTGCGTACATTTGGAATTTAGCTTTGTGTGCCAGTTTATTATGATTTTGACTTATTGTATAAAAATTCTTGTCGATTGCGTCTTTAATGCTCATTGACATGAATCGAACGCAATCAAATTATTCGATATGAAAATATCTTTTACATATGTTTCAATTAAGTTGGCGTTTCAAGTGGTTGTGCTATTGGTTCGTCTGGAAAAAGTAATATCTGCCGCAATATAATTGTAAATTTAAATTGGGTTAACTGACCACTGCATTTGCTGCTCTCGATGCTCAACTTGTTGCCAATATAAATTTATCATTTTTGTGTGTGCTATTTAGCGTATTTTGCAGCCACACTTGTCGAAAATAAAATTCACATATTAAGGCAAAAATTTCACTGGAATTTTGTGCTTGTTTCTCAATTAAAAATCGATTCAATGCATTTCCGTGGCGCAGTGAAAAAAACAACAACAACAACAAGTTAAATAAAAAATTCCAATGCCAGCCAAAAAACAAAAATAAAAAAAATATAAAAAAAATTTTCAATAAAAATACAAGAAATGCCGAGAAAACCGCTGAAATACTTGCCAGACACACATTGCTTGCGGTCGTTTGTGGTTTGAGTAGCTTGCAGTATACTCTGTATTGAGTTTAGTGAGTAAATGAATGAGTGAAAGGTTTTGCTGTGTTTAAAGTGTGTACTAAAATTGTGCATACGTTTTAAAGTGCAGTTCTTTCAGATGCTCCTATATAATTTGTAGATTAGATTCTCAACTGACAACGATGGTTTCCTGAAAAAATTGTCAGCTGCTTTGTTTCTTTGCATCCCTCGTTGGTCTGGGAAGCATGCTAAAGGCCTGTTGTCCCATACAACAGAAACAGAAACTGAAACTGAAACTAAACTGAAACTGATTTTCTGTTTCTGTTGTACATTTATTCAGTTGAAGTTTCAGTGGGGGGTTGCCGCATAAACTGAACTGAAACTAAAAAAAAACAAAGAACAACTCGAAAAACTCGTGTTGCAAATAGTGAATGGCAAAACAGCTGATTTTCTGTCATTCAGTAACAGAAAGAAGTCAAAAGTAGATCTCTCTGTTTCTGTTGCTGCGGACGACAGAATTTTATAATTCTGTTTTAGTTTCAGTTTCAGTTACTACTGTACTGAATTCAGTTTCAGTTTCTGTTGAGAAAGTTCTATTTTGAGAAGTGTTATCTGCATTAATAGTTCTGTTCCAATACAAACAAAATTCAGTTTCTAGTATCTTTAGACAATGTAACAGAAGTAAGTGTTCAGCCATACGGATTACGTTATTGGCTTTAAACGCATTGGGAGTATATGAAGTTTTTGCAAATGTAATTGTAATTATAGCTATGTCCAGCTCTCCGCTCTTCCTCACAACGGTCTGCATGTTGAGATCTTGGAGGCTATAACTGATGCAGCCATCAAACTTGGAAATTTTCAAGACTTTCAATACTCTCTTTAGGTAAAGCGTTTAAAAAGAATATGCTGACCCTATTAAAAGTGGTAACCCTATCTGCATTTTCAAGTTTGTTTTTGTTTTATCGATTAAACTTGGTTTGAATGAATCATAGGTCAAACTGTGGTGAAGAGTTTCAATTTCGAAGCAATTTCGAGAGCATTTCGAGAGCAATGTGAGTTACAATTTCGATAGTGTTTCGTTAATGTTCCTTTGAGTTTTTTGTTATGTGTGTTAAAGTAGGCAGCCACATTAAATTGGTATCTCTGCTAGACTTAACAAGACACAAATCAGCTTTTATGTTATTTATAAAATGTAAGCAATTTTTCGCATAATACCAGGGGCAACCCCAAGAATGCTCGCTGGTATTAATTATGCCTTCAATTTGAGGAGAAAATTAAATGCATTGCATTGCATTTTTCAAAGGGTATATGTGTAGCTGTATACGCCTGATGGTCAATATTGGCTACAGATATTTAAATTGATGCTTTTTCAAATGGTAACCCATTAGCTTCAAATCTTCTATTATCTTTTACTTCAGTTATTAAATTAGCAATAAGCTTGAATGCGGCATTTTCGAGTTAGTATTTACAAGTTGAATTGGAAAAATAATGTGAACAGCTGATTTGGAGGGAAACTTGTATCTTTCGAAAGCATTCTTTCACTTCATGAAACATTTTGTTCGAGCTCTATTATTTTATCTAAAATACAAAAATGTACTATTTTTGCCGACAGTTTTGCCATTTTGATATTTTGATATTTTGGATTTGTTGCATTTCTTTTTTTTTCAAATGAAAAATGTTCTAAACTGCCTATTATTCGTTTCAAATTGCATTAGCACACATTGCATTATCAGTCAAACACTTTAAAGCTATTTATTTATAACTTTTTTAGACGACACCACTCAAAGCAGTTTTTTCAATAAAAACTTTAAGTTATCGAGTTGACCTCAGTCGTGTTCTTTGATAATACATTAAAAATCACCACAAAATTGACAAGTGGCATCACATCCTACTGCTGTCCTATTCGACAACAAGATGTGACAATATAAGTGACAATGAAAAGTGAAACATGTTCTATTTCTATTTCCTGCCGAGAACGTAATTGTATGGCAAAAGTGAAAACACGACAACGTGTGAACGTCATTTTGTCAACTCATTTTGCCATTCATTTTTTTTTTAATTCAAGACTGTGAAAATAGGTCTTAAGTTGACATTTAATTGTAAATAAATTTTTAAACTATGTGCTCTTCCGACATTTTTGATTAGCATTAATTCTTCAAAGTCTTTATACATATATGCCCTAGGGTATTTAGTTGTCCACAACACACGCATTTATAAACGTATGTATCTTTTTTTAAGCCTTTATATATAAATTATTTTATCTCGTACACCGTCTTCAATGAACTTGTTTCGCATTGTATTTATTTAATTTTTTTTTTTATTGTTTTCTGTTGTATATTTTTTAATTTTTTCCAACTAATGTTTGCGTTTTTCTATCGTTTTCATGAACGCTAATTCGAAACGCGTGGGCGCACGTTTTTTTGAAAAATCGGCTGCCGTCTGCCACTGCCACATTCACTGCCGTCGTCGACATCGTACATAATTTATTTTATAGCTACATGTATTTGTTTTTAATGTACGAGATATTATAAAAACCAAAAAACAAAAAAAGAAACAAAATTTATATTTTAGTATCGGAACAGGAGGAGCGGCCGCATACAAAAAGTGTGCGTGTGAGAAAAAATATAAAACTGAACACTTAATTATGCTGAATTTGTATATGTACACTTATATAGATACAAAAAGTATCTCAATATCGATGCGTATTAAAATATTTAATAGAGCTAATAAATTCCGTGTGAAAGCGTATAAAATCAAGCGAAGAAACTGGATCACTAGTGGGTGCTTTATGAGGGCCAAACAGTTCGAATGGCTGCATAACTTTCAAGCAATTTAAAGGTGTTTTTATGGAAGGCACTACTACAAAAAAAAAAAACAAAAAAAAAACCTATTAAATAAAAACAGTGCTAAACTTGACAAAATTTTGAAATAGTAAATCTCAAATGGGATTAACTTGCGAATCACTTAAGTATATTAAATACCTACTCTATACATTTATTTTTAGCTTCAATCATATATTAGTATTTTATAGAAAGTCGTAAAAAAGATACAGTATAAACAACTATTTCAAAATCTTTTTGCATTTCTTTGCGTTGCCAACTAATTTATGACATTTGAATAAAATGCCAGCAAGAAAAAATAAGGCAGAAGTGGACTCGACTTCGAGATATCCTGCATCTGGTTCAGGGTTAGTTATTTTTTTGCTTATTTAAACAAACAATGGAATTGAAAAATGGAAGCCATGTTAGTATGGGGGCTACCCCTATGCTGTATATTATATTAGGATTTACTTAAGATGCATTAAAAGTATAAACGTAAACGTCTCATTGCGAGAGAGATGGCAATAGTTACAGCCTTTAGACTGAGAGAATCTTCAGCTTGGCATAGTAGCTCCTTCGGACACTCGAGGATATTACAACTACAAGGAAATATACCATCAAATTACTGTATACCAAACACTAACTTCGGTATAAATTATGATGCCATTATACCCACAGGGAAAATGCTATTAATATCTTTACTGACGGCTCTAAGCTGCATGGTCGGGTAGGAGGAGCTGTATTTTCCCCAGATCTGGGCATTAGAGAATCCTTTAGACTGCTCGATCATTGTAGCGTTTATCAGGCGGAGATGCCCATGTTGGCCATCCTGAGACTAACCTAAGATGCATCAAATTTGGCATATCTAGCGTAGTTAACAATAAAACCAATGCAATTTTCATACTAAAACGTAAAAATGAGGGCTAGGTTTGTATGGGATCTAGACCACTGTCGTATATTTTATTTGGATTTGATTAATATACAACACATTTGGCATATCTAGCATAATTAATAATTAACAATAAAATTTTCATACAAAAACTTAGAAATGGTTACAAGGTTTGTATGTAAGCTATCGCTTAAAATGGCGTTGACAAGTTCAAGATACTAGCTATCTAAAAAAGGAAAGGAGTTTCCAAATATCTAAACTTAGAGTCTTTACCTCTTATATAGACATATATATAACGACTTGTCTTTTAATCCTGATCTTTGTAGAGTAGAGTAGAATCTGCCATGCCTCCTCCTGTCTGTTACACACAGTTTCACAAATTTAATATACTCTTTTACCCAATGCTTCTAGTGTATAAAAATGAAATTCAAAGGCAGAAATATTTTCATTTGCTTCAAATCGGTTGGCAACATCAAAACGCATTCAAATGCACTAAAAACCCCCATTTTAAACAAGCAAGTCAGAAATGAATGGTAAAATTTTATAGAATAGTATATATAGAGATTTATATTTATTTGAGTGATATGAAAATATAATAAACGCTATTTGTTGTTTGTATCTTTTTATGTTTGTGTTGAAATTTCATTTTCATTTGACTTTGTTGCGAAAATCTCTTTTTTTTTATTACGAAATGTACGTTTTACTATTCTGTTTTTATTAATTATGACATCTGCACAAATATGTTGACAATGTGAACGCGCAATGTCAGCTACAGATACATAGTAGAAGCGTTTAGAAAAAAAATGCACAATATATTTTGAAATACCTTTTTATAGAATTTTTTGTTTTATAAATCATTCACAAAATTGTTGGCTTGTTTTGAAAGGCAAATTTCTACGGTGAATTTTCAAAAAAAAAAAAAAAAAAATACACAAACATAAACGTCTCCGAAATTGTTCGTTTATAAAGAATGATTATTTGGAACCCGGAACATGTATAGGCTTAAATAGCTAGCTTCAGTGCTAAATCTGTAAGTGGTTTTTAATTGAAATATGTCACAAAATGTTACTAATTTCAACATTTTAGTAAGTTTTGTTGGCAATGTTTCAATGCAATGTACTGTGCACATCATACTTATAAATATGTAGTACTTAGTTAAATAAATACTTATTTTAAAAATAAATAGTTCAAAAATAACTTACATGTTGCAGCATTGCTCTTCACGGTGAATGTCAAAACTGTCAGCAGCCAAAAAAGTGTACGCCACTTGTTGTTGATATTGCCAAGAGTTGCCATCGTTTTGCGTTTGTGATTTATTTGTTAATTTTCTTTAAAATTTATATTGAAAAGTATTTCACTTCAAGATACGTATACACTATCAATAAAAATATAACAAAATAAAAAACTTTTTCGCATGAAAAATCAGAGCAAACGCCACATAATTGAAATGACCTTGTTTGAGTGTCGCCTGACGACAAAGATAGCAAAATGGTACTTTTATTTAGTTATGTATGGAATATGATGAACTATATAAATTGTATCTTTTTTTTTTTTTTGTTTTATATATGCAAAATATACTTAAACGTTTTTGTTTCTTTTTTTTCTACTTTACTCAAATCAAAATCAATAAATATCAATTTCTTTAGTGTATTTGGTGTGTGTGATAAATAAAAATGCGATAAATCAGTTTTATGACATTTCTTCGTTTTCTTTAGATAAATATTTTATATGATTTTATGCTGTATCAAAGAGAATTTGTTAGTTTAGCTGGTACTGTACTGTTTGTTGTGGTTGTTGCTAACGCTGCAATGAAAAAATCAAAAAAAAAAAAGAAGAAAATTCATTTAGAAATTATTAAAATTATTTTGCATTAATCAATATTCATTTTGTCATGCGTTCATTCATTCAAATCATATTTATAAAAATGTCAATAAATTAATTAAAACTCGTTTGGCGTTATCGCTGCACTCGACTGACAGACAAATTAGTTTAATTTGTTGTGAGCCAGTAGAAAAAAAAAGAAAAAAAATTAAATATAAAAAAAATGTGAAAAATGAAATCTTAATTGCGGAAGGCAAGAAATATTGAATTGATAGCGCATGAGATTTCTTCGAATGCATTTCAATTGATGTACGCAAATTGCGAGGGTAATACAATAAATCGATTAGAAATTTAATAGAGCATGCTATAAGAAATATTAGCTAATAAATGTAGCAGAAGTCAAGAAACGAATCATTAATTTTAAACAATTAAATTATTTCTCAAAGTAAAGTAAATTCCTTTTCCCAACTACCCCATTTAGTAAAATTTGACAGTCAACAAAACTGCGACAACTCTGTAGTAAAATTTGTTCCCTGTAGTATATTTATTAAGCAGTAAGTTGGCAGCGTCAAATCAATCACAAGAAAAGCAATAATAAACAAGATAAAACGTTTACTTCGGTTGAGCCATAGCTCTAATACCATTCACACGAAATTTTAAATAATATTGTAAAACATAAAAGTGGGGGTTTAAATTGGGGCTACCCTAAAAAGTGGGCGGTATACGCCCACTAGTAGATGTGTGTGAATCGATGTAGTTGATGTATAAGATGCCGTCATATCGAATTTCAAGTTGATATTGACGTTTTCCATACAAATGCATAAAAGTGTGCTGTGGGCTATGCTGTATATGCGACTATCTAAAAAAATGGTTATTAATTTCGGTAAATGAAATTGTTTTGCTAAGTTTTTGAATATTTCGATAAAACGTGTCAAAGAGTAACCTTCAGAATTGATGTTAAAATTTGGTCGTTTTCCGGTATTTTTCATTACTTTTCCAAGTGTTTCCCTGCTCCCCGTACACTGCTTTTCTAAATGCACTTATTGCTTGCTTAGCTCGCTGATTATGAGATGTGGGATATTTGCTTTGAGCTGTGTGAGAGCCCGTGGTTTGGCGAAGTAGACCATTGTTTTCAAATAACTCCACTGTATGAAGTCTAAAGACACCAAATTCTTCGATTGCGGTAGTCAGTAAAATAGCAATTTTTTAGAATTGAATTGAAATAAATGCCGCAATGAGGCAATCGTTAGCTGTAGTACCGTCTTGCCGGAGATGTACTCGAAGACATTATCAGTCACAATTAGCATAAAAAAATAGTTATCATGTCGCGATAACCGTTACTATTAACGGTGGTTGTCACTTCAGCACCATCTTCAAAGAAGAAACTTTTCGATGAGTTTTTCCGCTCAAATACCGGCCCAAACTGTGATTCGTTTGTCATGAAGTGGTTTCTTGAAAATTTGACTAGGCTTTTCAAAATGGCATAAATCCAATTATTTTGTTTATTTACGGCTCCGTTGAGCGAAAAATGACATTCACATGGATTTTACACAATAGAGAAGTTTTTCGGACACTTAAATTAAATTGCAAAGTTAGCGTATTATTGAGAAAATAGCACAGAATGTTGTCTTTTTATAGTTTATAAGTTGATATAACTTCAGTTTATTTAGAAAATCACTTGTAAAGACTTTTTAAAATACTGACAAATACTAAATTTAGTTTTCTTTAAACTATCAACAACTTTCCGTACTACCCTCTTGCATATTAAATACATTGAAATACATTGATAGCATTCGAACTTTATTAAAATGAGTTTGTTTGTGTACTGTGTATGAGACATGCTTCATGAACTGGGTCGCTTGTTTATTGAAATTTTATAATATTTATTTTATTATACAAAAGAAGAAACATCTCTTTCCCCCACAAGTCAACTGCCTGAAGCCTCATCCAACTGACACCTGAATGCATTTTAAAAATAAAAATTGACGTAAATCTTTCACTAAAATATGCGTGCTACATATTTGAAATTTTTTGGCATTAAAATTGCATGCGAATCGAGAAAAGGCATTCTAAAATGTAGGTTTCTACCCAATGAAGGTCAGTGCAAGGTGTTTCGCTAAGTGCCACAAGAAAAATACCAAATTATATTGTAAAAATATTTGGAATTTATTAAGCGTAAAGCTAAAATATTAAATTTTTTAAAGCAACAATGTTAAGAATTTAGTAAAATTTTGCAGCAACAAAAGCATCACCTTAAGGTTAAATTCTAGCAAGAAAAAATTTCCAAAACACTTAAATATTTTAGTACAGAAATGCGTTCCAGCAACGAAACAAGCTGTTCATATATAGAAATAATTGTTTCAATCAATTTGTATATACACAAATATGCGCAAAATTCGCAGCATTCAATTCAATAAATAATAATTTCAAATATGAATTTCAGATATGCCTTTTGCTTATTGAATGGCTCACTGCTCGCTGCTCGCTGCTCGCTGCTCGCTGCTCTTTGCTCCCCGCACACTGCTTTTCTTTCTAAATTCACTTAATGCTTGCTTAGCTCGCTGCTTACGAGATGTCTGAACTCTACTGACCTGCGTCAATAATTTATTGTAGATGGCACTGAAAAAAAAAAAATCGAAGAAGAATACTTAAGGCGTTGAGCATAGTGTAAGGCAATCTTTAGCCTAATGTTAGCCTCTCACGCCTTCAAAAAGAGCGCACATTTAAATTTAAATTTATATAAATTTATTTGCTTAAAAGCTGCAGCATAGAATAGCTTGAAACAAATGCGACGACAACATTTCTGCCGCACTCTCGGTGACTGGCTTGCTTGTGAAATTTATAAAATATGGAAATTCAAATCACAAATATTTTTATTCGAATTAAAATGCTTAATATTCCTGTGGATTTTGCTGGCAATGCAGCATTAATACGCTACGCATGAGTTACTAATGAGGTATAGGTATATCTAGAAAGATGAAACTGCATGTTTGCGTAAGGTTGAGCTGATCTGGTGGGTGAATGCTGCTGAAAGCTACAAACTTTGTATCGAAATTAATATACCTTAATATTGAGTATACTAAGTGTATACTTTAAACCAAAGTACAAAAAGGCAACAGAAAAACATCACAAAAGCTTATTAAATAATAATTAAGTGCTTGAAGCTAAATGGATTTTATAATTCACAAACAGTTTATGAAGCATAAAATAGTAAGTACCCTAATGAATTGAGCGCCCTCAATAGAGAACTTAGCTAACTAAACAGTGATCTCTCGGTGGTGAATGAAGTTTCACTTTTTGTTAAAAATGTTGCTGTTGAACTGTAAATTTAAAGCTCTGAACTATTGAATGTGAAAGTGGCTGTTTGTTAAAAAAGTGTACCAAAAACTTCGCAATTTGCAAAAAACCTTTGAAAATATAAAACCCAAAAATAGAAATATTGCTCAATTGGAGGAAATTTCCTCAGACGCATGTCATTTCGGCGAAAAACGTTACTAGTTTCAGCACAAAGTCATGAGTTTCAATCAATGCGAGAATGATTTTTGTCAGTGAAGTACGCATGAAGATGTTTTGCTGACGATGAACTCTATTGCAGTTTATGCAGTGTGGATATAAGTCATTCACGACATACGTCAGCAAATTGGCTCAAAAACAAGGCTATTTCCTGGTAAACAAAATTATTGACATTGAAGAGCGTCAAACTGGAAAATTGAGTGCTATTACGCTGTAAATAGAACTGTATCATTCACTTGTCATGATGTATTGCAAATGATTATGATCAATAAAACTGTTTGTATCATGATCAGTGATAAATCTGCATGGTGACACAACTTTATTCAGCTAAGCATTATCAAAAGGTAAGCATGTCCAACTCATAGTACAAGAATAAGAAAGTTTTGAATTGTTCAGATATTGTATTTTATAACACGTCACATTTTCTTTCAATTTGTAAAGTGATTGGCAAAATAGTTATTTTCCAATTACGAAACCGACCATTAATCGTGCATGTTGTAGTATCAAATATAAGATGGAATAGAAGCAATGCTTCTTTTGAATTTCCTAAAGAAACAAATTAACCAAAGTTTTTATGCTCATCAAATAGAATGCTGCACACTTTTAATTCAAATGTAATATCCCAATCACAGCGCGCGCAGACAAATTAAAATTCTTTACTTAAAATTGCTTCATTTCACCAAGGAATCGAAGCAGGTAACTCTAATACTGTCTATTTGCAGTACAAAATGGTTCAACACAGCAGGAGATTCGAGTCATTCATGCTCATGTTGATCATAAGCTGCGGTTCACTCTTTTGCAGTACACAAACTTAGCTTACAATTTTGGTTTTATAAAAAATTAAAGCTTCTGTCAATTTTTCTGTAGTGTATTGTCTGTAGTGTATTGTCTATTGTGTGAAAAATTAGTTCAGATAAGCTAAAATTCTCTAAGATATTCTGCTGTTTTATCATTTCTCTAAAGTTTTTTATGTCACAATTTCGTTTTATAAACCGCGACTTTATTTTAACTGACTAATTTATGTGTGAATGGCAAAAATTCATTGTATTTAGTTTTAATTTCTATCTTCCATTGAGTTTTTCTCTCATTTTAAATGCCTCAAATGGCCGCCCCTATTTGTCTTTTTTTAGCTGGCAACGTGTTTGACACATTTTTTAGCGCTCTCTGTTGTTGTGAATTTAATTTGTTTTATTTTCCATCGATTTGACGTCATTTAACTGCTTGTATCTCACGCAGCTAGTTTCAACTTCAATATTATTTTATGCATGCGGAATTTTAGCATTTATTTTCTTTTCATTTCATTTCATTTTTATTTTGGAAACAACATTCACGTTTTTTGTTTTATTTATTTATTTTATGCAACAATATTTATTTGCTGTGCAAGAAATTAAATTTATTTATTTGAGTTTTTTCGTCAATAACTTTCGGTTGTGCATACTGGGTTCACTTTGCGAGCTGTTAAATCTTACTTTTACGAAATTTATTATTTAGTTTTTTGTTTTTTTTTTTCAGTGCTGTTGTTAGAAATGTATTTTAAATTGCAAAAGCTGACCTTTAGAGTATTATTATTTAATATTAAAATCAACGGAAGATATAAATTGTCATCCAAACACTTTGCTACCTTCGGAATGTTGTTGAGACTTTTTTTTGTTTTGATTTTGTTTTTTGTCGCTGTTGGCAGCGGAACCTCTATAAATTATGCTAAGTCAGTCGAGCAGAAGTGGTCTACAAGCATACTACACAATATAAACCAACCGCACACACACAATAACAACAAAAAATCAAATTAAGCCGCAAAATAGTGAGAAATCACAAACAGCAAATGTCACAAAGCGGCCAGAGGAGACAAAAAAAAAAAAAAAGAAAAACAAAAAAAAAACTTGGCTATATGTAGGAAACTGAAGGAGAAAAAAGGGCCAACACATATAAATCTGCAGTTCATTGTTGTTTGCTATTTTGTAGCATGTACACCTGTTAGAGATGTGCATCGATTTCGGAGCGGATATATGATAGAAGAAATATAGAAAATGTACTTGTAAGTCTATTTGTGCTAGGTACAAGAAGTTCTGCTTCAAGTGCTCTAAACTCAGAGTCAGAGGAAAAAGGCTTTTTGAAGGTTCGGTCTATTAGCGGTTATTAACGGTTACATACGAATTCTTGTTTTCCGAAATACCGAAACATTACCGTTCCGTTCGATGAAATTTTAAAAACCGGAGATTTTGTCATCGTCTGTATCCGACTGACTCTAATTCAGAAGATAATGGTTGATATACTATGTTTGTGTTTGCATCTGTGAATTCATTTGCGACATCATAGTAGAACCTTAAAAAAATGGCGCCATATGTAGAACCTTGATGTATGTGATGGAATTGCGTGAGCAGCAGTGCGTTGCATGACTAAAAACTAGACAAACCATAGCCACTGCGCACCCGAACAAAGCGAATCAAAACAAAATATATTGGCGCCCGAGCAGGGATTCTAATTTTTAAAACATTCACAGACATGTACAAAACCGATCTTATAAAGCTCTATTCAACTCAACTTAAAAAAAAACTAAATTTATACTGATTTGGAGAACATTAATAAATATGTAATCGTTCTAAAAAATGAATACTAAATTTAAATTAAATAAAATTTCACTTAAACAGGAGGCTAATTATCTAGCACACATCAAATTGCCATACTTTTTTTATTTATTATAAAATTGTAGCTTAAACTATTTTAAGCACTTCATTGATTTCTGCCTTTCTGTAAACGTTGTAAATGTAAACATGTATTTCAAGTTTTTAGCATCGTTTTGTATACGTATAATAGATAGATTCCTGCTCAAGTGTTGCTCATCACCAATACCATTGCATAGATACCTCTATTTTATTTCTAGATATGGGTCGTTTTATGTCATCCTCCCATGCTGCCTTCGCTTACGACACATCATAGCATGCAAAAATATTTAGTAGCCTACTTCATTCATATACAGAATCAAAGGAATGCCTGAGAAATAAACCGAACAAAAGACCGAAGACTACTAGAAAGATATTTCGCAAATAGTTTCCACGCTGCGCCACAAAATGATTTATGACAAAAGATTTGTGTGCTCATAAATCTACAAAAGGAAGAAATGAATGGAATGGAATGGTATGGTATGGTTTGAATACAAAAGGTTTCCACAGAGCGAGAAATAAGTTGCAATTAATGAGCCGAGCTAACAGCTAGCTTGTAGGTGACACTTTGAACTTTATGCTGGACATTGGAAATGTAGGACGCGCAGATTTGATTGGATTTTGAACCCTTTGTGCTGTGCAGGCTGTGTTTCACAGAAGCGCCAACAATTTTTTCTGCAAGATTTTAAATCTTAAAGCTGATAAAAAATTTATGTGAAATGGCGGTGTCTGCTATTAATTTAGTTATAAGGCGAATATAGCATCTATAACTTCCAGGAAACGAAACAAGAAAATTGCACTAATGAGCGTTAGTGAATTTTTGGTTTTTTGTTTGTTTCTCCGACTTGAACGGTCATTCCGACGGTGCTGTTGTCACAGTAAACTTTGTAGGGCAGTTTATAATGTAGATACTTTTTTTTGCTTTCATTTAGATATTTTTTTTTTTTGATTTTTTGATTTTTTTTTTCTTTTTTCTTAATTCTTATTTGCACTAATTTCCTTGAAACAAACTTTGGCTAATGGCTCTTTCGCGCTCATCTCACTCGGTTTGTGTTGTTTTAAGATACTTTGTTGTTGCTGTGCGTTTAAATTCATTTCAACGTCTTCGTCTTCGTCAACGTCGTTGTTTAAAAAATAAACATTTTAAAAGCAAAACAAATAAAAATTTCAAATGTTAAGTTCACATTGTAGATAATATTCATTGGTTTTTGTTTTTGTTTTTGTTTTTGCCCTTCTATCTCTAATTGCAGCTAAAATTAAACAAGCAGTTAGACTGAGATACTTTGAAATACATTGCAAAAAGGAAGCGGGCAAGCGCTACATGATGTATATATATAGACCTATATATAGGCAGCTAACAATAGATTTGAGTTAGTAAGTCAGTCAGGCACTCGGTTCTATCATG
Source organism: Leucophenga montana (assembly GCA_035044765.1). NCBI lineage: Eukaryota > Metazoa > Arthropoda > Insecta > Diptera > Drosophilidae > Leucophenga > Leucophenga montana. The sequence continues at coordinate 173,688 of JAWNNQ010000146.1, read as the reverse complement.
TCTAAAAATAACCAAAATTATCTCAGAGATACTTTGCACAGCCGTATTTACGTTTTCTGTTGCTGCGTTTTCCGTTTGCTGATAAGCGCAAACTTAAATTTATATGTGGCCGTTCTGTTCTGTTGTTTGTTACTAACTCAGTTTGCCTCTAATCGAATGTCGTAAAAAATCAGTTTCAGTTTTAAAACATTTAATTAAAAGCTTTAGAATTTATATGACAATTTTATGTATTTAGCACTTAGGCGCTTAATTTAGCGCACATGCTTTATAAATTGTTTCAATAAATAAACGCATTTAATATCGATTGAATGACTGACACAATTCAAATGCAACTTGCTCCATTAGATATGCGAAGCATCTAAGCGTTTTTGACATTTTTAATGTCGCTTTAGGAATTTATCTGCTGCTGCTGTGCTGAGAATGCAGTTTGCACAGAGATTGTGGGGCACTTGTAAAGTTTGAACTTATAGAAATTTGTTTTTTTGCAGGCAAAGGTTAACTATAAAATTCTTGCAGTATTAAATTTTTTAATGGTTCTTTGGGATACTTCTTCTTTAATAAACTACTGCATCGTTTTGCTGACAGCATCAAAACAGTTCTCTTTCCTACTTGGTTATAAATCTGAAAGTTTCAGCAAAGTAGGCTAATTCAGCACACTATTAGATGGTTTGAGTGTAGAACGTTCTACTACATTCTACGTACTAACAAAACTTTTATGTTACCAAAGGCTTTCTAGCAAAATGTTGCATTTTTCATTTAAAACTTCTTCTTGGTTGTGATATTAACACGTTCTGATAATGTATGACGCTTATGCTAACTTGACCGTTCTGTTGCCTCTTAGTATCGCTTTTGTCGAGCTGTTGATCAGAAAGTTACCCACGCTTCGTAGGGATATTAACCACAAGTTGCTCAGGTTTGTCTCTGTTGACAAATATCAAATACCAAAAGCTCTGTATGAGATGTACACTGTGTGTTGCTTAGTTTGGCCGCTGTCATTGAAGCGCAGACCAGGTAGTTACTATAATATTTCTTTAATTGTTTGGATTTAATATTACAAAATGACGTACGTTTCACTTTACTGCCTTCTAATCTCCTATGTCTTGTTCATATATAATTGTTCTATGCTTCTCTGCTGATGTTGCACTCCTTTAATAATTTTATTTATTTAAATTTTACTTTATTTCCTTTTAGTTTATCTTTGTTTTGCTTTTATTATTATTCTTTTTTTCTACATTGTGCTTCATAGTGGGTTTTTGGACCAATTTCATAATGCTCCCTGCTCGGGCGCCAATGGAAATTCAATATATGTACGCTAACACCCAAAAAAAAGATCATCGAATTGGTCTTGAAATTGTATCGAAATTGAATCGTGAGCTCTGAACATCGGATTACCTAGTCATCTTTCTTATTTAGATTTATGCAGACCTTGCATGCCAAACTCATTGAAGAATAGTTCTAAACTTGATTTGTGTGAATTTAAAAAGATTCAGTTTTAATGAATTCATCTTTTAAAACATCCGAGTGGCTGTTTGGTCTCACCCACGGTGTTAAACGACCAAAAACTGAATGAAAAAATAAACATCATGTAATGAATACAAGAGATTGAGATTCTCAGACTCCAACTAGCCGTGTATTTATAGTGTGCAGAGTGACAGTATTCCATCTCCATCATCGTTTCTTTTGCTGCTGGGTTCGACCATTGTCAATGGACCCGATAGTTGCTTCCTATGGCGTCGTTTTCTACGGTTTGACTAAGAATGGCGCCAATGATTTTGAAGTCGACAAATACCTTCGTAAATGTTTCATTGTCGAACACTTCTTTTGCTACTGATTCGTTCAGCTGCATAAGCCAGTCAAATGCAGACTATGCTATAAAGTGCTGAAATTTTAGCGAATCGAATGTTCGAATTTCGGTAATACTGAAACCTAACATCTCCAACTACTGCCACTGCATTTTGTATTGCTTTCGTATTCTTGAGTGGTTTTCTTCCTGTGTCGCTATGAACAAAATATAATAGTTTCAAAATGATTGTCAGTTGCTGTTATGGCATTGCTAAAAGAGTGGCCTTTTGATATCTCTCCAAACTAACTAAAATCCGATTAAATATTCGATTTAATCAGATGTTTTTACATAAGAAAATGATCGTTGTCTCTTGAAAATGCGACGAATGTCATGTTTTAAAAGAATGTTATTTCAATATTTTAGGAAACACATTCAGCTGTTGAAACACATGGAGAAGGAGCCAACAATTGATGTCAGTGTGAACTTTTGTATTACCAATGGTGTTCGTTTTGAAATGAACGTCTCGAAAAAAAAAATACTTAAAAATTTGAAGAGGTGGCCGTTTAGTCTGCTCTACCATTTCAATTATGCGAAATATAGAAGCTTTACTTGTTAAAACTTAGAAATAAGCAAAAAAAGAGCATATTTGTCATATGAGATCCTTTTGTAACTTCTAGATATTTGACCGTTTTAGTAACTTTTTTAATATATATTAAGAAATGAGTATATTTCATTTTCCGAATACTCTTTCTATATATTATATACGTGTAATATACAGCACACTGAACTCATTGAGCAGTCGCTGTGCTACAATGCAACTTCAAATCGAATTCGAGAGAAATATATATCATATGTAATAGATATAAGATAAAACCATTTAAGTGCTACCCACGCATATTTCAATAATAAAGGCATTTTATATTTCGATTGCACATAATCGATTAAATCCAATGGCGTCGAGCGGCCAGAATGGCGTGGCAACCAGAACATTCAGCAAAACTCTAAAAACTGCGTTGCATTGAAAAAAAAAAAAAAAAAATTACAAAAAAGAGAAGAAAAAAAAAACAGATACGAAAGAAAAACAAATAATCGTTATAAATATTTCATGTGCATAAATCGCTCGAAATTAGCATAAAAATGTCACATGTGGCTTAGTGGCAACTGCTGCTGGTGGTGGTGCTGGTGATGTTGTGGCTGCTCCTTGGCCAAAAGTTGCCGCAGCACGGCTTGTATCTTGCTACTACACTATGTACTTCAATTGTGACTGCAACGTGCTGCAAATTGTTGTTGGCATTGTCATTGTCTTGGACTGAATGACTGACTAACTGAGTGAGTGAGTGAGTGAGTGAGTGAGTGAGTGAGTGAGGGACTCGACTCAACTTAACTCGACTTGATGCTATGCTACTCAAACCAAGTGCTCTTGAATATTGATTGTTTAACCTGACTTTGGTTTGGTAGCTAGCATATATAAATATAAATATGTATGTATATATAGGGTGTTTTTTTTTCTAAAGGTTTCATTTTCCTACATGGAATCAACTGTAAATTCGTCAGATCTGGCAACTTCATTTGTGCTTATCATGTTATTAAGAATAGACTAATGCCAGAATAACGCTTGTCATTTATATAATTGGAATAGTCAATTGGCAATCGAGATTGTGCTATTTAAAATCTTTGGATTATTTTCTTTGGGACTACGTGAAGTCATTGAAGTCTGGCAATTTTTAACAACTTGAACGACTTTGAACGAGGTACGGCCTTGCTCGAAAAACTGATCGAAAATTGCACTTCAAAAAAAACATTTGCAGTTTGTAATATCAGCATTTTAATTCTATACAAAGTTCTACACCTATTAAAAAACCAGCCTTTACATATGTAGTCACGTACATATATTCATTGTTGTTGTACGTGTTGTTCTTGTTGATTCATCGATTAACAGATAAAACGTCTTTTCTGTAGATACATCTACATCTATTTATCTGTTTGTCTTGTTATTTCAAGTTCTTTGCAACGCATCAGTTCAGTTCTGTTCTGTTCTGTTCAGTTCCGATCATATCACATTTCTATACAATACAACACATTTTGTCATTTGATTGATGTTATTATGCAAGCATTTTGATAGTTCGCAATTAGAATATGATAATTTTTCAACACTTTATATATCCAATGTGCTTGAAGTATCTGCTTATTTGTATTTAAAGATAAGCTATGAACATTAATTTTCTCTTTGTATTCAATAATTTTGCTTCTTGTTTACTGAATTAGACCTGAAATCTGAGTATTCATATTCGATACTTGTGCTTGTAATTTTTAGTTTTTGCGTTTTGTAGTGTAGAGTTGATTTAGATAAGATACATTTTATGTGTTTTCGTATCTTTTTTAGAAATCTTGCAAAATTGTTTTCAATTTATTAAAGTTTTTGAATTTGTACATGTAGATGTGAAGTATGTGATGTATAGAATGATTTATGGTTTATAGTCAATTTTAAATAAAACTTCATTGAAGTCAACAAAATGAATTTCACACAAGCTTAGCATATTTAATTCATAGCTATCAAATGGTAAGCATTCATTTTAGTATAAAAGCTTAGCACTTCACTACTCATGGTAATTCTATATTCAGAAATATGTTAAATTTGCAGAAATTACAATAACAACTGCTTTTATTAACAAATATTAGTTGGCTATGGAGACAATTGTTTCGTTTTCAGCGACGAGTTCTCATCAGTTCGCTGGCTGTGATATTGCTAATTTTGTTATTAATTTCATTTATGTTTTCAAAATAAGACTAACTCAATTATGAAAATTGAGTAGGGGGCCGTACAATTTTATGCCAATTTTGACCCACTTAGTCACAAATTTGTACACCAAACAACATCTGCCGAGACAGGAACTCTATAGCAGATAATGTCTGGAACAATTGATTTGAATATCTACAATTTGTTTTCAATTGATAAGCGGGAGTCTTAGTGTTTAAAGGTATACAAAATGCTTATGTGGGAGTTAACTTTATCGAGCATGTAACCGATATAATTCTTTAGGATAATTTTTGAGTTAAAAACAGTACTCAGGTTTCGTACGCTTAATTCCATCCGTTAGCAGTGTTGTTTAGATTTATATGGCTGGGTGGTAAATATGTAGTTTTCTCTTTTGTGCTGAAGTAACTGTCCTTGGTCTTGAAAGTATTTATAAGTATCTTCCATTTAGTTAAATATATTGTACATGAATGGTTCCAAAATCATGCTGTAACCTAAATGCTGTTTCAGTTGATAGCATTCCTCACCAGTTACTTGCTGTGTCGTCTGTGAATATTGAAGCATCGTATAGATGTTAAAAATCATATTTTACTATAAACTAGACAGGGTGTTAGGTAACCTGCTGGGATATTGATGCCAACACAATGCGCAAGGCCGATGTGTACTATAAATGATCCATAGCTTTCGGAAAATTTCAATCAGTTCAAGCGAAAAGTTTGGTCTTGTCTTTTCTTTAGATAAGCTCGTTATGCCAAACGGAAGCTAATTTTGTTTCTGATTCTATGATTGGGTGAATTGGGAGTTTTACTTCACTTTTTTAAATCGGACTAGCGGATGCAACGTATTGCGCTGCCTATGGAAGCCGAGTTGTTCATTTGGAAAGATTTGCTCATTATTGTCAAAAATTGCGAGTTTGTCTTTGATAATTTTCACTAAGATTTTGCGGAGCGAGGAGAAAAGCGTTTTCAAACTTTATATGAGCAAGGAGACTCTGCAGATTTCTGTGGTTTTTTTATTGGAAGTTTTCCAGATCAAAACGAAATGATAGTTAGTAAGCGAATACCACTGGAATGTTAACGCAAGAAGAATCTTTGTCGAGAGATGACAAGAGGCTATTCAAAGAATTAATTTGTAATGCAGTGGCTTAACCATTTTACTGCAGCAAGTTTGGTTAAAGTTTCTGTGACGTTTCCAGTTTTGGTGATGGTTGTTTCTACGTAGATATCGAATCTCAAGTTTTCTGCATTAGCAGCTCGTTTATGCAAGGCCACTTTGATAGGTAGATATGCAGAGCTTAATGCATTTATGACGATGCGCTTCGAGAGAACATTTAAAGTAGATCATTGACTTTGCGCGGCATTGTATCATGATGACTACAATTCAAATCATAATTTAGAATGTAATGTAATACTTATTAGAATAACATTTTAACTTTCTGCATGTATTCATCACGTATATATGAAGATACTTTCTAAGTAATTGGCAAACACATTTTGTTAGCCCTCTTAATTGCTTAGAAACACATCCATAGATAATGCAATCCATTTTAATGATAGTAAAACTTTAAAAGTAAATAAAACTTCCCATTGTTTAACAATGCCCGTATAGATAATAAATACCATTTATAAATAGCAAACCATTATCGGTTAATGACAATAGTTATAAATAAATCAAATTGCAAAGATGTGTTTGTTTCACAACTCAATCTTCGATAAGATACTTTTGCTGTAGAAATATAAATATTTATAGAAATCTATTCGTATATACTTTAATCATTTAATTGCATATTGTTATAATTAAAATGCCACTGTGTGTCTAACTACATGGCGACAAATATATACAATCATTTAAATTATACTATGTCGGTTTATAATCAAATTTGTGTAATTAATGTTATTTAGAGTTGATTTTAATTCAATTTAAATTGTACTCCGAGTAGATACATCCATATAAAATGTGTCAAAGGCACATGAGTACATATGTATTTAAATAGGCATCTTATGTACGTGTATGTGTGTGTATCTATGTGTATAACTACATATAACAAAATATACCCCTGAGCAATTTCGTAATAATAATTTTCCCAAATAGCAATGGAAGTAGAAATAGCAACAGCATCGCTTCGAATGGCATAGAAACATGTTTGCCATGCAAATAAATTAATGCCGCGGGAATAATTAGTGCAAAAGAGGTACGACAGCAACAACAATTCACAACAACAACAACAACAACAACAATCCTTGCAATATACTCCTACCCTACCCCTCTCCCTCCGCCCAGTTTAGTTAACAAAGCATACACATGTGTACCTATGCATAACTACATGTGTTTATACTACTTAATTCACATATCCTACTGAAAAACTTTTGCACCACTCCTCAAAGTACTTATATTGCATTCTCTCTTGTGTCAAGTTAACATGGCGTATGCGTAATTTGTTGTGTTTGTGCGTGGATGGTATGAAGAGTCTTGAAACGTTTTACTATTCACACTTTCATCAAACTCATATTCACGCATATTGATTCACAGTAAAAACTGTGAATGGCAGAGATTAGTTTAAAACCAGCTTTGAATATTCAACTTAATGCATAATTCTTTAAAATTTTAAATCAAAACTCAAGAATTTAATAATATTTCATTGGTACAACTATGCTTAAAGAACCAATAGGTTACACATAGACCAATATGATTCTTAGTGAATATCGAAGCATTACGAAGAAATTCAAATTGCTAAGAAAATCAGATTTTTTATAAAAGAATAATTGTTTCTCTTTAAGAATGTTACTGTGATAGACTCCTTGACTCTTTTAATATTCCTTCTTTCAAATGTTTATCTAGTTCCATCTGTTTTGAAGCAATCTGTCTGAGAATATTATAAAACCTTTAGCAAAGTATGAATACGCAATATAATAAGTATACGCGAGATTGAGTGCGAGAAAGATGCACAAAACATGTGAGTGTGTATGTAGAATATGTAAAGCGTGTGCGTGTGTTTTTTTTTTTTTTTTTGTATTGTATCTGTAAATAATGTTTTAGATTCGTATTCCCAAAATATTCAAACGATTTTCATCATATATATTGTGTACATCTACAATTAAAAACATTTCAAATTGTACAATCTTTGAATCAGGTCTATACTGTGAAAATAGATAGCCTTTTTGCCAATAATTTGCGGTAGACTGAAGATATCGTAGTTCTGAGAGTTACATTTTGAGCCAAGACGCTTTCCGTATGCGTGTTACAAAATGTTTTCTCATCTTTCTCGAAATGTCGAGATGTCAAAAAATAGTATTGTAGGTTGAACACACACTAAAAAATTCGAAAAAGATTAAATAGAAGCATCAGAATTTCTACTGGTATATACATATATAATATAATATCCTGCTCAAGCTCAAAACACAATCAGAACTTTCAAATTTTATTAAATTTATTCAAGAAAATTACTTTAAAAGTAAAATTAAATGAAAATCGGAATGTTTGTACTAGTTCCATGTCATGCAATGTTTACCATTCGCCAACAATTACTCGTATAAATATCATATAATAATGCAAGTACCACAGTAATGTGAATACAGCTAAATGAACAAAATAAAACTGAGGTGTTCAACCTACAAACATAAACTTGTTCAGCCAAGAAAAATTATCTGCTGGTATTGCAGAATGCAATGATAGAGTCATGTTACGATATGCTTGTAAATGTTTATCGATTATGATAATGTGTATCAAATATAGTGCGCGGTACACATACTTACCATTCAAATTGTATGTTATTTGATTAATTTATAATTTAAGAATTTTCTGATTTTACATTATTTAAAATTTCACAATGCACGTTGGTCAGCTGTGCAATAATGCTCTTGAAAATCTGATTAGAATTAATGTTGTTACGAAATGGTGGGGGTGTTCAACCTACATGCATGTTCAACTTTTAAAGTTTTCTACATAAAAAAACTATGTAAATTTATCCACATTACTTTAATTGAGAATATATTCCTAGTCTTAGCAGTTTTTAGAACTTTCGAGTCGGTAGTTTAGTCACAAACAACTCACACCTTTGCTATTTTGTTTACTTTTTTCGTGTCGTATCTATTTGGTCATGCTTTATAGTAATTTATAATTTTGAACATAAAGTTAAAAAAAAACTACATTTCTAATCATGTCACACATAGTACATCTTTCTCTTCTCTTTTCTGTCATTTTTGCTTAATAACGTGAGTACCCTAATTATAACACTTTATTGCGCTCAACAAATTTCACACCACCTCCGTATTTGTTTGTTCATGTTAATTAAAGGATTTCTGTTACATTCTAATTTAATGACTAACACAAGCTACATGTTTATACTCTTCTACGTAGATCTACTTTTATCCGATTATATTGCCTGCAATTAGATTAAAATGCATGAGTTTTAATTATATTTTGTTTGTTTGTAAAAATTTACACAACATAAATGCACAAGAAATGTGCACTAAGTCCTTGTAACAATTAAAATTATGTTCCTATACATTTTAGTCCTTGTTTAACAATTATAAGTGAAGCTTACAAAGAAATGGTAAAAGTTATAGTATAAAAAAAAGAATGAAATTACGTTTGAGAACAAATTTACATGAATGAACATGAACTTGACAACAGATGTTAATGCATTTCGCTTTTTATTTGCAAAGAGAAAAAATATATAAATTTCTTTTTAATTAGCTCAATTACATTTGTTAAGATTTTTCCGCAGTTTTTCACACTATTTAGTGTAATAGTTGCAAATTAGCATATTTTTCCAATTCATTTCCATTTGCTGTAAAAAATGTCGTTAACATTGAAGCTGATAATTGCATTGCACTGTGTGTATTTGAAAGTTTCTGTATTGAGTACACTTTTAGAGCGATACTTTTGCGAAACAGAAGTAGAAGAAGCGTATGAAAATATATGCACAAACTACTGTTTATACCGATACCTACTAACTAAAATATAGTTTATTGTATTTTGCCAATCAATTTTTGTGCAGGGTAAACTTCGTTTACCACTCACAAAAGTATGTTACAAAATTGTCTAGGTTTAGAACTTGGCAACCTGAAGTGTGAAGTTTATATCTTTTTCAGTTCATTTGTTCGACATTAGCCTTCATTTGTGCAAAGTTAAACTTCGATGCGTGCCTCTCTCACTGTCAAATAATGGAACATGTAGCCGAAACCTAACGATTAAATGTGCCAGTCTATGGTGAACTTTTTTTAAAGCAAAGAATATGGTTTCGAAGATTTAGGAGTGGTGATTTGTGATGATGTGTTGGAAAAGTAGCTATCAAAAATCAATTGACAAAAACAAGTTAATCAGTCTACTATTTCTAGTTGTTTGATGGCCACCACCTAGCGTCACACAAGTTATTTAATGGACACAAATGTTCTGCAACTGTATCATGAGTTTTCGAGTATAGCTTCAACTGTCGCATGGAACCTCTATTAACAACTATAAAAACATTTATTAAAAACCGCAAAATGCATGAAAAGCGAACGAGGTCTGGCACCATGTCTCGTCGATGGGTTCAGGAAATGAGCGAAGAATGTTTGATGTAAAGTTTTATTTCACCGCGCTTATTTAACATAATATTTTCATTTGATTCGCCATTTGTATCGCTATGTGAAGTCTCAAAGTGTCAACTGCTATTCAGAATTATCTGAAAATGTGCACCGGAGGTGGACCAATGATCATCTCCATTGCAGCAGGGGAATAGGTTCGCAGATGCTTTGCATCCGTTCAGTCCAGTAAAGCTTTTGGGAGTGGCTACAACTAATGCATGGAACCTCTATAACAACTATTGATCGTGAAATGCATGAAAAGCGTTGGATGTCTGCCACTGCATCCCTTGTTGGATGCAGAATATCATCGAAGAACGATCACTGTGAATTTTTACTTCACCGCGCATGTTTTTTAAAATGTATCTCATTCGTCTACGCAATGAATATCATACAGACTTGACAAGAAGTGCTTACAATTCTAAGAAAATGATGAAAAATGGTTCAGCAACCTAGAGAATCTTCACACTATCTGAAAGATACATACTCGTATACAACAAACAAGGCAGAAACTTTCGTGTACAACCAATAGCGCATCATGTTGTTGATTAAACATTGCTTGCTGCTGATAATAATGTGGTTATGTGGCAGTAGTCTGCTTGCTATTTTCTCATTCATTGATTCATTCGGCACATATAAATGCAATTTTTTCTCAATTGGCATTTCGCAATTTATTATTATTATTTTTTAAGTGATATTGCGCATACGCCGCATATTTCCGCCATTAAAGTTATGTGCAGTGGCAAAGATACAATTAAATTATATTAAACAGACATTGGCGCGAGCAACGCGTGCTGCAATATGCATCTTATAGCAAATTAACAATATTTTATGCGCAAATTAACATTAATTGAAATGATTTTTTGCATGCTAAATGCCGATTGCATCTAAAACTCGTCTAAAGGATTTAACTTTCTAAAAAACAACTTTACTGTCGCTGTTCACAGATCCATGCGCTAGATACTCATCAGATGTTAGATACTTTCCTCAAAAAAAAAAAAAAACAAAAAAACAGCTTTAACTTGTCTGAAATTTAATATGTCGCACATGAACATGACATTAAACCGTTTAATGTCAGCCAAGCTGTAATAGATATACATTTGTTTAATGCTTTTATTTCAGCATTGAATTTGGCTGTGGTTGCTTCGCAAAAAGAATCGCAGATATCAGATGAACATATTGTAGCTAAGTATCTGGCATGATCGCAGAAAAGTATCTCAGCTTAACTGTAAACAAAACGTTTCGTGTTTCGAGCGCGCTTCAAAACTTCAAAACTTTCATACCAAGAATCGCAATCTGCTCGAATATCATTTTTTGGGTTCAGTCTTTCATAGCTATTTCCTCTCGACTGGCAGTTCTTCTGTTCAGTTTGCTTTGCTGCAGGCAAAAATTATAATAGCAAAGCGTACAATTTCACAAAAGCAAAGATACTGCTGGACTTCTTTTAGAAATTGTACAAAAAAAGAAACATTTATTGTTATAGTGGCGTTTAACCCATTTGTGTGCAGTGGCTTAGGCATCGAATCTAACAGCGCTTGATAACCGAATTATAATTGCAATAAGTTCAGTGATCAGCTATCTTTATTTAATGAAATCGAAATGTATCTTTTTCTCTTCAACATACGCAAGCAGAGTTGTCAACTTAATGTTAAGTAAATAAAACACAACAAAATTCATGGGAAGATTCTGGAGACTATTAAACTACTACTACCATTCTCATCATACACTCATTTCTTTTTAATAGGTCAAATTATAAATAAGATTGAAAACTTTAAATAGACAAAAATTTGAAGAACTCTAGAATAAGAATAACTTCAAGATAGTTTCGCATAGAGAAACTGATATGCTAAATTTTGAAGATCTTAAGAAATTTATCACTGAATTGATCATAGAGAATCATTGTACATAACCTGTAAAGCTAATCGCTTTTCGATGGACAGTGTTGGAACATGAGAACATCGTATAAACTAGAGAATTATCTATAGGTATATTAAGATTTTATTGGCCCAGCTATATAAGGTCTATAAAGAGTCATGCTAACTTTTTGTACACTGTACCCAAAAGGACAAGGGTAAAATGAATTTGTATGTATGTATGAATTATGCCGAAGGAAACGGTCTAGCGCATAAATTATATATATTCTTGACAAAGATCCGCTCGTCTGTCTTTATGTATGAAACAACAGATCTCAGGAGACTTCAGGTTAGAAGAATGTATCGTTATAATTAAATCTCATGTTTCAACATGACATTTAATACAATATATACCTAGTACGTATGGCTAGCGGTCGACTCAATTGATCGCAATCAATCGTTAACATTGTGTATTTTTAAGCACATTTGTTTGTTGTTATTGTCAGATCATAGCTCGCCAATCACAACAACAAATACAAACAGAGCTTCAGTTATGAAAGTAAGAGCGAAGCGCATACAAAGTAAAATATTCAAACTGCTATCACTTTCGCGCTCACAGAGTCCCTACAACTGGCAAACAGGCTATCTTACTATCATGCATGCTATAATCTTCTATTTTTTTTGTCTATATCATTCCTGGAATAGCTCGAGAGAGAATGAACAAAGAGTGAGAGAGAGAGAAAGTTAGAGAAAGGCTTAATAATTGTATGTGTGCCATAGAGTAGCATTAAAAAAATACTTGCCTATAGATAATATGTACCAGATTTAAGTTGAGAGCGATCAAACTGAGCGAATGAACATTTATGAAAATTAAAACATGAGCTTGAGAGGAGTATTCGAAAAATGATTTTTTAATCGTTACAATTCGTACATGCTTTTTAATAAGAGAACTATGTATTTTTTTTCTGGAATTTTAGTGGTAATATAGAAATAGGTAATATAGATAATAGGTAATATAGATAATAGGTAATATAGATAATAGGTAATATAGATAATAGGTAATATAGTATTACAATGGATGGTTTTTCACACACATATTTACATCTGGAGAACAAGTACTACACTACAGCTGTTAGATGGACGTTTGGCGAAAAGTTCACGAACACTTGTCATGCAAACTCGTACACTTTCATATACCGACACCAGTCATAGATTTGTCTGTGTAATATAGCAATAGTGAATAATATAGCTTCTTATATGATCAAGATTTTTAAGTAATTTTTTTTTAAGCGTAGCTTTTTATGGCTGGCTTGGTAGTAAACGAACAAAAACTATATGAAAACACAGATCAGTAAGAGCGATGCTGAAGAGAGAAAAGGAAGGAGAGGGAGCAACAGATGTAGCAACAAACGACCACTACAAACTTATGCAAGTGGCGCGCACACATGTATTCTCTTTATCTCTCTCTTTCTTTCACACATTCGTTATCTCTCTCACTCTCTCTCTTGTTATATCTCGCTCATTTGCTATCTTTCTCTATATTTCTCTCTCTCTCTCTCACTGTCTTTAAATGCTTTCGCGTACACGTTAAGCTGGATAAAAAGGGAAAGACGCATTGTGAGAAGGTAGCATCATGCGTTACGTGTTGTTCCCGTATTACATAACGTAAATAAACGGATAGTAGGCGGTGATCTAATTGTGTCGAAATGTGACAAGGAGAAAGGAGAGAGAGAGAGATTTAGAGAGTTATACGGGTATAGTATTTCTTAAGATAGTTTTATTAGAATATCTGTATTATCTGTCCTAGAAAACATAACGGTTTTATCGCCACATCTCCAAAATGGTTTATCACCGTCAGTCTTAATGAAACTTTTGACCCTATTAGAGAACATTTTCAATAGAGTACACAAAATATTGCTCCAAAGTGATTACATATCAATGTTATTTAACTCTCATAAGAATGGAATAGGTTTGGGCTGTTGCCTGGTCATTTTATAATGAGAAATACTGTGCAGATCTTTCTTAAACTGGATATTTATCGTTTTATAAGAGACCATAAAGAATTCATGGTGCTAAGGTGCTGTTTCGTACAAAGATCAAATTATGCTTACCTCCTTTCATGCTATAGCCTCCAAATTGGAACCAACTCAGTAGGATTTTTGTACTCGCAACATCCAAATTTATTACATTGTGTATTAAGAAATGCATACGAATAGCAGATTACATATAGGGCGAGTGCTTGACGCTAGAGAGTAAAAAATTTTATGCAAACTGTTTACCTTCTCTACGATAGACGTTCTAATATAAGTTTAAACTGGAACTCGTTTAATAAACTGATATGGGGTATCTCTTAAGCGGGTTTATCTATTTTTCCTGCTCAATAGTGACTCTTTTCCATGCTTTCTTATAAACTTCTTTCAGTCGATTTTAGACTATTCGGCTTAAGTTAAACACTTGAAATGGACTTTGTTTTTAATAATCCAGTTTGGCCACGGATTGTTTAATTTTTTTCCAAAATGGTGATACAATACAGCTTTATTGTTTGCTTTGGTATACATTTTGTTTTTGTACGGATGGGTTCGGCGAATAGTTTTGCTAAATGATTACTGATTATTGCTGACGATTATCAACGCCTGGTAAGTGTCTTCAAAGACTTTATTTTAGACAACGATTACAAAATATACAAAATGGCTGTCTCGTGTTTCAAGAAAGTTTTTTTTTTATTTTTGTCACAAATGGGTTAATGGAAAATATAAACAAACACGTATCTTGTCGTGTAAACTATTATGCTATATCTACAATGACTATATGTATATATATATATATATATATGTATGTATATCTAGTCCCGATGTAGTACGATCTGGAATCACTACTTCTTTTTAGCATTTCTTTCTTTATCTCTATCCCTTTCTGTTGCTCTCTTTCACTCCTTTGCTTCAAGCGTGTCACTGTGTCTATTCGTCTTAGCGGCATGCTGAAGTTTAGTTTTATATATATGAATGTGTGTTTGTTGTATCTGCAAACTCTCAAAGATTGCGCACGTTTTGTTTCTCTCGCTTTTTTGTTGCTGCTGTATTTACTTTAGGCTTGAATTGAGTCGGTTTTTTTTATGTTTTTGTCATGGGTTTTTTTTTTTTTTTGTTTTCATATTTTTTTATTTTGCTTTTGCTTGAATTTGCTATGCGCGTTCGTTTTGCGGTCAGTTTTCGGCATTTGTATCTAGATACTTTTTAATTTTTTTTTTTTTACTTTGCGATTTTTATGTTTACTTTTTTATTATTTCGGCTGTCTGCTCTGTTTTTCGCTTCGTATTTGCTTTTTCCGACTTTGTATTTTTTTGCTAATGCTGCAAAAATTTTTCGAAGCCATCTTTTTTATCGTATAACTTTGCGTTTCTTCTAACCTTGATTTTTGTGTAAACAAAGAAGTAAAAAATTCAAAACACAAAAAAAAGTAATTTAATTTACTTTGTACTTTATTTAGTTTGGAATACATTTTTTCTGTACGCAATTCTTAGCTATATTTACTCATATGGTTTCCGCTTTTCAGCAATTGTTATTTGTTGAATTTCTACTTTTAGATTTAAATTCATGTGTGAACTGAATTTAGCCTTTGAATATATAAATTATAATGATACCAAATAGTTCTACAAAAGTTCGTTTATGAACTCTACCATGCAAACGCAGACGATTCACCTAAAATTCTTAGAATATTTGACACCAACTTATCGCACAAATATTTATCTAGTAAGTGCAGCTGAGCTCATGTGCTATAAATACAATTTGTAAACTGAAGTGTTTTCTTTAATGAGTAAATAGATTTTGGATTTGTTCCGCATATTTTTTGCACTTTTAGCAATAGTTCGGTTATGATTCACGAAGTCAGAGAATTTCTTGCACTATTTAGTAACATTTAGGTAAGTAGAATGAAATGAAATTGTTAGAAGATAGTGTAATTAAACATTGTTTATGAAAAGAGTATGTAGACTTGTTTATAAGAGTTACTACAGGGTGACGCATTAAACCTTCGGGATGGTTTTAGATACTATACACAAATATTTGTAAAAGTGTATATTAGATTTGTTGTATGTAATATAGCGAATGAAGAAGACACCATAAAGAATATATATTTTACTGATCAGTGTGACGATTCGGACGGACGGATGGACGGACGGACTGGCGGACGGACATGGTTAGATATGTCCGTCCGTCTGTCAGTCTGAGAGAAAAGTTCACCGAAAAAGAGAAGCCTTAGAGACTAAACTCATGGCATAGATTCTCTCGGTACCGCACAATATAGTCAAGCACTATTGCTCTTTCAAATTTGGTAATTTTTTAAAAGAACACAAAAAAAAATTGTTTTGAAGTAATGTTTTGTTTATATTGAACCTTGCAATTTGGTTATGAGCGAATGGCGCAATGTGCACGTTTTTCAAAATTTTTAATAACTTTTCGACTTTTTGTGGTTACTCGAACAAGTATTGACATGAGGCGTTCCGAAAACAAATATGAAATTTGTAGGGTTTCCAGATATTAAAGGTTAAAAATTGGGTCACCCTGTATTACTACCGTAGGCGACGTGTAAATGTAACCGCATTACTTTTGCTATATTTTCATAGGAGAAATGGTGAAAAATGCCGAAATACTAATTTATGGAGAGATAAACTATTTTAAGAACTTGATTATTTATAAGCTTGCAGATTGCCATGGTTTGCAGTTTACTAGCTTTGCAGTATTTCGACATTGCAATAGTGTCCTAAAGCCTAAACTTCGACTAACGTCGACGTCAAAAGAATAGTTATCACTTTTGACAGAATTATTTCTTATTTCATGAATATGTTAATATGGTTGGTTGGCACCTTTGTTGGCTTGCAAGTTGCCACCCTTATCTCACTCATTCGAAGTACCACAAGTCGATGTGTTGGGTGCATGTTAGCCGAAGTAGCTTAGTTTGTGAGACATTTAGCTCAGCGTTGTTCGACAAAGCTAAAAGCTTATATTAAGTCTGTGCAAATATAAGTAACAGGAAAAAAGAGGCGTGGCAGACTTCATGTTGTATATATAATCTTCATCAGTATAGAAAGTCATGTCGATATAGACATGTACGTTTGTCCGTTTGTCCGCCCGTCTGTTTGAACAATAAGATCTTGGTGACTATAAGCGGTATTTGGACACTCCGCACATATGTATATAAATTATTCATACACTGCCAGCGACCGTTGAATCGATTGCGCCTCGTGTGTGTTCGCTGTGCATCAAAGTAAGTCATGTAATAACAACATTTCAATTTCATAAACTGCGCGCTTTGACTTATTTTTTTTCTTTCCTCAATATATATTGTACCTCAATTAAAACGGAAATTTATACACTACCCGAGGGCGCTGCAAAGAACAAAGAACATATAAAAGGTTTGCATCCAAACCACTGCGAAGATCGTGATCCAACTTTGCAGCTGCTGCTGCTTTTGTTGCTGCATAAATTGACCACCGTCACAGCAGCAATCAATGTCTGCGACATAATTTACTGCGTTTGAGATACGAGTCAACATCAGCTTCATTTTCAAACTTGCAACTTTTAAAAATTACCAAAAAAATCTTAAAGTATCTTCTTCGCTTTTTAGTTAAAAAAAAAGAGTGTATGCAATTTTCTTGTTTCAAAAGAAAACCGCATCATTAGGCAATGCAGACAATCGTTAGGACTGCTGAAATTTTAAAGCAAAGGTTCCTGTTGATCATCATCATCATCAGTTTTGCTTGCAGCCTCTTTAAAGATTAATGGGCGGCAATCAAATTGCTTGTTTCAAATATGCGAAAAATCTGCCAAACATGTTCAAGCAAGAAAAAAAACTTCAACTTCAAATTGAAATTGAAAACGAAAGCGTTTGCTTGTTGAGGTTGTTTTTTTTTTTTAAGTGCGTTCTGGCTGTATGTCTTCGAGCAGCAGCAAAAAAACAAAAAAAAAAAAAAAAGATATTGTGCCTGACTCCGCAGTCGCATAAATCAGTAAGTCGTCTGGCGCAGTACGAGTTCGAACTTCGAAGATTTGCCTTTTTGAGTTGCATTTGAAATGCGCTGCTGCGTTTGAACTTGGTGCTGGTTGCTTCTGCGCAGTCGCAACGTGATGTGTGATGCCTTGCGATGCGAGACGACGTTTGAAAAAGAATTATTGCACATTTGACACGCCTCTAAGACGGTAACAAGTTGTTTGTGAACAATGGGTGGTTTCAAGAAGTTTTTAAATTGAAACAAAAAGTTTTTGAGAAGTTTTAAGTACAGATACTTTCAGTTTGCTAAACTGATTAGCTGCATAGAGTTTATTTCTGGAAACGTATCAATCTACGTCGTAATTATGACACTGTCTTAGCAGAACACAAAAAGCAAACTGCTTAGATGCATGGTGGTAACTCTAAACTAACTACTAATCACTCAGTTGAACTTATCTCGATTCCTGGCCATTCTGGCAGACCAAGTAAGGAGTTGACAGGGAAGTGCACCAGAACTGGATCAGCAATGTCAGCGACTCTTGCGGTAACAGCTCTTTTCAATAGATCATCTTAGGATGCGCCGTGCTGTCATGTCTCTAAAACACTCTGCTCTGAACTTCAATCGAAGCGAACATCTAACCAGAACTGGATTGGAATGTTGACAGGAGTCCTAATGATTTCTATCGTAGCTGTGGTGAACAAAAGAATATGGAAAGGTGTTGGAACCTTCTATGTGACTGTTTATTGGAATTCCTATACAGAAAAAACCATACATTTCATGCGTTTGATTCATTGTTTTAATAATTGAGACTTTAAGCATTCATATTAAAACTCAACTTTTCAATCTTCAGATAAAGAACATTTTATGAAAAGAACAGTTTATGAAAAGAACAGTTTATGAAAATAACAGTTATAGGGGTAGCCCCCATACAAATCTGGCTCCATTTTTAAGATATAAATGAAAATTTTATGTTTTTATTTTGAAATGAATTTATTGTAATTTTTTTTTTCAATTCTATTGAAATGTTCTGAACGGACCACCTAAAAATATAGCCCCACACAAATCTGTGCATTATATAAGAAGCCTTAAGCGAGGTTTGGGCTTCATTTAAAGCTTAAAGGTGTTGACTCTTTGATTCTTTACTTTTTTGGAATCTTTGATTATTTGATTCTTTGGTGCTTTGATTCTTAGATTCTATGATTCTATGATTCTATGATTCTATGATTCTATGATTCTATGATTCTATGATTCTATGATTCTATGATTCTATGATTCTATGATTCTATGATTCTATGATTCTATGATTCTATGACTCTATGATTCTATGATTCTATGATTCTATGATTCTATGATTCTATGATTCTATGATTCTATGATTCTATGATTCTATGATTCTATGATTCTATGATTCTATGATTCTATGATTCTATGATTCTATGATTCTATGATTCTATGATTCTATGATTCTAAGATTCTATGATACTATGATTCTATGATTCTTTGGTTCTTTGACTCTTTGATTCAATGATTGTATGATTCTTTGGTTCTTTGGTTCTTTGATTTGTTGATTCATTGGTTCTTTGATTCCTTGATTCTTTGATCGTTTGATGCTTCGTAACTTTATTTGATTCTTGAATTTATTTTAGATATGCTTTTTGATTCTTTAATTTTATGATTCTTAGTTTCTTTGATGTTTTAATGTTTTAATGTTTTCATTCTTAGATTCTTTGCTTGTCCGATAAATATTTTTTTTGTCATTTCTTAGGTTATGTTCAATTTTAGTCAATCTTCTATAGCATCGCAGCACCATTCACAATGAATTTTCACAATCAAACACAAAAGCACATTACTTAAGAACTCATAGATACTTATAAATATAAGATACCATATAAGTAATCAGTTATCTTTGGACTTACAACTTTTCAGTTTACCCTCGTTTCTTTTAATGAATTTTCGTTAAAAATCCTTTTCTTTTTACTGCAGCTTTTATGCACATTTTAAACGCGCTTTTAATTTATTTATTCAGTTTTTTTTTTATTGTTTTTAGCCAGTTTGCAGTTTGGAGTTGCTGTGTTTATATATTTTGAAACTCTTTGCCTTTTCTTTCGCATAAAGTCAAGTTCAGATTTAGTAACTGATGTCATACTCAACTACAAAACAAAGCAGCTTAAGCCTGAGTGAGTTATATAGTGTTTTGTAAAATACCTGTATTGTATGTATGACTGTTATTTGCATAATAGATTTAAATATTGCAGTCACTTTAAATTGATTGATTAGTTAGCTACTGCACTTATAATTACATTTTATATAATTCAAACTTAACTGACATCATTTTGTGTGTACAATACTTGCCAATTCTATAATTTATTTCGTTAAAGTTTCGTTTACGTTTTGTATCTATTACCACATTAAATATGACAGTTAAATCGTCACCCATTTATATCTTGAGGCTCATTGCTTTAAATTGTATCTACAACATTTGTAATTTAGCCAAAAAACGTACGCCAATTGATTGAAAGGTTTACTTGTGCGCGCTTTTGTTATGTCAATAATAATATATGAGTCTATAGTACGAGTGCGTTTGAATGCCATAGCACGTTGAGTGTTGGTAGACAAGCCTGATAGCTAGCTGACTAGCTGGCTGGCTGGCTGGCTGGCTGGCTGCCCGGCTTGTTCACTCACCATTTATGGCAACACGCAATGCATAAATATTTGCCTGAGTACACTGTGCAAATAAATTTATACATCTAGCTATTTATATTAATAACTATCTTTCTAAGTATTTTGTTTCGTTCCTTCTTTCTACTTAAGTTGGAGAAACTTTGTATCTGCATCTTTGTATATTTGTATATTTGCATCTTTGATTATTTGATTCCTTGTGATTCTCTTTTTTAATTAATTGGTTACTTGATATTTTGATTCTTAGATTCTAAAACTCTTTGATTGTTTGTTTGATTGTTTGATTCATTGATTGTATGATTTTTCGATCGTTTGACTGTTTCATTGTTTAATTCGTTGATTCTTGGCTTAATTGTTTGGTTGTATGATTCATTATCTTTCTATCTTTCTATCTTTCTATCTTTCTATCTTTCTATCTTTCTATCTTTCTATCTTTCTATCTTTCTATCTTTCTATCTTTCTATCTTTCTATCTTTCTATCTTTCTATCTTTCTATCTTTCTATCTTTCTATCTTTCTATCTTTCTATCTTTCTATCTTTCTATCTTTCTATCTTTCTATCTTTCTATCTTTCTATCTTTCTATCTTTCTATCTTTCTATCTTTCTATATTTCTATCTTTCTATCTTTCTATCTTTCTATCTTTCTATCTTTCTATCTTTCTATCTTTCTATCTTTCTATCTTTCTATCTTTCTATCTTTCTATCTTTCTATCTTTCTATCTTTCTATCTTTCTATCTTTCTATCTTTCTATCTTTCTATCTTTCTATCGTTCTATCTTTCTATCTTTCTATCTTTCTATCTTTCTATCTTTCTATCTTTCTATCTTTCTATCTTTCTATCTTTCTATCTTTCTATCTTTCTATCTTTCTATCTTTCTATCTTTCTATCTTTCTATCTTTCTATCTTTCTATCTTTCTATCTTTCTATCTTTCTATCTTTCTATCTTTCTATCTTTCTATCTTTCTATCTTTCTATCTTTCTATCTTTCTATCTTTCTATCTTTCTATCTTTCTATCTTGCTAGCTTTCTATTTTTCTATTTTTCTATTTTTCTATCTTTCTCTCTTTCTACCTTTCTTTCTTTTACTCTTTCTAGTTTTCTATCTTTCTAGCTTTTTATCTTTCTATATATCTGCCTTTCTATCTATCTGCCCTTCCATTTTTCTATATATATATATATTAATTCTAAAACTTCGCTCAGTGTAATAAATTTGTTTTTCTAATGCTTGTTTTTCAAATCGTTTTGTAATTGAAATTTACGCGAATTTAATTAAGTCGTTGAAACGTCGACGTAGATATTTTCATTTGCTTTGTTTGTATCTTCGATTTTTGCTGTTTTGTTGTTGTTGTTGTTTTTCTTCACTACTATCAATTTTCAGTAGACATAAAATTGTGTTTGCGTTCATTATTTAATTGTTTCAGCTTCAGTAACCAAAATTGGGCGCATTTACCGGAAATAATTGCACACTTCTATGTCTCGTAGTCAGTCTAATTCTATTTCTCTCTTCATACAACCACCTTCCGCCAAATGTATGTCCGTCGTTGTATCTACGCTTTCTAGGCTTGGTCTGTCTGTCTGTGTAGCCAAGCGTTCTATGATTTCACTTGTTGTAAACGTTTTTGTTGTTATAATTTATATATATATATATATATATATATATATATATATATATATATATATATATATATATATAGTATATACATATGTATCTCAAATAGTTTCTACTCAAAGCAAAAGTTATAATGTATCTCGCTCTAATTGCATTTCTAATTGCTTTGGAATTTATGTGCTAGCGCAACAAAATTTGATTGGACAGTTATGTCAGTTTGAGTTGTTATATAGCTATCGTATATAGATACATATGTATCTGTTTAAGTGACTTTGAAATTTATATTTCACTGATTCAATTGAACGCAAAATTTTATGTTATGACCTGCTGCTGTTGCTATTCAATGTTTGGCATTCCTTCGATGAAATTAAGCTTGACAGATGTCATTTTGAAGCTGATGAAATGCCAAAATGAGTGTGTGTATATTCTTGGAATTTTTTTATCATATATTTATAGTTTTAATGAGCTGAATACAGGCATGCTGACCTAATTTTATTTTATACATGCGCTTTTTGCATGATCGGTTTTTATGAATTACCTAGGTATGCATACTTTTTGACCTCGCTACTGTCTTATGTGCTGATGGCCGCCAAATTTACATGTAGGCCTATGATAAGCATATAGTACGCTATGCGATAAGCTTGGTATGCGCTGATAAAAATGACTAAACGAGCTTAAAAAGGTGAGATACATAAGTAGCGCATAGTAACAATGAAGTTTATTGAGACAAATTGTGCAGTTTTACTTATTTTTTCTTTTAAATATTTAGTTTAAATTCATTAGTTTAGATAGTTAACAGCAAAATAAGCAGCCTGTTTATAACACAAAACATATACCGTTAACTTTTTGCTGAGTTTTGTTTATATGTTAGTTTGTTAACTATAAATCACACACAGCTGTTTGCTGCCATACATTTAGTAGTGTGTGCTTAGCATAGCTAACATTTTCTATATATTCGAAGCTGCTTATATATGAGCATGTCTAAGGTTGCTTATACATTTTTCATACCTTTTGCTAATAAACAATTATACAAATAGTAGTAAACACTATTCTCTAAGCTCTAGAATCTCTAGAATCTCTAGAATCTCTCAACCAATTCTTTGTTTCTCTGTGAACTTCACTTATACTATCTTTAATGCTGAAGCTAACCATAATATCAAAGCGCTTAAAACTATTTGAATACAAACATAATTTTCAATTTACATTTGCTCAACTAAATTAAAAATTATTCAGCTAAATTGAACAAAAAAAAAAAAAGAACTTCAACATTTGCTTAATCAACTTTACATAATTTACAATTAAAATTTTGCTTCGAAAAAATTAATAAAAGATATAAACGCAAAATAATTTCAACTGTCCGTCTGTCTGACTGACTTCCTCAATTCAAAAATGTATTGCCTTTAGGTAAAATATACATATAAAAAAATGCCACAAAACCGCAAATGAAAGAATTCTAAAGGCAGATATAAGATACAGATATACAGCGCATATATTTTCTGCTTGATTTTCTGTGTAATTGTTATATTTTGCAATAATACCTTTTTAATTGGCACTATTGTCATGTGTTTATTTCATGCGTGCTTGTCACAAAAGCCAGAAAGAAAAACTACAGAAAAATATACGAAAAAAGTATCTAGATACAATTCATAGTGTATGCGTTATTGTTGTCTTTTATGAAGCCTTAAGCGCATTTATAGTAACAATGCCATTAAATTGTGCTGCCTGCTAAAAGATTCGCGGCGTTTTTTTTTTAATTTTATAGCTATTGTCTTAAAAAAAATAACAAAAAATGCATATAACATAAAAGATACAATTTAAATATTTGCTGTTTAAAAATTTGCGGAAAAATTTACCAAAGAAATTTGCACTCAAGGAAGAAATAGCACTTGTGCTCTCTGTGTGAAGGGTGCAATGATCTTTGGCTGAAAAGTTGACTGAACACGAAAAAGCAGAAAAAAAAAATATTTGCGTGTAGCATTGTTGCACAAAATTTGCATATCTTTTGGCAAGAGTACGTACATAAATTGCCAAAAATAAAGAGATAATAGCAAAAAAGAAATAAATACATATAAAAATAAAAAATAAAATTGAACTTCACACAATGTAAGGCAAATTTAACATTTACTAAGCATGAAATTATGTAAATTTTATAGAAAAAATCAACAAAAAATTACAAACATCATGCAAATTGTTGTTAGATGTAGAAATTTTGGCTTAGTTTAAGTTACTATAAAATTTTATAGCAACTTTGAAATGTGTGAGCACACAAAGTTTAATTTAGTATAAGAATTGGTTGAGTATTAAGAAGTATCTAAACTTAATTTAGAAGTATCTCTAAACTTAAAAAAAGTTTGCTATAAAATTATAATTTCATTAAATCTTCAAAGAAACATTAAATTTCGGTGTTAATGTCAAAACTCAACTCAACTCAACTCAACTCAACTAGTTTATGTAGTTTTAAGTTAGTAGTCGGTATATTCAACATTGGTTTTGATAGTTTTATGAATTTTATTTCAGTATAGTTCATATTGGGCAACTGCAAGTCTACACTGGTATTTTGTACCAAGTTTTTTTTGAACCAAACCACATTACTGTTGCTTATTATTGAAAACATTCTTTCCAATTCTTTGCTTCAACTTATTCCAAAGAATTTCAATGGCATTTAAGTATGGTGTAGAGTACTACATGACTTAAGTCATTGAATTGATTTTTATTTTACACTCACAGCTACTAAGTTGCATTGCCAATTTGACAAAATAGATGTGTGTTTCAAGTTGCTATAATATTATAGCAAGTTGTACAAATCAAGCGACTAGAAAGAAAAGTATTTAAAAGTTATTTATAAATAAAAAAGGTATACTATTTTTTAAGCACATCGACATAGGGCAAAAAACTATCTGTAGCTAACTAATAGTAGCTAAATTGAGCTGAAAGTGTTTGCTATAACACACATAAAGCCATAATTGTTATGCAACTGCAGATTATTCAATTATAGACAGAGGTATAGTTTTGTTATATGCTATAAGTTACACTCATAGCTTATTTACTACTTCAACCAATTAAATTTTCACTGCAAAAATATCTTTGGTATTTTAATTGAAATATTTTCGTTGGCTGTGCCCTAAAACCGTAAAACCGTAAGAACAAAAACCAAAACAAAACTTTTTCTTTGTTTTTGTGTATTTCCCAACCCAAAAATACAAAAATATGAAAACGATTCCACCAATTTCTGTGCTGTGTGGGCTGTATTGCGAAATGTTTTTCCAGTTGTGCTCAATAAGTTGTTTTTGTTTTACGATTGTGTGTTACTACTTTCAACCTTTAGTAATTGTTATCGCTGATAAATTGAATGCAGATAAGAATTAAAAAACAAAGTTTCACGCATATGGCAACCTTTGCCAGCATATTTCTCACTTATGTTTGTACACTAGTATGTTGTTTGTTATCATAGATCGTCTACCTTTGTAGCTGTGTATATGGCATAGATACTCTCCTTCTGCTGTATCTGTATCTGTATCTGTATCTGTGTGTGTGTTTTTTTTTTGTATCTTTGTGTGTGTTTGTGTCTATATAACAAATCAATTTGACTTAATTAACACCTTGAAGTTTTGTAGCGCTACAAATGAAGTTCGTATTTAACGTTTCTTAGATTATAGGGCGCATTTTTGACAAATTTGTTTGTTAGTTTTCTGTTTTTTGTTTTTTGTTTTTGTATCTTTGTATCTATTTTGTGCTGTTGTTGTGCGTGTTGGCAACGAGGCGTAAATTTAATTAGTTTTATACATGAGACGACATGCAAAGTGTTGTTTGTTATAGCTATTAACTGAACGCACGAGCGAAAATAAACTATCTTATAGATACAACAGTTAGACAGGCGCATCGAAATTTAGCAAGCAATTAACTTAAAATGAGTGAGGCATAATATTTAAGTAAAAAAATTGTATAAAATAGATTTTTTCGCAGTTTATTATTAGTTTTGTTTTGCAGTATTATATTTTGGACTGTAGTTTGTTGTGTTTGTGGAATTGTTTTTGCCATAAGTACTTTTTATTAAACCGACAAAGTGAACTATTGTATAAAAATGTTGAATACTACAAACTATTAGACTTCATTGTATCCAAATACTAGCTTGATAGAACTTTATTAGTATTTTATTATATGTACACATTTCTAATTGAATAGCAAAGGCTAGAGCGCTTGGGTTAAAGTTCCGCACAGGAAAAATATCTTTGCATATCAACATCATATCACATCAATTGTGAAATTCTGGGTAGAATTTATTAAAAAAGTACAATTTTGTTGTATTTATTTTTATACCCTGTTTCATAGGGAAAAGTGTATATTAAGGTTATGCAGGCAACAGGAGGCATGGTAGACTATATAAAGTCGATATAGACATGTCCATCACTCAGTCCGTCCGTCAGTCCATCAGTCAATAAGTCCATCAGTCAATCAGTCCGTCTGTTTCAACGAACACAATCCGAAGACTATAAAGTATAAATATTTTAAATTTAGATATTTAGACTGTCATTTTCCCTTTTCATGTAACTATTATAAAATGAATATGCCAACCACAAATTAAGGGGTAGCCACTATACCAACCTCGGCCCCATTTTTAAGTTTTTGTACGAATTTTAGAGACGTCTTATGTAAAGATGCCAAGTTTGCTGTATCTTATGAAAGTACTAATCAAATATTACGCATACGTTCAGATCAAGTCGCTATAAGGCGTAGCTCCCATACAAACTAACCCTTCATTTTTACGTTTTGTTTTTGTACCATTCACACATAGTGTGAAATGTTATTATCAGTTTGTCTGAAAGTTTGTAACGCATTAAAGGAGCCATCGTAGACCCCATAAAGTATATACATTCTTGATCAGCTCGACGAGACGAATCGATCTAGCCATGTCCGTCTGTATGTCTGGCTGTATGTTGTTGCGCATATTTCGGGGACTAATTTTTTGCTAGCCAGTTGAAATTTTGAACGTATACTTCTTTTTATTCCAGTTTAATAGAGGGTCAAGCTTGACTCGCCACGCCAACTTTTTGGGGTAGCCCCCATACAAATTCAACGCCCACTTTTGACTTTTTGTATGAAAAACATTTTTATTGTAGGTAATATCAACTTAATAATTGATATAGTAACTTTTAGTGGACGGATGCTTGACATATACATTAATGGCTGGGACCCGCCCATTATTTGGGCTAGCTCCCATACAAACCTACTGCCCACTTTTGACTCTTTGTAAGAAAACTTCTTTATTAAAGTCAATATTAGGTTGAAATGCAAGGTGGTGTCTTTTTATGCTCAGCCGCTTAACATGAATAGACTAACGGGCGTGCCCCGCCCACTATTTGGGGTAGCTCCCATACAAACCTTTGGTCCACTTTTGACTTTTTGTAAGAATAACTTTTTGATGAAAGTCAATAATAGGTTGAAATGCGATATTGTGCCTTTTAAGTGACAGCCGCTTAACTTACATAGACAAATGGGCTCGGCCCGCCCACTTTTTGAGTTAGCACCCATACAAACCCACAGTGCAATTTTGTGTTTTTTATGAAAAAATCCTTCATTTAGATCAATATTAGCTTGAAATTCGATTTTGTGGATTTTAAAGGACAGCCGCTTCATATACATATGCAAAGGGGCGTGTCCCGCCCACATGTTGAGGTAGTCCCATATAAACCCACAGTTTACTTTTATGCATTTGTATGGAAAACGTCAATATCAATTTGAAATTCGATATGGCAGTATCTGACACATCTACTACATCGCTTCATACACATCTACTAGTGAGCATGTACCACCCATTTTTTGGTGTTGCCCCTAATTAAACCCCCACTTTTATGTATTACAATACTATTTAAAGTTTCGTGTGAATGGTATTAGCGCTTCGGTTCATCCGAAGTTAACGTTTTTTTCTTGTTTTTCTTTGAACCATTCATAACTTACGTTTTTTTTTTTTGACTAATAGATTCTCTGCTGCTTTGTCCATTTCAATAGAATCCCATTTGCGCAGATAGCTGAGCTAGCCTTGTCCGTCTGTCTGTCTGTCTGTCTGTTAGTTTTTGCATATTTTTTTGTGGAACTATTTTTGTGATAGTCGGTTTTTAAGTTTTTTTTTTTGTTACCCTAGTTTATAGAATATCCATATTGCAAACAACAACGCACGCTTATACGAACTTCTTTATTGAAGTCATTATCAGCTTAAAATTCGTTATGGTGGATTATTATGGACGGTCGCTTTACATAAATATTATAATACGCATGTTCCTCGTATAATTGAATAGAAACGCTAATGTGGTTTGAAGTACTCTGCTGATTTATATTTATTGAAAAACGAAATTTTATAATTCCGTAGCAGTTTATGCATTTGCAGCATGAAGTCCAGTTGTTTCTCACGCCAATTTAGTCGATTTTTGTTTAGTATTTTGAATTTTATGTTTTTTATTAAAATATAAATGTATGCTCTATTCCCTGCCTTAAATAATTGATGCTAGGCGTAACCCTTTATCAATAGCGCTAGATATGGCAAAGGTAGATGTGAAATAATAATCGAAGCATACAAAAAAGAATTGTTAGCTCCCATACAAACTAACTTTTCATTTTTACGTTTTTTTTTTTTTTTATGAAATTGTTTTGTATGTGTTCTTTATTAAGCTAGAAATGCCAAATATATTTTATATATAGGCTCACATTGGTTCACTTTAAGGGTGAAAAAAAAACTGCTCGAGTTTTTAGTTTTTGAAAGCAAATTTGTTATTTTTAATTAATTCGAAAATTTCATTGACAAAATACCTCGCATATGTTCAGCTCGGACGTGTAGAGAATATGGTTCATATTAGCAGCCTTAAACAAGGATGGTGCAAAGTATCTCGAAGTCAAGTGCGGCGCTCTTTCTTGTGTTTTTGTTAATTCTACAGGTTATACAAGAAAAGAATCTAAGGCTTTTTAAAATCTTCTTCTTTAATATATTCATGAAAGTTCATGCATTTATTCATTTTATTAAAATTAATTTTTTATTTCGAAGTTTTTCGCAAGAATAGTTTAATTGCAATACGCATCATATAATGTGAAACCAAAGATGACATTTCAAGTTTGGAATATGTGAAAAGTGTTTATTCAATCGCATCAAAAGCTGGCAGACAGCTTAAGGCTATTTATAAATATAATCTTAACTTAATAAATGCATTCAATCACATTTTTTGTTTCTGTATGATTTTCTAGTGCATCAATTATGATTCACATAATAATAATATGCATACAGCCAAATCAAGCAGAAATGAATGGTGAAATTTATACATCAAGAGCCATCTCATTTTCAACTTTGTTAGAGGATTGTTAGAGAAAGTGCGTGACATAGGTATCTGCTTGGCACATGAGGAGATATTTTTATTTAACACATGTCAAGATATATTTATTTAGTTTTTTGATTTTATACATTTAGCAATTTTTCAAAATTTTATGAATAATCCGAGAACAGCGCTCTTAAAAATAGAGTAGTACATAAGAATTGTATTGACTTACTTTTTATTGTTGTTGCATTACTAAACTGCGTAGTTTTAGTTAGAATTGTATTTTGTTGTATTATATACTGTATATACTTTTTTTCTTTTTGTATCTTTTAGATACTTTTTATACACTAGACTTTTTTTCACGGTACACTACACTTCAATAACGCATTATGCTGTTATGCTGGAAAAAATAAATTTTTTTTTTTGTATACATTAGTTACATTTATCTAGTGCTATGTGCAGATAGCTTTGTTATCTTATCTACTAAGCAATTATAAAACGCGACACGCAACTGAGAGTTAGCTGGTTAGATAGTAGATATAAAAAAAAAAGAGCAAGAGTTACAAACGCGCGCACAATATTTAATAAAGTAATTTGTTTAAATATATTTGCAATAATTTTATATAGCTTCATTTATAATGTAGCATTGCATTTTATAAATTTTATTTTTATTTTGCACACTGCTGCACAAAAGATACATCGCTCTAGCGTTTTGCAGCATAAGATACTTTTCTTTAATCGCTGAAATACTTTTAACGCTTGCACACCTGCTTAACTAATTTATGCATATGACGCGTTGGCTTTTAATGCTCTGAATGCTTCAAATAGTTTGCGGCTTTGTGCCTAAATTTTGTTTTGTTTTTGTTCAGCGGAAAAACTTGAAAGAAATTTTTAATAAAATTCACACGCTTTGAAATAGCCTGCGTTTGCTCACTTTAAATATTTTTTGTTTTA
This sequence comes from Leucophenga montana, assembly GCA_035044765.1. Lineage (NCBI taxonomy): Eukaryota > Metazoa > Arthropoda > Insecta > Diptera > Drosophilidae > Leucophenga > Leucophenga montana. The sequence continues at coordinate 143,206 of JAWNNQ010000146.1, read as the reverse complement.
TTTTTTATTTTTAATTTTATTATTTGCACAAATATAAATGAATAGCAAAAATTTATGCAAAAGTATCTCACAGATACAATTTTTTTGTTACACACACGCGCGCAAAAGTTACAAGAACCGCTCGCATTCAACGCTCAAGTTTGTCTGAACTAAACGAACAAAAAGTTTAGCGTAAACTTGAGATACATTCGTTATCTTGACGATCGTTTGATGCGCGCTCTCTTGCTCTCTATCTCTCTCCCACTCTCTCTCACTCTTACACTCACACTTACACTCACACTCACGCTTGTTGACTGTTTGCATGAACCGGCTAAAAATGCCGGTGCGTCAATGCTATGGCTCATATATGAAATACTCTTTGCGCGTAAGCTTTTGATCATAAGCGTTGCTCTTTTGTTTTCATAGCATGCTCTTTTTTTTTTCGTGTAAGCTTTTTTGAGTGCAGTTTGTATTTCAAAAAATTGTTGCTTGAGTGTTTTATAGCAAAAACATAGAATTTTGAGTGAGTTTAGTAAAAACTTCAATGTGAGTTAAAAAATTTGTAGGAAAACATATAAAAAATCAAAATTTTTCTATAAAAAGAAAAACAAATTTTTAAAAATTAACTTGAGAATAGTAGTAGACACTATGGAAATGTAGTAATTTGTAGAAAAATGCTTTGCTATTTGCACATTTCTATACAAAAATTTACAAAAAAAAAGTATCTGTGAATGATATGCCACAGTCAGCGGAAGGAGAATTTCGGCTTGAACCATTCCGTACCAATGTATCTACTTCGAGAACAACTGAAACTGTACAGCAACGCACATCACGTCGTATGCAGCTACGTAGATAGCCTGCACACTGTGAATTGGCAGCAAAATTGGCAGGCTGGGTGCTCGGGTTGTTAACTATATTTGAAGCAATTGCATGAGATTCGGTATAAATTTATGTAAAAGATATCGGAAAAAACTAAGTTCAACTGGAATAAATGAGCGATGCTACGTCACAATAGAGAGAACAACCATAATCGGCGCACAGTGGTTTAAAAACGTTTGACGTTGCACAAAATTCTGTAACTTTTGAAACGCTCATGTTTTTAAAGATTAATTTTTTGTTTGTTTGTTAGATTAGAAATCGCGTAATGTTTTATACACTGAAGTAATGTTTTAAATTGTGTAAGTAATACCGGATATGCATAGCGCCAAATTCAGTATTTCGTAACATATTAATTATGCTAAGAAGCTGATTTTGTTTTTTCAGAAAAAACCTATTCAGGGGTGCCACAGGAATTGATTACGCTTGAATTTCGCTACAATTTCAATTCAACATGCCACAGACCTCATTTTCTAGCGAGATGCAAATAGCTTGTTATTGAGCTAATTGTACTAAATGCACCGCTAAAATATATTTTGTAAATAAAAAGTTCTATCGTTGCAGATAGGGGGTACAATTTCTGCTTAATTTACATCTAAACAATTAATAATTTAATATGTTTTAACTAATAAATTAGCATTTTACTAAACCAACTATGAAATCGCTAGTGTAAATTGCCAGTCACAGCTGACAGACAAGCGATTTGCATTTCAATGGTGCCACTTTTTTTAAAAAGATTTTCGAACTTAGTTTTTTGTTCGGTTAGATGGCAACGTCGCCATAGCAATATCATAAATTATGATATTGCTATGGCGACAAATTGGGTCCGATGCGCAACTGAGACGCTTGCGGCCTCGTGCCTCCTTCCTGAGTTGCCTCTTCCTTAACTTCTCGATCGCAATTAGTCTGACAAGCGGCCTGTTTTACTATAATTTTTTTAATTTTTCACAATTTGGAATTTTTTTTTCACTTTCTGTTTGCAACTCACCGCAATTCATTTGTTTACATTGTTTGTTGGCATTCACATGCCAACGTAAAAGTAGCGCACAGCTGGTAGAGTTACCGAGTATGTATACTTTTTAGTTTGGCGAGAAACCAATTTAAATTGTTTTGCTTGGAAACTACAAAAATAATGTCATAATTAATTTACATTTAACTAAATCTGACTGTAAAATATCAATTTTTCTATTGAAGAAAATCAAGTAATAATGCGGAGCAAACATTAGATTATTCTTGCGTGGTGTATACCATATGTTGCCAAGTTCAAAAAAGTTTGTGAAAATACTATAAAAACCAAATCGCTCCAAGTTCTCTATGGTGAAATTTTTTGTGCTATTTGGCAAATCACTAGCAGCCAAATCCGCTAGTGATTTCTGTGGCACTCCCCCATTATGATATTAACATATTACAATACGTTAAGTTATATTTCGATAACATGTGCACAGCTATTCACGCTTGGGTCACCTGAAGGCACCTGGCAGCCACAACATCTAATGTAAGGTGCTAAATTAATTTTTTTTAGTATTTTCCATAAGTTTCGAGCTAATTAGATTTCATTTAAATTGATATGTCACGCTCACTTTTTAAGGTAACCTCCATGCAAACACATCACACACATTACTGATTTTGTATAAAAAAAACTTCTGCATTTAAGTCGTTATCAGCTTGAAAGTCATTATGGTGGATTACACAGGCCAACAAAATTCGGGTCATGTAATTTTCTGGAAAGCTGAGGTCATTTTCGAAGTAATTTGGTGACCTCAGCTGGAGTCAAACTTAGAATCCGAATCCGTGCTCAGAATTGGCCCATCAGCTCAGGATTTTGAGATATTTGAGGTTATGTACTGACGTCCGTCTGTCTTCCGTATATCGTCCATCTGTCGTCCGTCTGTCGTCCGTCTATCTGTCCGTCTGAATGTGGGAATCAGTTTTTAATATTTTCAGTTGTAAATCGGCAACTAGACTTATTTTATTTTTCTTTCAGGCTTTTGTATGGAAAAACTATGTATTACGCTTAATATCAAGTTTAACGCTTTTAAGGAGTAACTAATTAAATAGAAACGCAAAAGTTTGAAGCACCCTGTTGATATATATATATTTTCTGCAAAACGAACTCTTATAATTCCGTTGCAGTTTATGCATTTGCAGCTGGAAGTCCAGTTGTTTCTCACGCCAATTTAGTCGATTTTTGTTTAGTGCTATACATTTTTTGTATTTTGAAAGTTTGAATTTTTTTTAGTGTGGGTAACTGTTTGTGTACAATTTTCCATGTTGTTCCATTTTGGAAAATGCTTGGACTGGCAAGAAAAAGATAATTCTCGGAGAATCGAAACAGTTAAAATTTAAACGTTCGGTTTCAGTTTGTTTTTGAAAAAAAAAAAAAACGGATTGCTTACATAGATACTTACCTAGATAACAGCATTAAATTAATAGAATGCTTAATTTGTTGGAGTTCCATTCCGCTTTGTCACTTTTGTTCTTCATATTTTTGCTTAAGAAATACACAAGTAGTTGGCGTTGGTTGGCTTAAAAAATTGAATTGGCTTAAAAAATTGAAAAGTTATACCTGCAAAATATACAAGGTGGGTAGATGGGCTGTATGGGAACTTGGTCTCCATATGATGAGCACATGCCTATTAAAATATACGTATCTGGCGTCTCATTAGAAGCCACCATATCGAATTTTAAGTTGATATGGGCTGAAATAAAAAAGTGGGCGAGGGGGTTTGTATGGGAACTCGGGCAATAATTAAGCTTGACTTAACAAACGGTTTCCAAACGCCTAGGAGAGATGGAAAAGAATCAGAAGTTCGGCAGATGAGTACCAAGAAGACAGATAGAGTGCAGATGGAAAATAACATACTTACTTACTTAGGTGGTTCTACAACAGTCTATCGGTCAAGGCCGCATGTACGAAAGCGCACCATTCGGTGTAGTTTAGTGCGCGCTGGCGCCAGTCGCTGGCAATCTGGAGCTTCTTCAGGTCATCATAAACCTGATCTTGCCATCTTAAGCTCGGACGTACTCTCTGACGCCGTCCACCAATCAAGTTCAGGTTTCCGACGTAAACCTTTAGTGCTGGAGCTTCGGGGTTCATCCGGTGAGGATGAGATAAGGGGACCAAAAATCATACGAAGAATCTTTCTCTCGAACACTCCTAAAAACGCTGTATCCGTTGATGTCAGTGTCCATGCTTCTGCGCCATACAGCAGGACCGGGATTATCAGTGTCAGTTATAGATTTTTATCTTCATAGTTCGATAGAGGGCTCTACTTCTAATTTTGGAAAGAACATGCGAAATATTAAACGAAAGATACAAAAAAAGAGTCGATTTTGCATCGTATTGTTACTGTTGATGGTAAGTGTATTTTTGTAGAATCCCAATCCCATCATGGATTGACCCAGGCTCAACATTCACATAGAACGCAAAACCGAATCGATTTGACAAGAGGATGACGCTTGCGTGTTTGGTGAGATCAGAAGGATGTGGTCTATTTTAGAACCTGATGGAACAGTGTATACTAAAAACAATTCAATGATTTGCACCGTTCGCTGCTCAAAATACAACCAGAATATAGAAAAAGACAATAAGGAACATTTTTCTCCATGACAATGGACCATCACACACAACAAATCTGGTTCGCAATATGTTCGAAACACTCAATTGGAAAGTGTTAGCTTATGCGACTTACTCACCGTACTTGGTTCCAATCAGATTCCCACTTGTTTGCATCGATGGGTCAGCGATATAGGCTGAACAGCGTTTTGATACGTACGAAGTTATAAAAAAAGTAGTTCGATGAATGCTTTGTGGCAAAAGAGGATGGTTTTTATGGGAGTGATATTCACAAAATGCAAGAAATATGGGAAAACTGTGTAATTAGCGATGGAGCGTACTCTGAATAAAGTAATTTTAACATTCTTACGCATCTAGGTAGCTTCTTTTTTTTTCTTCTTTTTAAATAATCTCCATTTTAATCTTTTACTGCTGGAATGTTTAGACTAGAAATAGAAGAAGTCTCCATACCCGAAATAGAAGTAGTATGAGTCTTCATACACGATTTAATTTCAATAACTTAAAAACTAGATAAATACTTCTGATACATACAGATAGGGGACAGATAATCAGACGGACAGATAGTCAGACGGACAGATAGTCAGACGGACGGGCATAACTAGTTCGTTACGTCTCTGCGAGCTGATTAAGTATATATGTATATACTTTGTAGGATCTAAGATACTTAATGCATTACTGAAGCACATAAAATTAAAAACATATAAGCTAAATGTAGTCGTAAAAGGAAATTCAAGCGTATTACTTCATTATTCTGGAACAAATACAAAGTGCAGTAATAACGTGCAGTAATAACGTTTTTGTATTTGCATATTATAATACTGACTCAGAATCATTGTCTTTACTATACGATATAAAAAGCACAGAATAAATTCTTTTGGACTGTTTAAATTCACTTCACTTTCATGTCATGCAAAAAATAAGGCACTGACAATTTTTCTTAAAAGAATAAAGTATCTAGACGCATAAAAAATAAACGAAAATGCAGCATGAAGAAAAATTGCCTGTAATATATTTTTTAAAAATTGCACTGAAAAATTGATAATAAATTGTTTTTGTTTTTTTCTTCAGTTTTTCCGTTTTTCTGTTTTTCCATTTTTCCGTTTTTCCGCAGTGGCTCAAAGCCGTATGCGGCTGAACGGATGGACGGATGGACAGACGGACAACAGTCAATCGCAACGTGCGCTAGACGTTAATGGCGGTAAAGCATTTTACTCCAGCGCGTGTGCGCAATGCAAATGCCAGCAGCAGATACAATATACATATTCTCATAGTACGTATAGATACTACATATATGCAACACGTATCTACTGCTTAAAATGCATGCGTTGAAATATGGTACAGCAGCGAGTTCATTGCCAGGATTAACCTAAATCTGCAGCGCTGCGTGATAAGTTGATAAAATATTTTATGGAGAAGTGCAACATCACAAATTGAATCAATGTTGATTGAAATTATTTGTAGATTTTTCAGCAGTTTTTATTGAAGCAATCTGAAACAACAAATTGATGACATTTATAAAAAAAAAAAAAACAAAAAAAATGCTTTTTATTACAATTGTTCAACATATATATTTGTTTATATACAAAATTTAAGTGAGTGCTTATAATATTTCAGGAAGTGGTTGTGAAAAATATAAAAATAGAACTTTGACTGTAATATTTTTCACAAGCAGTCCGCAGTTTAGATGGCCAGCTCATAAAATTTCAAAGTTTTACTTACAAAATGCTCAAAGCCAGTTGTGATTTTGTATGGGCACTACATCTAAAAGTGTGCAAAACACGCTCATTTATATACTTGGGTGGCGTTCGTCATAAGAAGCCACCATATTCACTTTCAATTTGAAATTGGTTGTAATTGAATTCCGCATAGAAGCTATAAAATGGATAGATCCAATGGACATGCTACGTGCATTTATCCATTCAAATTATCCAAACCTCGAGGAACTGAGGAACACACTCACACAACAAGACAGACAGCAGACAGACAGACAGACAGACAGACAAGCAGACGGACATGCCAAGTTTGACTCATCTTATTGAGCTGATCAAGAATATAAATACCTTATGGAGTGAGTCTCTGGCCTATTTTGACTGCAGAAACATGTAGCCACGAAGTTCTCATCAGTCTACCGATTGCACATATACATTTATCTTTTCTGCAAATTAAGAATTCAGTTCTTGGTCTCTGGTAAAATGGGTGTTGTGGTGCTCTTGAATGAGCGGGCCGATTGTCAACGGAATTTCTGCATCAGTGGTGCCAATGAAGTCCTTTTTATATTGTTGATGGAGATTCATACGCTCGTTGGCACTAAATCAACGCAATGTGCAGCTTCTTGAAAATAAAGCATTGAAATTGTATATTTTCAATAAGATGTCGTAATATTGCCAGTGATACTTATTCGTTTAATATAAACTAATGTTCTCGCTGTGGTTGAAATTCAGCTAATATAGCGACAATACAACACAGTTCTGTACCGTTTGATAATGCTGACAGACAGCGTTTAGTATGACCAACATGTTGTGCTCAACATAAAGTGGGCCCGTATGATGCTACAATAATAAGGTAGCATGTTGAGAGCGAACGGCCTCGTATGTCACTGGCCAAACAATAGTACGATTTGAATGCTTGTGCTGAACGGTTCGATTCGTGGACAAATCTTTTCTTTGTTGCTGTGCGCATGGTACAATAAGTATTGTATTGCGCCATGGCTGTCCGTCTGTTGTTGTTTTTTTTTTTTGCATATTTACTATAATATCGATGCACAATTCTAGTTGCTGAATCTTCATAAAGACACACCCAGACACATGCAAAAGCTAACGAAACACAAAAACAACTCAAAACAAACAATTAATCTTGCAACTCTTTCTATCCTACACGTTCATATGGATAATCTTGCAACTCTTTCTATCTTATGCGTTCATATTTATTTGCCCAAGTCAGCGCTCAGTACGCTACCTTATTATTGTGTTCGTATAAGCGTATTCGTAATCTGTTTCTTTAATGCAGAGAGCATTAAGTATGACCAAAACGTTGGCCTCAACATAAGGTTCGCTCGTATAAGCACTTCGTTCCTATTTCTCTTCACAATCTGTCTAACAGAGAGAGAGATAGAGAGAGAGAGAGAGAGAAAGTTAGAAGATTGTGTATTTTACTTTGTATGCGCTTCGCTAATATTTTGGTGATTGGCTGCCTATTTGTTGTTGTTGTTGTTTTTGTGAATGGTGTACGGTGCAAACACAAAAACGTAATAATATACAAAATTCATAGATTGCGCTCGATTGAGTCGACCGTTAGTCATACGTACTCGTACTTATAATATAGCAACAACTTACAGATACTTTATAAGCACACTCGTATACGTCTACTTTGTCGAAATAGGTATTTCTCAGTACAAGATTTTCTACAACAATTCGTTTCGCTTGCAAATTGGTTTAACGAGGTTGCTGCACTTTTCACACGTATCGTATCTCTGCTTTTACGATATAATTTTATTATAGCCACATTGGCTTTTTATATTTATTTAAATACATTTATTTATTTTGTTGTTGCTTTTGTATATTTTGCATATAAAGACTTTAAATTTACAATTTGCAAATAAGCCGCAAAAACACACACACACACACACACACGCATGCACTGTTCTATAAAATACGTAATAAGATAAGCATTTGCTGAGCTTCAGCAGCATCAACGAACAGAGTCAACGCCATTACTAAAGGCGCCCGTTTGCCCGTTCGCCCGTCCATTTTTGTTGTCGTCAGCCATGTTTGTTCTGCTTTTTGTTGTCAACAACTGAGATTTTATGCCCAGTAAAGGCAGCAGTCTTCACACATGTAGCCAACGACCGACTTGAGGAAATATTGATACAAACTTGAGCTGCTGCTGGATGCACCAGGCCTGGTCGAGCTAGTACATGCAAGTATGTATCTACTTGGCTGGCTTTCATGGCTGCATCTTCTACTTCTGGTAAAATCTTCTTTTCTCACATTGGCCTTGCTTGTCTTCGTAATTTTGCTGTTTGCATATTTGCATTTTTGTGCAAACAACAAAAGCTGCTCTAGTCATAATGATAAGATACAATATCTATAACCTCAAACATGCATTTGCTGCATGTTGAACATATAATATAGAAATTAAGAGCATTGCAAAAGTTTAAAGTCATCATATGTGAAATTAATTTTGCTGCCTTGTGGTATAGCTTTAAACTTGAAATTCTTTAAACTTATTTCACTATAAGCTTCAAACGAAAGGGTTTATCAATATGGTCACAACAATTAGGTATTTTAATAATAACGCACACTTAAATTTTTTCAGAATATGTCAACGTCTAATGGTCAGTTAAGGTTTACATTTTTCCTATGGTGAAGTTCACGAAAGAGCAACGTTTGCGCTTATTAAAGTCGGAATAGTCGTTCCACCAGATGGGCTCTGCGTGCTATAGTGTATAAATTCGAGTCAATATATTCATTGTTGGATCTTCCTGTGGCACAGAGATAACGCACCAGTTGAAATATCGAAAATATTGCATTCGTAAGTGCTTGAGTTCAAAATGAGCCAGATCTATTGATTTCAAGTCGCACAGTGGTTCGTTATCAGGTTAAACATTTGGCAAAACTCAAATACCGCGTTGTTCGATTTGGCCAAAATAACATATTTTCTGGATTAAAAATTGCTGCTGTTCTAACATGCCTTAACAAAGATGTTTTAGAGTCCGACAGCGTTTAGTTTTTGATCTTTCGAGAAATTTTGCATGTATATTTTTTACTAGTCATTTTTTTTAGGACCACTGCAACTCTGCTGATAGCTCTCGAGTGGGAAGAGATTAGTACTCAGTTATGTTTTGGCTACGATGTAAAACTTTATGCGGTGTAGAGTTTAACAAATTGTTTGTGTATTGTTTCGTGAGGAGTTCTTCGGGTCACGTGGCTGACGTACCAAACTTTTGGTGATCTACTTTTTTCCTGCAGCTTAGAACAGTTAGTAAAACCTGCATCTTTTTAATACTGACTCCTTTTATATGAGCCATGCATGATTTCAACGTTTTCGAAACATTTCCTAGCTTTATTACCATCATTGGTGCTTCCATATAATGGTTTCAGCAGATGCACTAACAACTTAAGTTCCTTGCGAAATGCTTCTTTTTAATGCCTACTGCTTCATCTTTTTTTTTGAGAGAGGAGGTACGTAAGTATAGACAGTAGGTTGGTACTTTTATTAGCTGAAGGTAAAATATGTGAGACTGAATGATTTATATCTTATAGTCTCTTAGAACTTGACATTCGGACAGACAGACGGATTGAAAAGCGGACCTACAGACGGACATGTTGGTCCATAATTTATAAACTCTTGGAGCCTAACTTTTTTTCTAAAAATCTTCTACTGCAAACTTCATATCGACATCTTTATTCGTTCAGAAGTTATGATTTCTGTCAACTAAAAAGTCAGAATGGAACACTGTGCGCCGTTCACTGGAATTAGGGCATCTCCGCAAGCACATTGTTACGAATTTTGCATAAATATCTTGGCCTACACTCTTATAAGATCAAACTAATTTAAGAACTGAAGCCTCTAGATTATTCAAAGCACCTTAACTTCTTCGAATGGGTTCTGCAAGAGTTTGAAAAAATTCATCGAAAAATCAACTTCATCGAATTTCAGCGATGAAGTTTATTCTTCGCTTAATGGCTTTGTCAATAAGCAAAGTATGTGTTATTCGACAGCAACAGTAACTCATGTGCTCCAAAAGACACCATTGCATACACAAAAAGTGACCAAGCGGTGTTGATTTCATGCCGGAGGCGTGATTGTATCGTATTTTTTAGTCGCTGAAAATGAGCATCATATAACGGTCATTGGAGTTCACGTGGCATGTTGGAAGACTATTTGTATTCAGAATAGGATGAACTTGACATCATTGCTATGTTATTCCAAAAAGTAGTTGCCACATTCCACACAGTTGGTCAAACAATTATTCCATTGAAAGGGAACTTTGATAACCATATGATCACGAGAAATGGTGCGGTTGAATGGCCACCACGCTTATGCGAATTAAAGCCGCTTGATTTCTATTAATGGAGTAAAGTTAAGTAAAGTTAAACAACGCAAAAGCATTAATTGAACTCAGCAACCATATCAAACGCGAAATTGTCAACGCGATATGTGTGGAAAATTGGTTTCGAAGTATCAATCGCATACATGTATAATTTCAGCTCAATATCTAAATTGCGCATTGTTTCAGTTGAATACAAAATAGTTATGTGCTTATTGAAAACCCCCCATTATAAGTTTGTTAAATATGCTGCCAACCACCATAAATCGCATTCGTTTGTAGTCAAAATGAAATTAACACCCTTTAAGTTTCAAGTTTTATGCATTTCATTGTTTGACATTTAATCTAGGTCCTTAAATTTTAAATTCTACTCTATATATAAGCTTAATTTATAACCCTTAATTGCTGTCATACATACTTCCTTAGCTGGCAAAACTACTCAACCACAGCTTATCTAAGCATTCGGTTGCAGCATTTTCGGCTACGCTTCCAAAGATTTATGATCCAAAATAAACTTATGCTCCTACCTAAAACTAAACCCTGCCTAGCAGCATATCTGCAATGCATTTCTAATAAGCCTATTAAATAATAAATATTTTCACAAAAAGACCTTGTTTAAACCAATATGCAAAACCGAAAGTTATCAAAACCAATTTGCAGGCTGGCAGCGGAGTGGAGTGAAGTAATACTTAATGGAAGCTCCTGCAAAACCGAATGCCAAAATTCTAAGTGACAATTAGGTTTACATTTTCGGTTAGGCATAAATGCCGCACAAATTACATAAATTTGGATTTAATATTGGCTACCAAATGTACAAACTAACCAATAAATGTACGAACCAAGTCCTTTGCGTGTAAATTATGCCCAAAGGTCTCAGGAAACATAACCGCAACTTGCTTTAAATATGAATTTAGTTCAGAAGCCTCAGTTGAAGCATACTATAATGCGTATACAGCGTAGTTGTCTTTGTGTGTGTGTGTATAGGTATTCTTTAAAGTGTGAGTTTGTGTTTATTTGTGGCATGCTAAAGTCTGTTATTAAAGTAACTGCATTTAATTGGAAATTTAGTAGAAGAAGTAGAATTTTACTCAATATATTTTTTAATTGCTTAGTAGGCATAGTTTTCAAAAAAAACGTTTCTCAAACTTATTGCTAGTACCTGACCTTCTCCAGCGAGGAATTTCTGCATCTAGCTTCGGTTTCAGGTAAGAGTATTCCTAGATATCTGCAGGTATCCTGCTAACAGATGACAGGTAAAAATTGGGCAAGCATAAGGTTCAAACCCCTTGAATCACTGGGAGCAGACAATACCAATCCAGCAAAAATATCTTTTTATAATATTTCCTATAACGCAAATCCGTAACTCGATAGGCAGGAAAACGTTACACACTTATCAAAACGATTTTAGCATAATCAGCTTATCGTCTTTTCTCTTAAAGATGGTGCAACTGCTACTGGGTCTTCACCTAAGTGCTTCACCTTGGCTTAAGAAAATCTATTAAAACATGAAAACTTGGAACCTAAAAGTAAACGAACTGCTGCCAAGTGTGGTCTATGCGGATGATATAGCTATCCTACCTCCAAGCCTTCAGGGTACTAATGACATCTAATAGAAAAATATGGTTTATGAATAAACCCATTCAAAAGAGCGCTAATGCTCACTTGACAGGAAGCTAAATTCCGACCATAATTTTAAAGAACGTGCAAGGTAAATTACTACAGCAAGGATTTGAGCTTATTTTCGTAGCACTTTTGCCACTCAGAAGTGGGTACATTCAAAATGAGACTTCAACAGCTTCTTCAGGCGTTTAAAAAAAATTGAACTCGTAATTTATTTTTGTTGGTCTGTAAGGCGGATGACCTTTAAATTCATTATTTTGAGTGCTCACCATTCAGAAATGACTATCCTACAATGCTATAATGGAATAGTTGCGACATGACCAGTTTTCTTCAAAAACAAAACAAAAATAGGCGATCATTTGCTTCGAAGTGCATCGTCCGGGAACGCTTTTTGTACAGAAAGTTTCATTTTTGGAACAACATGAATTTTTCAAGTCACTGTCAATAACATTAAATGTGCTCGTACATCCAAACGTTCTGCGTATGTTTGTGCTATAAAATATCAGACTTTCTAATGAAACTGTCAGCTGACACCAGGGTTGCCAAGGAGCACTATATATGAGTTTACTTTTGTAAGAGCGATGTTTGTTGCACCCTATCGGAATATTCGTAAAGCATTTATATTTTCCAGGTTGAAAATTTACATATTCGTGATTTTAATTTATGTTTAATATTGATTCCGATCCTGAAGCTGGGTTGCCTGCAGAACTAAAGGCCCAAGATTTTCCTTTGTGCCTAGTTAGTTTATATATACTACCCGTTTTTTCGGCCGACAAGTTCTTAGAGTTGGAGGCAACAGGAAGCATAATGCATTGGTGGTCATTAGGTGAGGTTGTAAGTAAGAAAGCAGTGGTTTTTTATTGTACATCACTTTTCCACTAGCTCACTTTTGACTTCTCAAAATAGTACACGTCTGAAACTAGTCGAGGAAAATGTGAACTTCGGTTTGCAAAGTTACTGAAAGGTATGATTTACCTTTATAAAAACGTTATTCATTTCAAGGATATTCATTACTAGGATTTGGTCAGCTCAAACTGAGAAAGTTAGATAGCAAGGTTCCAGTGTCAAAGATGCTTTCTGGTAATACATTCTCCCAATCTGGATTACATCGAAATTAGGAAGTAGTGCGTTTGTTATGCTGGATAAATGGGACCACCGAGGTTATATGGAAGGTTATATAGTTAACCTTAAAATCAATGTTTTCAACTCTCTCTCTCTCTCTCTCTTCAGGCCGACACATAGCAACAGAATTTGCTCCGTTCAGGAATTTTTACCGTTTATTTCGCTAACAAGAACTCTTTAGTGAGTACCAAGCTTTGACGGATAGTAAGAAGTTTTTGTGGTAGGAAAAGAAATACACATCACCTGCTCAGTAGCTCACTTCTGCCTTTCCCCATACCGTAGCTCTCTTATGTACGAATGTTACTCAGGGAAAAACGGGTCTCTAAGTTTTTAAACGTTATGTATTACATCCATCGAATTAATGCGCCATTAATACTCCCAACTATTTCAGTTCTCTCACAAATAACGTTGATGCTGTACTTCTACTTTGTGGACACACTTTATATATTGTAGTTAGCAGCATAAACTTTACTAACAAAGCCGGCTGCAAATGGTTTAGTTAAAGTACGTTCAAAAGACGCTTATAGCGCATCAATTTATTGTTTTAGTTTGACTTGAAACGAATTTAATGCCTGGAAACAACAATGGGTGCCTATGCGTAATAAATTTTCTTCAATATAATCATAGGGACTCAATTATTTTCTAACTTAATCAATTTGAAATGAGCTTGTTTTACGCCTGACCTCGAATATTGGTGACATTACTTGCATATACTAGTTAGTTAGTTATAAAGCCCGTTATTTAGTTGTACGCTATAAATATTTTATGCAATTAAAATTCATGATGCTCTGCAGGCATAAATTCTGTCCAAAATTGGGCTTATAATACAAAGTAGAGAGTGAGTTATGCCAAGTCATATAGATTTTCTGCTCGGATGAATCTAGAAAAGTTACCAAAGCAATAAAACGACAAAACGTGCAGCATAACATGGCCGCCAAGTACATTAAAAAGCAAAATGGCGCAGCACACCGGAAATGCTTGAATGCCAGATGAAAATTATGAGTGGGCAGCATGTTGCATTTGGTTTTATGAGTTTTATTTTTCGCTATGGTATGCTATGGGTAGGGTATTATGATTATGCATTACATTTTAAAGAGCATTTAATGGGCGCGCGTGTGCGTGTCATAGAATATGCCCGGAGTGCCACACGTGGCAAGTATTTAGTCAAACAGCAGCTTACACGCATAATACTTGCTACAATTACCCGTACTCATATAGTATGTGTAGATACACGTAATGCAAACCATGTGTTTCTATTTGACTTGGTTTGGCGTGTAGTTCAACCGACTGCAAAATGCTTTATTCAAGCGGAAATGTTATTTGTTTTTGGTATGCTTGATTTGTTGCTTGAACCGTATTCTGCATTGCAGGTCTTTGCAATGCGATCCTTTGCCGCACTGCCAACGCGGTTATGTTTGTCACGCATATTTGTATTGTTTGAGTCATTGCACGTCGTTGGCATTATGTCAATGTTGTAGGATGTGACTCATTTTCTTGTATGTGAATTTGTGGTCGGTTGCCTCTCTGAGTGTGTGTGTGTGTTTCCTAATAAATAATTTCATTATGTGCTTTTGACCAAATGGACAATGCACGCTGCGCAAATTAACTAATTTCAATTAAGCACATAAATTAGAGGAAATGAGCACAGCATCAAGCGGAATTTATACTTAGTCCTGGCTGCAGACGGAAGTTCATAACATTAACAAGCATGATTGACGTGAATTGAGGTCTTCCTTTGCTAATATTCTACACACGGTAGAGTTAGGCATTAATTTTTATTACTAATTTCGCAGAAGTAATGCTGATAATGAGCAGAACGAAAGTTGCTCGAGAAAAATTTAATGTTAATTATGAATTGCATTTAGAAAATAGAAATTTGTACTCCCATCTGCACTGGAAGCTGTACAACTCTGTTGATAGCTGATGGAACACCATCTCATATTATGGAATTTTAGCGAATCAACAGGTTTTTCGTGATTCTTAGCAATAGTTTGCAAAAAACATACCATAAGAAGCTGGTTCTTCATGCAACGCCAAGTTATTTTCTCAAATTTAAAATAATTCTCATTAATAATATATATAGTATATATGTGACTTGACCTCTTATGAAGGGCAACTCTTGGAAATGCGAAAACAAAATTGGTAGAAAAAGAAATCGGAAAGTGGTTACTTTCGGTTGGCAGTAGTTCTAAAGTCCTATGTCAAAAAACTAAAGCCTTTATAGAAACATTGATCGCTCTTATATATGTTCTGACAAAAACTATGGCAGAACCAATGTTCGAAACTTAATACCTTAGATACCATGGACCAATTAACATATTCAGCCAGTAATTAATAAGAACAAGAACAAGAAATTCCGCTACAGGTGCCAGAAGAATCACATTTTTGTGAGATTTAATAAAAATGGTTGTTCAGGAAAGTTCTGCTTTTCTCTTCCCCCCATGTCCCCTTCTCCCAATGTCCCAATCCACAATGTACCCTTCTCCCCATGACCCCTACCCAATCTAAATGCCCCTTCAAGTATCCCCCAAAATGTCACTCCAAATGTTACCGAAAATCTCCTCCAAACGCCCCTTCAAATGTAAGCCAAAACGTGCTCCCAAATAAAGAAACCACGCTGATACACCAATACATACGTAAAGTAGCGAGTATGTAGTGTAGTAGAGAGTCTAGCATGCAGTATGAATATCGCCAAAGGGGGGGTGGTCAGCTTCGCGTCTCGTCGGAAATAGCCGACTGAAACGGAACGACGCTACTTGCCATGGCTTCCCATACAAGTGCGCCATGTTTCACATTAAAATTCGCATCGAGTCGGAAATCAAAGATGGTGTAGGTTCAATGTTTTTTATTCGCTAAACAAATATAGAAAAACCTCCAAGCTCGAAATACTTTAGACCAATAAGTCGCTTCTCATTTCGCTTCAAGACTTTGGAGAGTATTCTAGATATTTATATTATAGGCACAGAATTTACACAGAAAAGATTGTCCTACACACCTTAGCTGCAATAGCTGAAGCGTTAACAGATTTGGGAATGAATGAATGAATGAATGGCTTCCGAGAAGATTCCACATTATAATATACTTGAGAGGAGAATTCAGTGGAAAAAAAAATCATGGGGCTTTTCTTCAACAAAAGTTTATTGTATATACAAGGTGTCTCAAAAGAAAGTTCACATTTGATTTGCTGATTGCGTGAACGCAACTATTCCGAGCGGCGCGGCGGGTATGTCAATCGGTAGCCTAGCTTTTGGGAATTTAGTCACTATGGAGCGTTTCTCGGAAGCAGACCGTGCGTTGTGCGTACGTGAGCTTTACAAAAACGTTAATTCAGCGACTGTAGCGCGTAGAAAATTCTGCAGTATTCGACATGTTCGTCATTTAAATGATGCGCCAAGCCCTCGACTCATTGGAAAATGATCGGTTCAACGCTAGAAAAATCAAAATCCAGGCGTCCAAGCTCTTCGAGAACGTTCGAAAACTTTGACAGTGTTACTCAGTCTGTTCGTGACAACGTTTACATTTGGACAATATCATTTTTAAGAAATATATTCCCAAATTTTGATATGTAACAAACATTTTTTCAATAAACTACTTCATTTTTTTTTATCGATTTTTTAAATGTGAACTTTCTTTTGAGACACTCTGTATAACGCTGTAGTAGGACTCATGTACGGCATTCTAGTGCTTCGGCACAGTGGAATCGTGGGAAACTGCAGAACAAATGAGCTTGAGAGACACCAGTGGTACCATCGCCCAGATAGTTCCCAGTAAGAATGGTCATTAAGTATTAAATCATCAGCACAGCGAACGCACGATGGGAGATACCCGTCTAGTGGTATCTCCAAACAAACTTGGACAGCAGATTAAACAGAATCAATATCTCGATTTTTATAGGTGTTGAAAGCATACACTGTCTGATAGGCAGACGTACTATTAGGCTAGGAGCTAATCAACCAGAGATATGCAGAATCTGTTAATAGAGGGAGGAGAGCTGTCAGCACATGCGGTGTAGCTGCCGGCCATAAGTAGAAGAGATTCAAGCATATATGGGAGGACTTTTTAAATTACCTTTCAGTGTAAACTCTCACTTTGAAGACGATACAATACATTTGGATAAATAATAATAATATCCTTTTTTATTGACCAATTTCCGGTACGTTTTGACAGAATGTACAGATAATTAAGCAACTCAATAAGTCTCTTTAAATGAATTTATACATTTATTGATTAAATGAACAATTTATATTCAAGATTTTTATTTAAAGAAAACTCAAAATGTCTTTCGACCTTTAACGGAAATTTTACGTTTAAAAATATTTACCAGTTTCAACACATTAAAATTCCAAAGATTTTATTTGATGCTATTATTATTATTATTATTATTATTATTATTTTTTTTTTTGTGGAATTCCGCATTTTTTACAAAGCACATTTTGTGAAAATTGCCATTAAAAACTTTTCCATCAAAAATGTTCTATTGTAAACTAACTTTGAAATTGAAAATGTTTAACGCTGTTGTTTTTGTTTATGGCTGCATGAAAAAATTAAATGTCATGGAAAATCCAAAAAACACACAAATTTTAATGGAAAAACATTTGCCGAAAACAATTTGACCACAAAATGCGAGTTTAACCTTGCGCTATGTGAAATTCCTTCTAGTAGTTTCGCGATGTGATTTGCTTGCTGGTTTTTAATAGTGAATTTCTATACGCTGTACTCATAGCGTAAAAGTGTATATTAAATTTGTGCAAATGTATGTAACAGGCAGAAGGAGGCGTTGCAGACTCTATAAAGTTTATTTATTCTTGAACAGAGCAAAGGAAGATGAATCGCCTGTCTAAACGAACAGATTTTGGAGACAAAGAGACTTTAAATTTGGTTATTTCGACTCACTTTTTCGCTTTCAGTTAACTGTATTACGAAAATCAGCGTTCTGTGAAAAATGTTTTTGGTCAAGCTTCCGAGCTAACTGTTGCCTATGCCATCCGCAAAATTGAGTCGCATTGTATGTAATTGAGTGATAAACAAACAGCCCGTAGTTAGGAAAATATTGCAACTGTAGCGGAGAGTCTGGCTGAAGACCATGACCGAATCGAGTACTCGACGCCGTGCACAGCATCTTGGATTTTCTCACTTAGAACCAATTTTCGAATTTTATGCCAGCATTTTGGTTTAAAGGCTTAGAAAATCCAACTCGTACAAGAATTGAAGCCGACATACTTGAATTTATGCATTAATTTCAGTCGATGAGCTCTGCAACAGTTCAATGAAGATTCGCTGTTTTGGCGCCGAATTTTTTTCATTGATGAGTCACATTTCTGGCTCAATGGATACTTCAATTAATATGTTGTAAGCGTTGTATAAGCACCCTACTATAAGTATATTATAAGCACTTTGTAGTAGTGTAAGCCTAGTATAAGCACCCTGTGATCATTGGAAATAGATGCGAGTACATGATATTCTGTGCAGAGGAGAATATGGTAGCGAACAGTGCAGGGAGAGACGACGATTAAGATAATATAAAATCAAATCTATGCGAATAAAAGTTAATAATAAAGAGAGATATAAGAAACCACACAAGGGACTTACAATGTTTCAATTATAAATTAGCATTTTACTAAACCAACTAAGAAATCGCTAGTTGAATTTGCCATTCACAGCAGATAGCTAAAAGACTGGTGCCACATTTTTTTTTTTAAAAAGATTAGTTTATTATTTTTAATAATAAGTCAAAACAAGGAAATCGCTTTACTTTACTGTGTAGTTGCACTTGCGAATTATAAAATTCGCTAAATTTTCTAAAACCAATTATATAAAGAAGACTATTATATATACAGTTCAGTGAGAGATCCTTAAACAGGTTTTAAACAGGTTACAGTGTATCTCCAAGTCGAGCACACTCGACTGCGGTGAGCTTTCTGCTTATTTGAATATCTTCGCCGTAAACGCATTACGTGCAAATGTTTAACGGAGCCGAAACGAAAGAGAAACAAATAACTTGAGACGTAAAATTGCAGCCAAAACACGGCGTATGCGTAATTCGTTTACGTCACTATTTTTTATTATACATATACGCCGTGCTGCTGCTTCTTGTGTGTAGATGTTTTCAGAATGCAAAAAAACATATGAAACCGTGCACACACATTTTTGCCATTTTTTTTTTAATGAACTGTTTGATATTCGAAAAAGAAATTCTTTATTTTTGCTGCACAGATGATCTTTAAAAATGAGAAAGACGTACGCAGTTGAGTGTGCTCGACTAGCAGTTGCAGTGTATCGTAATTTGAAACAAACATTTGAATGGAAGACGGAATTAGGTGGCAAAGTTATACCAAGGTATAGACCGTCTAACACTATACTACTTCAGAGAATTTTGGTAGACGGCTCTACCGAACTATTACAAGGTTAGAAAGCTGTTAAGGTTGCATTGAGTTGCGTGTGTAGCATAAGCCATAATAACGTATCCTAGCGATGCACTGAACAATGTATTGAAACTCCCTAGTCCGATCGGAACATGTGCGATGTATTTTATTAAAATTGATGTTTTATGAGAACAAAAAGAAAAAATCAAAAAATGTGCAAGTTAAGCACTTTAAGCGGTCTGATCTGAGCCCATGTGATATATTTTATTAGGATTTACGTAAGATATACTAATTGGCATTTCTAACGTAACTAACAACAAAACCAAATAAATTTCCATAAGAGAAGTTAAAAATGAGTGCCATGTTTATGTGGGTGCAACTCCTTTAAAGGGGGTTGGTATGTTAATTCTATACTACGTTTCTGAAGAGGGAAAAAGCGATTTTAAATATCAAAATCTTTATTTCTCCAAGATCTATTCTATATACTTTATATGATCTGACAAGCTTCTTTCTGCCAGTTGCACTAATTTAATATAGCCTTTTATCCGACAACAGAATATAATGCGTAGTCTGTTTAGAGATGTTCTCAAAGATAAATAAAACTTCAACATAAATAAAACTTGCATCATGTAGTGTTCGACACAGTCATACACACAATGTTATTCGCACCCAATTTGCCTTATTAGAATCATAGAAAGTTTTATTTCTCAGCAATTATTCTATATTGAACTAGGCGGAGTTCAATCGTACTAGGATCAGTGGTCAATGCCAATCACTAAGAAATATGACAATCACATATTTATTAAGCATTTCAAGATCTGAAAAAAATGTGACCTCGCAATTTTTGAAGACAATACAGATCCAGTATAATATCATCGAAAAATTTGCTAAATGAACTGAAAGTATTTTATCATAAATGATATATATAAGAAAGTTAACACTAGAGAAACCAGCGCTACATTCTTCACAAGAAGAATGAAGTCTTTCTTTCTGCTAAATAGTCTTTGCATATTTTAGTTCTCCTGTTCAATGGATCGTTATGTATCTGTACTTCGTTATAATCCACCATGCATCTGCATACTGCATCATTGACAAAGTTTTTGTGCCTATCATAATTTACACGTAAATTATGGAAACTTAAATTTTTGCTGCTGTTTTCAACAGTTCAGAAGCTAATTTGTCAACTGTAGTCTTACTGATTTATTATACCATTTTTCAATATTTGTTATTTATATGCTGATTGCAAGTCAGCGAACTGAAAGCATTTTTACAAGAAACAACTTTAACTTCTCTTACGCAGCTTGCTTCAGTTAAGCACAAAAATTGACTGCCTTGAAGAATTCCAGTTCCTTGCAGTTCCAGAATTCAAACACATTTAGTAATTAACATAAATTTTAAAGGCTTTTATGGGACATATGTACAAGTGTAAAATCAACCTAAAAGATGGAATACACTGCCTGAATGACTGCTCTAAAGCCGCATTACTTTTGTGTATATTGGCTTCCATGTGTTTGTCTACTTGTAACATCAACAGCATAAGATGCTCATTGTGGCTGCTTATCGGGCGTTTTGTGTGTGTGCGCCAAAGACAATTTGACAAGATTAAGGCGCGCGATATACCTACAATAGATACAATGCCCACATCATAGAGCTGGCAATACATGTACATGCAGCGTACAGGTACGCACACGCAGCAAGTATCGCAATAAACAGCTTAGCAAGACAGCAAACAGACAATTGGCAAGCAAAAATCCCAACAGCGACAGCAATAATGGCTACAAGTACAACGGCAATAAGAACGACTAAGACTGTCAGTTTAGCAAGGTTTCGGATAGAGAGAGAGAGAGAAAGAGAGAGATAGAGAGAGAGAGAGAGAGAGAGAGAAGTAGAACAGACTTAGCCACAGATTGTTGATGCACGTCAATGGCACAAAGTTGAATTGGCTCACACCTTACAGTTGCTGCTCTTGAGCCAACAAGGACCTGGGCAATTAGTGTTGTTATTACTGCATATTTCAATTAGTCTGCTTCCAAGTGAATGTCAATCGTGGCTTTAATTATATTGATTTGTCGTTTAAATTCGATTATGTGCAACAAGAGAGTAATTATTTACAATTTACGCGTATTAAGGATGTAAAATAGTACAGATGCTCAAGGTGGAGCATAATTCTGGAGAAAGCGCATAAATCGCTGATAAAGATTATGTTTCTCGAGTTTATGCCAAAAATTCAGCAAATATTTTTCTTTGTCTCTTTTTTTATAAAGTTTATTTCCTGAAATAGTACTTTTTTGACTTTTGTTTGCTGCTGTTCAAGCCTGTACTCTATGTGTATATTCTGCATGCTTAATTTTGAGGCAACATATTTCACACTACTCGCATAAATAAATATGACACTTGAAAAGTGCAACAACAATATTATTTATGGAGCTTTCGTCGGGAACAGCATTTTATGTTGCTCTATACTATATACATACAAGGATGCTGTTGCCGAGTATGACTTTTTGTCTGTCATAAGATACTCGCAAACAGCGACTGCAAGTGCAGCAATCATGGCATAGTTTCATGCGTATGCACGTTCACTGAGTAGCGTACTGAGACAGTAAAATGGCTGCCAGGACGACATGAGCAACGAGTATGAAATTGTAGGTAGATAAAATGTGCTCTACTGACGCTGAGTGACTGAGTGACGCAATGAAGTTGTGCAACTTGTCGCAGTAACGTAGTCTTCAAAAGGCCGCATAATCTACGCAAAGCATGCATGCCTCATATACTCACTCGTATGTATTATGCAACAATATTTATTTGTACACATCAACTGAAATATGTGACTTTATGTTCTTGCAGAAGAAGAGATTTTTGAGCGAGCGCATGTTGCATAATCATTAAAATTGTTTAATTTTTCGACATGGAAACGCCTTAAAGTGTGCTTTATACACGTCGACTACAACGATTTTAATATGCATTCACAAACTGAAATTCGCATGCCACTTTACATGCACAACGTTCTGACATGGTAGCATAATATTTGTTAAAAAAAAAAAAAAAAAAAATTGTTGGCGCCCGAGCAGGGTGAAGTTTTTAAAACAACATTTAATACGCTTGTTTAAATCTTTTAATTGCTGCTGCGGTCAATTCAAACTAAATAACTTGTTGAGCGTGCGAAAAAAATGGCGCGCTGGTCAGTTTTTATAAAAAATGCTGTCAAAGCTTCAAGTGAATTGCCTAAAAAAAAAGCTTTTTCAAATGCAATAAATTAAATCAAAATGTACTTGACAGTGATTAAAATTCCATTAGTCCGATTTGCGCTGCTCAACTTCATGCAGCTTAGTCGTCCAGCCTGCCTAAATGTGTGAAATATATTTATTGTTATAGTATCTATGTGCCCCCAAACAGCAATAAAAACCAGCCACAGATAAGACCGTAATGTACGAAAATAAGTTGAAGCCAAGAAGAAAAAATAAGTGCCAAACAAAATAATAAAATCAAGAACAAAATACTTTTGTATTTTAGTATGAAGAAAAAAAAAGAAGAAAAAAATAATTCGCATGAACATTGATTTCACTTTAACGAGCTTGTAATGTCTGTCAAGCTTCAACAGCGTCCAAAGGGCGTTCTGAGATCTTGCGAGACAGACGCTGTCAGCGCTATAGAAATATTGTTGTACACTACTATGAAGACGAGTATGTATCTCCCATAGATGCTTGTTTGAATATATGCCTGTCATAGTGTTGCTGCTGTTGATGGTGTTGGTTGTGTTCCTTTGTCACTTCCTAATAGGATAATGACAAGATGTACATAGTGCTACGCAACTTTGTAGAAGCCTTATTTTCTAGAGAAGAGGCGTTGTCATAGTGCAGAAGCATATAACAGGCAAGGGAGACTAATAAGAAGGTTGTTTCAAAAATACTCGAAACATCAGCTGTATGTAAATTGCACACAGTTGGCAGTTCATTTTGAGCAGATACTTATTGTATTATATGCTGCTATAGAAGTGATGATGTAAACGCGTCAATAGTTAGCTGAATGTTTGGAAGGAGACTTGTCAACAGTCACAATGCCTAAAATCCGTGGAAATGAATCCAAAACAGGAAAATTTGGTCGCTTAAGAATTGAAACCAAGAGATGTGGAACAGAAATGAAAGGGATTTTTAAATCGAATTGTTACTGGCAATGAAAAGTGGACAAGCACCTCATCAATATCAACTTCGAAGCCAAATATCTATGGATCTAAGCTTATGCTCTGTATTTTGTGAGATGAGATTGGTGTATAAGTTAATCAAACCCAATGAATCCATCTCGGGAGATCGCTACCAACAACAATTGATGCTTTTGAGATGATTAAGGAACAAGAAATAGTCGTAATTTAAGCAGAGACAAGATAAAGGGATTTTTCAGTACCATTGACTTTTATACTGCAGATTGTCGCTTAGTTTCAGTATCATATCAAAAATACCATGTTTCACCACCATCAAGAAAATCTGGATCGTTTTTAGCTGTTGAAGTGATGTATTTACAATGCGCTAGACGAGCGATCATCATTATTTAACCGATGTGGAACAAAACGTGCACACACCTTTCTTTTACCAAAATCTTCAGTTAATATTTTGTAGATTGTACAGTAAGATGAATTTAATTCTTCTGCCAGTATATTCTCACAGTGAAATTTACATCGATAGCAATTATTTCATTTACTTTTTCCACTAACTCAGCACGATTAGATGCTTCGGGTTGTCCAGGTCTTAGATCACGATCATCATGACCGTTGTGGCTGGGGAATGGCTGCAGTGTAGGCGAAGATTTGAAAGGAGCCAGGGGACAGGGGTGGTAGGGTAAGGGGGCATGGGGGAAGAGGAACAGGAGGAAGAAGTGGCAGGGGAAACGCGCCGGGTATACACCAAATCACAAGTAAAATAAATACCTCTTTACAAGTAACAAAATTAAACTCTATATTTATAATTCGCAAACAGTTTATATTGCAAGCCATAGAAGTAAAAGTACAAATCGTTCGAAGGCTACGTATTTTTGGTATTGTTTTGTTTTTCTTTTGTTTGTTTTGTTTATTATTTATTATCTCGCAACTTGATCAAAATTAAATTACAAGTATAGATGGATTAGAATGATTATCATTAACTCAAACTACATGGGCTTCAACTGAAAGTGAGCTATACGACAGAAAAAAACTATAAAATAATATTATTTTTTTTTTTTTTTTTAGAAATGAAGAAGTTTTTTTTAGAAATTAGAAATAAAGAATATAAATATTCCATTACAAAATTGATTTAAGGAGTTGTGTGGGTTGCAAGTGTGTATGCTTTCGTCACTTGGTTTTTACCTAGTCAATAAGTTTTTTTTTTTAAATTGTTTAATTTTTACAAGTGAATGTATTTTGGATTAATTCGACCATTTGTTCTCGATTTTTATAAATCTATCAACTGGCTGTCCCCACCACGTTTCATGGGGCCCATATTCATTAAATGCATAAGACATGAATTTAACTCAAGAATATAAAAACTTCTAGATCTATACAACAGCGTCAGCTACTGGATCCAATTGCAGCTTAGAACCATACAGGTGACACCACTAATTTTGGCGAGTTTTCCGCTTTTTTTTTAACTTAAAACTTATAATTCACAAATAATTTTACATATTCTTTATTTGTTTGAAATTTAAGTAGCAAATATACTTGGTGTATGAGCATATTATTCGTGTATAGTACTGGCTTTTGTAACGAAATGAAAAATTCGGTCGGCAGAGACGGTCGAATTTCGACCGAAAAGCGGACTTGGTATAGAAAGATAGCATGAACGGTATTTGTGTGACAATGAATAGTTGACTTAATTGTCTATGACACACAGTCTAAGACGTGCTGCCAAGCATTATATAATTTTATGTCCAAATTTTAAACTCGGTAGATATGTTTTTATTACTTTCTTAGTTGGAAACCTTTCTATAGAAAAAAACTGAATCTCTGTGAGTTCCACACTAGTCCCAAAAGTCCACACTAGTCCCAAGTAGTATGTATAATGTGCTCTATAAATGACCAACGAAGTTGCCAGGACGCGCAAAGTTTTCACGCGTTCCAAGCTCCTCTAAGATACAATACTTCGTGTTATCCTTGACATTAAATGTTGGCAAATATTTTGTTTTGTTCATTTTATTTTTCTTGCTAGAAATTGTTGTTGGCTGCTGCTTTTTGTTTTCATTTCTTTTTTGGCGGTGCCCACTCCAGTAAACTGCTTATGATAAGCAAACGACATGCGGAAGATATTAGCACTGAAACGGGGAGGCCAACTGAGCTGTGTTGGCATTAGCCGTATTCAACTGACAAAATGAGTATTTATGGTTATCCGGTTTGTTAGGCTGGGCGTCTCAAAGTAGACTATGCGATTTCCTCTATTTTTTTCTTTCTAGCTTTGGCGCACATTTGGTCAAAGTTTTTGGCCAAGTTTGTGCAAAGCGCTACAGCTACATTTCCGACTTGCATTATGTTGTCTCTCTGTCCGTCTGTCTGTCTTTAGGTTTTGTTGCAGTTTATATTTTGCTTTGATCAGAACTTGTTTGCTTAGCACTAGCGTTGAAGACAAGCAGTACAAGGACGTCGAAGGAACAGCCTTTAGCAAAATGTTGAGCATCTGCCGAAATGAAATTTCGCAGTTAACCTAATAAGAGCGTCTATATTGCATTTGTGGTTTGATGTTGTAGTTTTTTATCTTTTGCCAAAATATAAGAAAAAATATTCGCGAGCGTTGGTGTCACGCCCTAAGCGCTGCGCTGCACTGCGAAGCAAAACAATCTGCGGATAATGGAAAAATAATAGTGTAAAATCGCGTGGGAGTTGCTACTGTTTTGAGTTGAAGCTGTTGTATATTTTTATTTGCTTATTTCATTTTAGTTTATTTTTCATTTTTTTTTTCGTATCTTAGCTTGACTCCATTTCACGAACGTTCTTGAGGTTGTTGAGCGCTTTGGCATTTATGCGAATATTTAATTATATATATTTATTATGTAAATTTTGCATAGCTTCCTTTTGAAGCAGCTATGCATAAAATAAGCTTGTGCTTTAGAGTTATTAACTTGCAAATGCTGTCATTACTATGCTTTAGCAATTTCATACTAAATATATTTATAAGTAATATAAAACGCATAGCATAATAAAGCACAGTATATAAGATACTCGTATTTCCTTCTGAAGTACTGAAATCATTCACACCATTAATTAAGCAGCAGCAGCAAAATAAGAGGGAACGTGTCCACAACGACGACGACGACGATGAGCAGGACGACCACGACTGAACGCAAGAGTAATGATGCTGATAAGTTTACCAAGTTAATTTTGCGCGTTGATGAGCAATTTTTGTACAGCACTGATTCAAGCCCACGCTTGCTGACCAGGGCAAGGAACTTGTAGCAGGGTTTTGAATCAGAGCGGAAGCGAATTTTGAAGGAGCGAGCGATTTTCGCCGTAGCAGTTGGGGCATATATGGCTATAAGTGACTAATATCCCTGCTCGGGCGCCACTGAAATAACATTACAATATGTTGACCAATAACGACTAATATATATTTGATTGAGACCACTGTTACACCTATTTATATTATTATTATTATTGTTATTATTGAAGCAGGGATCTCATAAACCAGTAATCTAAAAATATTTAATGTTTGTCCCAAAAATTTAGATAAACTGCCATATTCACATATGCTGCATTAATCTTAGCATTTTCCTTTGAAGTCTACTCCTTGCTACAGCTTCACATTCCATGAAAATGTGTAGAGAAGTCTCTTCTTCATAGTCACAGCATCTGTATTCAGGGGAAGGAGTTTTGTATACCCATTTTACATAGTATATGTTTTCTGGACAGTGGCTTGATAATATTCGTATCACTATTCTTAGTTCGAAGAAGTTGTAACCAACCAGTAGTATGTTTGCCAGTCTTAGCTCTTGGTTCATGCTTCGTGCACTAGCTTTGACTTGACTCCGAGGCCTGTGCAATTGTCCGACAGGGATCCATCCCTCTCTACTGCTTGATATTATGGGGCTTTAAGACATGGGATCTTTTTGACGTTCAGCATTTCTTGTGGCACCAATTTATGGTGAAGCTTCGATCAAAAATATTCCTCTTTGTCATTTCGTCTTATGGCACGGGCATTAGGGATGCCTCCTTCGTCCATGTAGAGAAGTTTCCGACAAATTTCTACGATAGTTTTAGGTGCAGAGGTGCACATATGCGCATTGCTCCAGTGGTGCATACACACACTAGTCTTTGAAGAGTAGAACGTCTTAGTGACCATGGAAATTTATTTGTGATTTACAAGCCTTTCAATCGTTATTCTTGACAGCAGCTGTGCTCAAGTAAGCTGTCATCGAAGCACCATTTAGTATATAAAGTAAGGTTCGCTAGGTTAATTTTGAATGAAATTGTCAATCATGATTCATGATTAGTCATAATTCACCATTTTTATACACTGTACCTATACTTAGTTTATGCAAATGTATAAAACAAACTATAAAGCAAACTATAAAAATACTATTCAGTTCAATATTTAAGCCGGAACGGTTCGGCATTTAAAGTTCGCTCGCTTCGCAGCCCTGATTTCTAGCTTATAAGTAAAACTACAGCTTAGTTGCCTTGACTCATTTGCGCTATGTTCAATCGAAAACGCTGCAGGAGCATTTACTATATCAAAATATTTCCTACAGTACAATTTATCTGCGTTTAGCTGCAAACTCCTTGTTTGTCTTTAGTCCCTAATCTAATTTTTTTTGTTTTTATTTTTTTTTTTTGTTATTTGCGTTTGATATACACTCATGTTATGTCCTTGGTGTACATGACCACAACATACATACAACCCCACAACCATATTCTGAACAACATTCACTCAATTCTGCAATACTCTGCAACAACAACAAAAAATGCCATTTGCCAATGTGGCACATGCTGCGTATACGCAATGTATTTTATTTTATTGCGAGTGCTGCCGCTTATACTCGATTGCTTCACTTTCTGACTACAATTTCTCATATTCATTTTGTTTTATTTTTTATCGCTCATTTTCACTTTGCTTGCTGCTCCTTTTCACTAAGATAGCATAGTATAGTGTATATAGGGTGTCCTATCGTCTTGTCTGAGCGCTTCATATGACCATCAGCGTTGATGAGCTTAATTCCCTGGCGACACTTTTCGCGCACAGTGCACAAATTTAGTGTTGCCAATTTTACGCGTTCGCAGCTTGGCTCGAATTTCCCTTTTGGCTCGTGGTTAATGCTCATGGCCACAGCCCGTTCATGGTCCTTAGCTGTTATCCTTAGCCGCTGCTGCGTCGCTGGTTTCAGTTGTCATTATCTTGCGCTTCATTGCTCGCGATGTGACTGGCTTTGCTTTGCTTTGTATCTTTTTGTTTTTTTCGCTGCTCGTTTTTTATTGCCACTCATTTTGTAGTTAATTTTCTCGCATTATTTATAGCTGTCCGTTTCGCTTGGTTTCCTTCGTTGAAGGTTTTCCTCTTGCAGCACTTTAAGTTGATTTTTATTAAGCTGCGCTGGCTTTCGTCCTTTTTGGCTTTAATGCACTCTTGCACATATTTGTTTTATGGCAGTTGAATATTATGTTAAATAATGGCAACAGGACAATCGACAGATAGAAAGTTGGTTTATAGAGAACTTACTGCAAGGATCGTAGCTAGAATGTGGCAAATGCTTCAGTTATTATAGAAAATATAGA
Source organism: Leucophenga montana (assembly GCA_035044765.1). Lineage (NCBI taxonomy): Eukaryota > Metazoa > Arthropoda > Insecta > Diptera > Drosophilidae > Leucophenga > Leucophenga montana. The sequence continues at coordinate 113,900 of JAWNNQ010000146.1, read as the reverse complement.
AATTTTTTAATAAATAATTAATTTTTATGGTAAGTTTCTAAGAAACATGCCAAGTTCAGGTAACAGTTTTACTATGGGTGAAAGCTAGAAGATGATGTATTCTATGTAATTAATATCATGCAGTGAATTTTTTCCAAAATACGCTATGATAATGTATCTTTATTCTATATTGGTGCAAAGCCTTATGTCTTTTATGACAGGGTGCCCAGAAACTATTTTTCTCATTGAAGTTCTCCAGCACGTTAAGCACCAACTCGGCGTGGGCCTATTTTACCCCCATTACTGCATCCTATCCAATCGACCCTAACGTCGAACTGCTCGACAGACATGATCTACAATGTGAATTGCCCCTTTAGAGCACGATAAACATAGATAATATTTTTTCTCTGTTCTTCCAACTGACAGCAAAGGAACCGAAAGAAACAAAAAAGAGAATATCTATGCGGAGTACGCTACATTACTATACAATATTATTCTAAAAGTTAGGGTGCATAGAATAATGTAAATAAGGAAATGAACAAATCTAATTCCGCTTTTCATTGTGTGCATTCAGCGGCGCTAAGCCAAACAACACATTTTCGTCTGTTGCTTATTTCGAAGGCGTCACTCACATTTACTCTTTTGTTGTTAATTTTTAGCATGCTCAGAGAGAGGGAGAGTACTCAGGTCTTTGCGATTATCCGATGGCGTCATTTCGATTTTACCTATCTTAAATGCAAAAAAGAAACAAAATTACATTCGTACAAAAATTACTTGCTGCCACCAATACAACTTCCTGGTGCTCCAGGTGGCAACATGCCACCACCAGCACTTTGTGATGGTTCCGGTGCCCAAGAGCTACCACCACCACCACCAATTCCTGATGTTCACAGGTTGAAACCACCAGCACCACTACTTCGCGGTGGTCCAGTAGCTATAGATACTTGATGTATAAATTATATGCTCAGTTTTAGAAACATTCAAATTTGTGCTCAGTTAAAGAATGTTGATTGATGGTGTCAGCATAGGATTGCCTTTCATCGACAAACGCAAAAAGGATTAAGTTCCCGTGAAGCAAATACGGGGAGTGGTTAGTAATTAAAGTAGTATCAGCGATGAGGTGAAAGAATTTTGTTAACCTTGGAACAAATCTCACCTTCCGCATTAAATTTTTTAGACATATTCAATTCAATAGCCATCTATCTCAATGAAGATTTTGAATCATTTTGATAAACTCAATCAAATTATTCATTGTTTCTTTCAGTTCGTCGTTATGTAGGTCGTCTCGAACTTCCTTGATCCATGCATATACACTGGTACGTGACAAACAATCATCACCATTAACATGGTTCATCAATTGAAACGTTTCAGTTAAAAGTTTTATAAATGCATTGGACATGATAACTTGCAAAACAAAGAGTTGAAATAGTCCTGCAAGTTCCTGAACGAATGTATGTATATTTATTTTTTCTACAATATAAACAAGAATAAAACATGTAAATAAAAAAAAGAGCCATTTCTAAAAATGCAAACATCGGGAAATGCAAATAATTACATTGACTAGATACACATATCCTTTCACTTAAGCAGAATGGCACGCACAGCACTGAAATAAGATATTTGGACAGCATGACAAGCAATTATCCTTTGTGTGCATTTGAAAAGTATATCAGAGAGAGAGAGAGAGAGAGAGAGAGAGAGAGAGAGAGAGAGTGAAAGAGAGGGGATTGGTACGAAAAGAACAAAAGCATACGAAGACAATGAGCTAAAATAAGCGAGTACGATTTGAATCCTTACAATGCAGTATGAAGAATGATATTGTTACTTCTACTTGTGAGTAAAACGAGGGTCATATGATAAGTCATAAACAGTTGTACGTAAACTTAAACAAATAGCAGTCATTTTTGGCATATTTAATAAACCGCTAGAAATAATTCCAGTATAAAAGTTGTCGATATGAATGTGGCCATTGTTATCCACAAAAACATTCATCGTTAGAAAGGAAGAAGGTCTTTGTTATATTGGCGTACTTCAAATGTATTTCTCTTGCTTACAATGTTGTTGATGTTCGAGCATTGCTTCGCAAAAGTGCCCACAAGTGCTTTTACTGTCTTTTTTTTTTGGGCGGGCGTACTCGTTTAGCTTTGGATTGAGTAGCTTTCTTTGCTAAGGTTGGTTCTCATCTGTGCTTCTCTCACAATCTGAGGAATCTCTTTTGCAAAATCAGAACTATGGTTTTTATTAGTATGCGTGAAGTTTGCTTGTACTCAGATGACATTTTCTTCAAAGTACTTCGTGGCAGAATGTACTACTGTAAGACGTCTCTCATCGTCTCGTTTTCCAACTTTATAGCTCTGATGAACCATGGATCATATCATGCACTTATCTAATAACGGCGGTGGGGCTGCAGTGTGGTGTTATATATGATGTGCCCACTCTTTTCCTTTCTCTCTACTTCATAGTTTTTTAAATGCCGCAATTTTGTAGCTTCAATTCGATTGGTTCAAATGCTATGTGTAACGAACTTTCACTTTAAACTTAATTGCACTTATAATTCGCAAATAGTTTTAATAGCTTCGAAATATCAGCAGTGTTTTCCACTTGTTGCTATTATTATGCTAAAAAGAGACTATTTAAAAACTTCCTAATACTCTATGCTAAACTTAATACTCCACAGCACAACATATGTATGTAACTGGCCATTTTAGTCTTTCATTTATTTATTCATGTATTTTAACGCTCAAATAAGTTGTACCAATAAAACTCAAAAACTCTACAGCAAAAGCAGTGACAGCAAATTTCAATTTCAAAACTCAATTCTGGCTACTACGAAAATAGTCAGAACAGCAACTGAAATTACACAAAGTTGTCGACAAAAACCGTTTTCTAAAGTTTACATATTGCAGTTGGCTGCTTATTGTGACAGAGAAATCATAAATACAAATTAAAACAAAAATATGACAAAAAGAAACAAAAAAAAAATAATAATAATATAAAATAAAGCATATAAAATGAAATACAGCATGGGGTATTCGTACTAGAGCATTTCAAATGACAAGTGATGCATATTTGTGGCAGAAAATGAGACTGGCATAAAAACCAAAAAAAAAAAAAAAAAAATACTAATAAATACCAAAATAAACAGCAACAACTGAAAATATGATATTGTAAAATGGAATTTTCAGACATGAGATACATGCATTCTATATAAAAAAACAAACAAGTAAACAAATGTGTCGACAACTGCAAAAGACGTGCTGAGTGAGCCTGTGTGAGGTTGTAGCAACATTTTGGTGTCGGAAGTGCTCTATAAGGACACAGCACACAGGACGCAAGCAGCATTTGCTGAGCAAACACCTGCTGCCATGTTACTTTATTATTTTACATTACTCGAGCACAATTCGTTTCCGTTTCCTTTAACAGAAACTTTTGTACTATTTGATTCACTTGAATTTGTTTTATGTTTCACAGTGCAGAGTTTTCTCGATCTGTACTTGAATGCGTATAGTTTATATAGTTTTATTTTATTTATTCTTCTCTTTTTTTTTTGTATAAAATTTTTATTTTCTATTTGTTATGTTAAACGGAAATTTGCGGAAATAATTTTTCATGCAATAGAAATGCAATTTGCAAAGAAAGAATAAAAGCAAGAACTACTGAAAATATTTCGAAATGAAATGGAGAATAGCATGTGTGTCCGTCCGTCTGTCCGTCTTTCTATCTGGCTGTTTGTTGAAATTATTTTATTGAAATGAAAAATGAAAAGTTTTTATATAGAAATATGCTTGTGTTGAAAAGTGAAATATTTAACAAAAGTATTTTTATTTTGCTGCAGTTGATTATGGTAAAATATTCACTAGTCTTATAAGAATTTTGATTTGCATGAGTGAAACAAGTATTCAAAATATTTAGTTCAAATTATTAATGGGCAAAATATAATGCCTCAATTTTTAAATATAATATGTATAAGGATTTGTTCAGCTGTCAAAATGTGTATATAACATAGCGTAAAAAGCATCGGAGAAAACTTAGCTCTGTCCGTCCGTTCTTCCGTACGTCCGTCTGTCCGTATATCTGTCTAAGAGAAATGTTATACGTGCAGAGATAGTTCAATTGACGAACGAAAAATTAAAAATTTCTTGTTTTATAAGATCTTCTTTTCTTATGGCTTCTTTTCTACCTTATTGCAAAATTTGATTAGGTTTATATCATATTCAATTTATACTAAAGCTGACGTTGTCGCTTCAGCTGCGCTCTTTTTCATTTCTTAATTATCTCTTGTCTTACTGTTCTTCATTTGTTGCGGATTGTGGAAATCGTTTTTTGTTTCACTTTCAAAGTATTTATTAAAGTCACCACAGCGGAGTACGTCAGGTAATAGATAAATCCACTTTGGTTTCTATGATTGCAAGGTACTACAATGAGCATAAGCTTTTTATTCTCATTTTGTGTATAAATTCACCATAGTGTGGTGAAGCACAATAAACAAATATTATCGTGCTCACTTGTTCGCACTGGTTTCCATATTTGATTTAGTGCAATATTTTTTTTGACTTAAGCCGACTTTATTGTTAGACATTTAAAGTAAATTGTCAATAAATAATTAAATAAATAATTAGAGTAATTTTTCAATATGAGCACAAAGCAGCACCATGCCGTATTTTCTCATTCGTTGCTGTCTGACTGTGATTGAATTGTGATTGTCAGTTTGTTTTGAGAGCAACACAATGACACGTACATGGTTTTTGAGCAAAGAATTGCAAACGTAGTGAATTTATTTTCGTTTAGCATGGTACATGATTATCTTATCTTATCTTATCTTATCTTATCTTATCTTATCTTATCTTATCTTATCTTATCTTATCTTATCTTATCTTATCTTATCTTATCTTATCTTATCTTATCTTATCTTATCTTATCTTATCTTATCTTATCTTATCTTATCTTATCTTATCTTATCTTATCTTATCTTATCTTATCTTATCTTATCTTATCTTATCTATTATTATCTTAGATTTTCTTATCTTATCTCATTCTCTCTCTCTCTCTATTTCTATTTCTCTATTTCTCTCTCTCTCTCTCTCTCTCTCTCTCTCTCTCTCTCTCTCTCTCTCTCTCTCTCTCTCTCTCTCTCTCTCTCTCTCTCTCTCTCTCTATCTCTCTCTCTCTCTCTCTCTCTCTCTCTCTCTCTCTCTATGTGATTTATACACATTAACAAATGTACACATATCAGGGCAATCAGATGCAATGAAAGCAATTAATTTCGGCCGAAATGTTTCATCCTTTCATATTAGGATAGCGTTGACTGAGACTGAGTTCAGTGCTTCTTTGTGCGCATATCATATCATTAAGCGTAATTTAAGCAGCTTAGTTTATTTGTTTAACCTGATACTTCTTTAATTAACGCCTGACTGCATTTCTGTTCAACATGCATAAATTGAATTTGAGGCATTGAAAATTACAAAGGTATTACAATATAATGTTAAATTTGCATACTTGAACTTTAGCTTTGTTTTTCTTTTAACTTCTGCACAATTTATCTGCATTTGATGCAGTGCTACCTCAGAAAAATATATCTTTTACTTTTGCAGTATCTTTTCTTTTATTTTTTGAACGTGTGCGTTTTGCTTCCACTCGATTTCTTTGCCAAAAAAAGAAAAACAAAAAAAAAAAAAAAACAAAAAAATACTACTGAAAATATGAAATAGCAGTTCACCAAATCTGTTCTGTATTCGTCCTTTGCTGCTTGCACAGCAGTTTAATGCATGCAGCAAAGTATATTTGCATGTGTACCTATGAGTATGTCTGCTGCTGCTGCTACTTTTGCTCCTGTTTCATATCCTTGAGTTCAATTGAATTTGCATATTACTCTTATGCATGTATATTCGCTGCATACTTTCGGGCGTTTGTGTAAGTGGCATGCATGCGTTTTGCATTCCGCGCGCAATTTAAATTGTCGAGCTAAGTGTGCACGAGATTATGTTGTTAGTACGTACCACTATAGTATGTATACTATACGTATATACAATGTATACTACGAGTCTACATGTCTGCTATGGCTTTTGTTTTAATGCTCGGCAGTGTTTTTTTGCCTACACATTTGGTTGGTTTCCGTTTTGTTTTTTCATTTTGCTGGCAAACGTTTGCGTTGAGTATCTGCCAATTCAACTGCAAATGTAGCTTTCATTTGTGCAGATTTGTGTACAAAAGAAAAAGCAGTGAAAATGCGTAAATAAGAGAACATATTTACTTCAATGAAACCTGGGCTGCAATACGCTTTACAAGCACTTAAAACTAGACCATTTGTAGAGTTTGTTTTATGCAGTAATACTTCAGTATGAACTTGAATGGACAAGCTATGCACATTTGAAAAACTTCAAAGATATATTTGTGAAGAGCATCCATATCTATTGAATGAATAGGTTACATAATCAAAAATGTATACGTATACAAAGTATAAAAGTGATTTGTGGGTTAGTTTGGTTTACGATTCAGTTAATTTCCACACACACATGCTGTAACTCTTTGTTGATTTGAAAATCAAAACGTTATTTGTATACCCTTTACACCAGAGATGGGTACAAACAGAACAACCAAAGTAGATTGCTAAAAGAAATTTCGTTGAAAGCATTCAGCATACTGAATTCTCTTCTTTCATGTTACAATAATAAGGTAGCGTAATGAGCGCTGTTTCAAGCCAATCTATATGAACGCGTAAGATAAAAACAGAAGCAAGAAGCAAGTGCGCACAAGAAGAACAAGATAAAGAAGGCAAAAAGAATGGCACACGCACACCAACAAAGACAAAAATTGGCATGCGGACAACCGTCAAGCTACCTTATTAATGTACCATGCCTTCGCCAAACAACAATTCATGTCCGTGTGAGTAACCGAGTCGCGTTCGGCAACAGCGGGTACCCGAGTTAATCTGTGCTTTACATATTACATATAGTCTGTTTTATTCACCATATAACATTTTGATGAAAACGTTGATATAAAGTGAACGTGCCGATCCTACTAGCCCAACAGACTACTAGATAACAGATTTACATATCGACGGATAGGTGGTAATTCGATTGGAACCACTTGGTGCTGTTAACGAAATTATTTCCAGTGTTCCATATAGTAAATTTCAAGACAATCGGTGGAAAATTATTAAAGTTGCAATAGTTTCTCTATTTTTCTTGTATGATAGGATCATGTGGCCATTATTTCACACTATTCACTCAAATGTTACAATTAAAGGTACCACTTACCCCATTTTAATTCTCTATCTATAGTTTTTAGATATAGAATTAAGAGGCGCTAGATGTCCACAATCTTACACTGTGCGACAACGCTTAGAAATTGCTGAATAAAGCATCGAAGGAACCAAAACTTCTTAAAACGGTCATAGCAGGTGACTAAACATGGCTACATGAGTATGAAGTAGAAGTAGAAACTAGAGCCCAAATATTTCAGTGATAGCTGCTCAAAAAGAGTGAAGTAACAAATTGATGAGCACGCTAGACCACGAACAGCCTTTTCAATTGTTGAATATAAACTAAACATTTCAAATGGATGCAAAAGTCAACATATGTGAGGAACGTGTGTAGCAGCAAGGTGAAAAGTATTATGAAATTGGATTTATAGAGCTTAGAAAATACAAAAGTTGTCGTATTGGCTTAATTATCACACCTCGTATATGCTAAGATAACTCGACTAAAGCAGAGAAGCTTTGCTTCCTGTGTTGTTTAGCAGCATTTTTCAGAACATTCACTTTACTAAATAAATTGAGCGACATTCTATGACAAATAGGCATATGCGAGTAACATTAAGTAGACGTTTCCCTCAACTAGCGTTGAACTCTTTCATCTTAATTCTTAGCTCAGTTCCTAAGTTATACTTCTACAACCATTTCCTCAAAATTCATAGTGCTCAATGGAAGATGTGGAAATAGAGCTGGAATACTGTACAAACATTGATCAACTTAAGCAATTATGCAAGAGGAACATATAAAAAATGAGGACGAAGTTATTTCCTTTGGAGAATATCTTAAAAGATATATTAAAACCTTCTACAAAGCGTAAATTGATATGCAAAACTCAAATCTAAAGATAATAGTTCAAAAATTCAGTATTAATATTAGATTCATTTAATTTGTGCTAAAATTTCTCATATAACACAAATCTTCACAACAACAAATGACACTAAAATAACTTACACAAAAGCCAATAACCTCAAATCAAATGATTTCTGAATGAAATATTTAATTTAGGAACAATTTAGTATTCACACAGACATTAATATTAAAAGATACTTACAGCAGAATGGAAATGTAAAAGTCGTTCTAAGCTGGATACTAATGACAAACGGAAATGCCAGGCAAGTTGTCTTAAACGAAGACATAAAATGGGTGAAGTAAGTATACAGTATACAGCATACAGTAGCTGATATCTTTATACTCGTAATTTTTCGTAATATTTAACTCTAACTCTGTGCATTTTGCAAAGTCGAAAAACTTTGCCGCTTTACTTTCATTTATGCGCCAGCATACACAAAACTATATTCAACTTTTTGGCGGCGTAAAACTTAAACGAAAACTTTTATGCACACACACTAAAATATCAAACGTCAAACCGAATACCACCCTTAACTTTTAACTTACAATGCTAAACAATTAAATTATAGACATTTTGTCTGCACAGAAACACACACACACACAAAAAGATGCAAGATAGAAGATACAAAATACAAGATACAAGCTAAAATCAATAGTTCTTTGCTTGCTGTGCGCCTGCTGCTTTATTGTGTTAATTAATTTGATGTAAACTTTGAAGCTTAGCCAAAATACTTGGGGCGTTTGAGGTTTTAGAGGTATATCTGTCTATCTGTCTGTCCCTAACTGGTTAATGAGTTAAAGGCGATTTCACTATGCAATTAGTCAAAGCGTGTATTGAGCTTCAGTCAGTGGCATTGTATAGTATAGTGGTTTTAGTTGCAGTTGTTAATCAAATGATGTTGGTACTTTGTAGTGGCTAATTGTGATAGTGATGTTCTCAAAGGAAGACAATAATTGCCATTGGAGTGTGTGCTAGATAGGGTGATTCAAGAAGTATTACTTTTTTAAAATTCTATATACACGCCCTAGTAACAGATGTAGTTTCAGTTGCTCTTCATCTGTTGCTACAGAATCGATTTATTATTTATGTGCATTCATTCTATTTTAATCGCTATCTCAAATATTTTCACAAAAATACCAGTGCATGGAACTCACTTACACTCAATGCTTCTGCCATCTACATTTCTGTTAGTTCATTCTCAATACTTCTTCCTGAGCTTGTAACTGCATTTCAGTTAGTTCACTCTTACTGCCTGTCATATCTAACTTTCTTCAGGCTCACACTTAATGTTTCTTTTCACGTCGAACTCTGTTGAAGTTAGATCTATTGTATATATCGTCGTAACAAATGAGTTTTAAGTTGTTTTTGTTTGTGTAACTTTGAAGCTATATACAGAGAAGGCGATACAATGTAAGTAAGTAAGGATACAATGTATTTTATTTAAAGCATAGTCCATCGTTACTTATGACTTTTCTCATCTTTCATATAGCAAACGGATTCCGTGTTAAAAAAAACCTTGTCCTTGGAGGCGATCCAAGAATCGATTCAATTTTATGCTTCTTCGTAAGAAGTGAAATGATGCTCCGCCACGCCATGAGTGGTCGATCGGAACATGGAATGAAGCAATGGCAGATGAATACGGTGGGAGTGATTGTACATCCTATTGAAGCGCCTAAAAAGTTTCCTTGATGACTTATCCAACATAGGACCTCGCATTATCGTGCTGGAAGATCATTTTGTCATGTCTTTTGGCATGTTGGCAGCGTTTGTGTTTCCAATGATCGGCTTAATTCCTTCAAATGTTGTTGGTAACGTTCATCAGTGAGGGTTTCGTTAGGCTGAAGTAGCTCATAGTACTCCAAGCTGATCCCAACATTAATACAGAGCATGAGCTTGGCACCATGAATATTCGGCTTGGCAGTCGATGTTAATGCATGGCCGGGTGGTCCCCATGATTTTTTTCGCTTTGGGTTGTCGTAATGGATCCATTTTTCATCGCCAGTAATAACACGATGCAAGAAACTCTTCCGATTATGGTGTTAAAGCAGCTGTTCGCAAGTGAAAATTCTTCTTTCAACGTCTGTTGGCTTCAATTCGTACGACACCCCATTTCCTTGCTAAATGTCACGAGACCGTAGGTGTTGAGACGCTTAGTCAGATCATTTGAGTTCAACTGGTAAGTCCCCAGTGACTGGCGTACGGAAGTTTTTGACACATTGCGCATCTCCTTATGAAATGAGATTTATTCTCTCCGCTCGGTTACAGATTAGTCAGCACTTTAAGAGAGTTAATTAACATCCAAAAAGCCTGTTTCTAGCAGCTTCCGCGAAGAGGATGTAGTCCTACCAGTTCAGGGTCCCTTGTGCATCTTATCGACCGACGCCCAAAAACATTTGTAGATCTATAGCGAAAGAAAAAAAATTAATAAAACTAAACTACATTCAAAGTGATCCAGTGTAGGTTATAGGTTTTGTTTCTAGAGCGTTTTACACTTTGAGTAACATTTGTTGCAAATTATTTATTAGCATGACACTTTTCGGTATAGTATTTACAAATAACATTAAATTATCAATCATATGGCTTCTATTTTATCAAATTCATACTATTTGTAACAAATTTATTAAGCTTTTCCCAATGGACGACACTCATATGTAACTGTTAAAATGCATGATAATCTCTAATGTTTAAATGATCAGTGTTTCTTTTAAATGATGAGCAGTAACTAGCTAGCATTCTGACTTGGCTCTTTTCTTCAAAGCGCTTTTCTATTGTATATATTTCATGGCTGAGTTGCTGAATTGAGCGATATTTTCTGGGAAGAATCACAAATTACAATGCAGAAAATGAATTTTATAGATATTTTCCATTTTTCCATAAGCTTGAAGAAATTCAATTAGCACGTTAACGAAATTATAACTTATCTTGCTTCCCACAAATTTGTTCTACAAAGCAATGAAACTCAGCCAATTTCTGAGCTCCCAAACTTCGCTAGCTACAGCCTTGATCATAGTAACCAACTACTTCACAATTCAGCCTAAGCCAACAAAATTTTTCAAAAACTTTAGCATACTCTCTCAACAAAGTTTTGTGGTCGAAGATGCGAGGAGAAGGAGTGTCGCACAACAATGCCGAATGCGGGTGCTTACCAAAAATTTAAGACTTTTCTGCACATAATTAGTAGTCGAAGCAGTAGCAGCAGCAGAAACAGCTTGTATAATATTACTTGAATGAATGCCTCGGTTGCTGCGGTGACCAGTAAGATGAATCTTCATGGCGTACCAATTGCAGCAGTTGGCATGGCGACCATTGCTGTTTAATTTAAATTTAAATTTAAAGCGAATGGTTTTCACTTTAAATTTGTTACACCGAACACGTTGGTGGTGTGCTCAGTGAGCGAGTGAGTGGCTTAATGCCAAGTGAGTGCAGTGGTACACTGTGAGTGTAGCTGGGTTTGTATGTGTGCGCAGCATATAAATTTCAATTGCAGCAAGAACGAAGACGACCACAACGACAATGTCTATGTCTATGCTATTGAGAAAGGATTTCGCCACTTTCGCGCGTGCTTCATTTTAGCAATTTCCGTTTCTTCTGCTTCTGCTTCTTCTTTTAGCAGCAATGGCGGCGTCAGCGGCAGCGTCAGCGGCAGCGTCAGCGGCTGCCTTTTTGCAGAACAATTCCCAGCCACGTAAGCGTTTAATATTGATGCCGCATTTGGTTGCAAGTTGCTGGTGCTGCTGTTGCTGTTGCCGCCATTGTGCCGGATATGCGCGTGTTTTGCACGCAAGGATGCGGTTAATACATTTCGCATGCAAGCAATACTACTCGAACAACAATCGGATGCAACATGAGCGTAAATATGAGGCAAGCATGCTGCAGATAAGATACACTCAGTGGTTCAACATGCACGTGTGGCAAGGATATAGTAAAAAAAAGAAGTGAGGAACAGGTTACAGAGCGTAAAGAGTTGGCGTGTTTGCATACTTTAAGCCTTTAGTAACGAAGAGCTTAAAATCAATTTAATAAATTGAAGTTGTTTAGCTTAATTGATTTCATAAATGTTAGGCTGAAGTGAGATTAGTATGTAAGCTTATAATAAGGTATAGAAAGCAAGTTTTCTCTGAATCGGGAGGAATAATTTAATACTTATTACCATGTTCTGACATGCGGTGAAGTCTATAAACGTCTCTCCATTGCTGGAGTAACCGTTATAAAGGCTACATTTTCCGACTCTTGGGTAAAAAATTCTTTGCTTTCCAATTGTTAGCGTTGAATTCGTCAGACACGAATTTGACATCTTGATTGGAACAGCGCTTGTACAGACGTTCGAGAGGTTCGTAATATTCAGATCTGGCCGCATCGTTGTTGACTTCCCATGGATGGTCCTGAAGTTCCAACTGCATATACGTAAATCAAAGAGCTTGAATCTTTTGCGCGGGTCGTCATCCGGGTCTTTACTGGTAAATGTTGTTTTGAGATGGCGGGAAGCAAACCTAGCGCCTTAATTAAGGTAAGTGGGTTGACTCAAAACGGAATGTTTTTTTTGGTCTTTGATCGGCTGTAACTCTGTCTCTCTGTTTTTATGATTGAAATATTATTAAAAAAACATAAATTCAACTTCAGTTTCAATTTTGGGAATAAAAAAAAATAGCACTGTTCCAAATCAGGTGAATATGGCGCATAATTCAACACACAGACTTGATTTACAGCCAAAAACTGACGAATAATTAGTGAGTTGTGACTCGATGCATTATCTTGCAACATACGTTAGGTTTCTGAATGATATTCGTGTCGAATACGACGGATTCTATCCGTCAGACACTTCAAAACTTGAACATAATATGCGCCTGTAATTGTTTGTCCAGTTGGAACCAATTCTCTGTGGACAATTCCTTTGCTAGCGAAGAATATAATGATTTTTGATGAAACTTTCCGTGTTTTTTTGGCTTGTGGTGCATTTTTTTACTTCCATTCTGCACTTTGACTCTTGGTTTTTGGTTCTCATCGTTTCTTTACTAGTGCTTTTCCATCATTTGCAGCGAAGCATTGTGATCATTTGCAATGGAGTCATGTAGTTTTTCGACCATTGCTGGTGTCCGAGCTGAAATTGGACTTATTTCACCATTACCATCTTCTAACCACTCTCTGCCTTTTGAGAAACGTTTATGATACAGACAAATTTTTTAATTAAACACTTTGATAGAAAGAAACCAACATTTTTTCCAGCTATGCGGCGTTGAAATGGGCCATATTATGGGCGATGTGGGCGTGGCATTCCTAAAATTTAATATATGACATCTGCATATGGGCAAGCAGAATCTTAATGTCCAAATTTGAAGTCTCTAGCTATTATAGTTCCTAAGCTCTGTTGTCCCATACATCCAGACGGATGGACGGACAGACGGACATGGCTATATCGACTCAGCTTTCGATGCTGATCAAGAATATATATACTTTATGTAGTCTACCACGACTCCTTCTGCCTGTTACGTACATTCGCACAAACTTATTAAGGGGTACAGGTTATAAAAAAAGAATGATTGGTTTATTTTGAATTTCCCCACAAAATCCTTAAAAACAATCCAAGAGAAACCATCACTTTTTTTCGGTGTAAACTAGTGATATTCATTTATTTATTTAAATTACTTATTATTTGGCTGAAAGCCATTAACAAGTTTATCAGCTCTTCTGAATTTGCATTAAATTGATATGTTAATTGTCCAATGCTGTCCTTTTCTGTACTTTTCGACTATTGTATCTATGTGAATTGCTGCTGTGTGACTTTAACTTGTTTCTGGCTTGAACTACTCTATAGACTCCGCTCTATTCTTAGCTTTAAGTATGCATTAGGGAGTATCTAAACTTGTCTACTGTGTAGAATTTTCTGTATTGTTTAATTAAGCTTTGTTGAGTTACTTCTAGAGGCATGTTGTGCTTTGTGGTATTGACAAAGCGTATTGACTACTACTGCTCAGATTACTTTGTTTGCTAAAGTCTACTTTAAGGCGCATAAGCAATAAATTTTAAAGTTTTAACTAGCAAAAGAACTACTTCATTATATATATTGTACTTATTTCTGCCCATTGTTACTTACGTTTACAATGACATTTTTAAATTGCTTCCTTTCATGCTGTCGTTAGCAATAACTCCTTTTTTTCCAATGCATACATGCCTATAAATAGGGAATTATTTGTTAATTATTTAAATTTTTTTCATTAGTTCATTGGATTTATGTAGTTGTGTTTGTTGTTGTTGTTGCATGAAACATTCATTCGCTGTCATATTTAATTCATTAAGCACATATAAATTTTATTAAAAAAAATATTAATTAAAACATATTTACATACATTTTTGCATACAGATTTACACGGCCAACGGTTGCAACGGCATGCAATTAATATTTATTTTGTTTATTAATAATATGCTGAACAGAACGGCAGGACATAATATGCAATGTCATTAAATTAATGTAATAATTGTTTTTGCTGCTTTTTTCCAATGTTGCCCAAAAATTTCATTTGCATTTAATTTGTTTGCATTCTCAATTGGGTTTTGTCATTAAACTTAATGCGTACTTTGGATTGCACATACTCAATATTTCCCAGCCAATATTCATGGCGACCGCAGGCTAATTGTATGTGAGTGGGAGAAAAAAAAGCACAACTGTTTAAAGTTTGTATTAGGTTAGTAGGAAACTTAAATACGCTTTGTGTATATCCAAATCCATTGGTGTATTTTCATGCTGCAATGGTGTGCATAAGGTCACAAAGTTTCGTTAGTTGGTGTCTGTGTTGAATTTTTCAAAGAAGTTAGTGCTCAGTATATAACAAACTGAATGACTGGGGTGTCCCAAAATTAGGTGACTGATGTTTTTTTTTGCATGAATCAGTAATCACAATTCATTTATCTACATTTGGTAGAGCCTTTTATATGCCAACAATTATTGATTTATGCTCTGTTAATCATGAATAATTTATTATTGATAGCTCAAAAATTTTAGTGGTGAGTAAAAGCGCTTCGTACTGAGCAGGGAAACATTCCGACGATGATGTTTCTATAATTCTGACAGCTATAATTCTGCACATGGATATACATATGCTATCAAAATCCTCAAATTAAAATATGTAAATGCCTTGATTTGCAACCACATGGAACACGAAGATGCTCTTGGGGAACATGATCTCAAGAATACAATTTTGTTTTTCAAGTCTATATGGGTTAGTTTGCCAAGGCGTATTATTGAAAAGTTATGCACCAAGATCTTAATGGGAATGGTGATTATTATGCCAGAAAGGACTGCATTCCGTTAGCAGAATTGATGTCTTTAACCGAAATTGGTGTTTACCGTGATTAAATTAAAGAAACGCTACAGTTATTAATAGAACTTATACCCAATTATGTTTTTACCATTGATGAAATTGGAATGCCGCTGTCTTTTACAAAACTGATGTTGATTGGATAGTGAAGAAGATGACGATGCTTTTGACAATTCAGATTCTAGATTTTGTTCAATACAGCAAATTTTTTTAATTAAATGCAGCGAACAGAATGCATATTTAATTGCCAAGTATATGTTGAATCTTCTCCAGCTTCGTTCGTATATAGTAAAGCAACAGATATTGAACACCAGTACACCTGTTTGTTAATACCAAGTTTTCAGAGGTTATTCCAAACTTTGTATTCCCAACGCATGCTCGGGCGCTCTCTTCGGTGGTCGTCTTCAAAGATGGATCGTATCCAAGGCTTCCTCAATGTTTTCACTAAATTATGGGGTGTGGCTTTCTCATAATTTGCTCACCTTGGAACAATGTTTAGAGAGAACCGAGAGTTCGTTACCTGTTTGTGCCGTTTGCAAAAGAATTGTTTTTCTTTTTTTTTTTTTTGCAATTTTTAAGTCAATCAATAACTTCAACTAAATAGTAATGTGGACTGTTGCAAACGATCACATTACCCAAATTGTTTGTTACATATTTCTGGCTTTACAGTTAATTTAATTCACTTTGTCTGAAGAGGAAAATACTCTCAGTCTTAATATCTTAACTTGAAATCTCTATCAATAATAGCGTAGAAAGCTCGTTTTTTTAACATTCGGTCGTACGGACGGACGAACGGAAGGATAAACGAACAGACGAACATGTTTTTGTCGACTCAACTTTCAATCTTGAATCAATCAAGAATATAATTACTTTAAAGAATCTTGACAGCCTCCATCTGCCTGTTACGTATATGCGCAAACTTAATAAACCCTTTTATCCTATGGGCATATGAAAATATGAAAGTATGAAAATTGATGGAAGATAAGATAGGTAAACATATTTCACGTATGCTTAATTCAATGCTTTTTGTTGTTTTTCAAAATGGCGTTGATTTTCGGCATATCTTTAGAATTCTGACCTATCACTCATTTCTATTAATGTGTCTTACCTCTATGCACGAGACAACAACCGTTATACAAAATTCTACGTGACATTACATGTTGCAAAAACTGTAAAGTGAATGACTCTGTTGATTGACAAAATAGCCAACACTAAAATTTTATATGCCAATCACATTGCGTGCAAACAAAGCAAGTAAGTGAAGTAGATGTGAAGAACGGGAAAAAGTTGCATTCTATGCGTTAACTTGTATTCTTTGTAACATCAAATGTTTAATTGGGAATGACTTAAGCTATATTAAATTTGACGCTTTTAGCTTCATTAATAACAAATATATAAATATGTTCACAGAACTTCTCAAAACTGTCAGGTTGTATATTTATTTTATACATTTTATCTCAACATGGGCATGAAAAAATCTAATTATCGAAAGTTGAAAGCTATATCTGCCATAATTTTCTAGATTTTCACATTCATACAGACGGTCATACATTGTTTTTGTAATTGGCAGAGTTCCAGAAACTTATACAATACCGATCACTACTTTAATGTGTTACATACTTTTCGATAAACTGATAATACCCTATTTCTAATATGCGTGATGTTAACAAAAATGTATGCTAGATTGGTTTTTATTACACTTAGTTATGTTCTGCGTAATTTAAGTGCAATGAAATTCATTGTTCGTTTGCGCACAATTTAAATTAGCTCAAGGATGTGCTTATCGATTATGTTCATATGTATTTATGCATATACGAGTTTTTGATAATCTATATATACTATATACACATTTTTAAGTGTATGCTGAATATGGTTTGCTTAAATAAATATACATTTTAATAGCCATAATTGACATGCAATCAACCAGCATAGACATGTGGCACTTAAAGTGCATAAATATTTACTTAGTATATTCAATTTAAATTATAATTTTAAACTAATTATTCAAGGTGCTGCATTTGTGGTTTACAAAATCACAATAAATGGTTTCTATTTTAGACAAATTTTATCTTTTTAATTTTTTATTTTATTTTATATTATTTTAAGCAGTCAACTGCTATACATTCTATAAAAAAAAAACCTTTCCTTTGTTCAGACTGCTCTGTTCTAATTCAGTTTACAGCCGCCTACAAAATGGCTGCGCTACGCCATTTTGTGCCTTTGTGTATGCTATGAAAAATCTTAGCCGCCAGTTGTTCATTGTCTTTGAGATAGTTTATCTCGTTTCATTGTTTTGGTTGGCATTGTTCGTCTTTGTTTTGAAAAGTATCGTACTATTGTGAAATCATATTGTCCAGAAAAAGCGTTGAAAATTTGAATTATACAATCTTCATTGCTGCTGCACACAATTTTTTTGTTATAAAGACACGAAATGGTTTTTAAGTAGTTTCCACCTTAGACTTTTTGTTTTGTAAGCCATACCCTGTAACCATAGTGTGTAAAGGGTATATTAAGTTTGTGCAAATGTGTGTAACAGCAGTATGAAGCGTGATTGACTCTATACAGTATGATATATATCCTTGAACAGTTTTGGTAGATAAGTTTATATAGACATGTCCGTCTGCCTGTCCGTCTGTCTGTCCGTCTGTCTGTCCGTCTGTCTGTCTGTCTGTTTCAATGAATAGATCTCGGAGACTATAAGAACTAGATACTTAAAATTTACATATTTAAACACTTATATTCCATCTGCAGATAACTAGTATTAAACGAACTTACCAGTCCTAATCCCCATACCAATCTGCCCTTCCTTTTTAAATTTTACTTTGAAAATTTGTGTGGTTATGTTGTTTTTTACACTCGAAACGAAAAATTTGGTGTATCTAACTTATATACTTATAAAATAATAACGCCTTATAGCGGTCCAGCTCGGACCGCTATAAAGTGTAGCCCCCATACAAACTTAACCTACACTTTTAAGTTTTTGTATAAAAATTGTCTGCTTTTCTACTGAAATAAGCTAGAAATGCCACATATGGCGTATCTTACTTCAATCATTACAAAATAATCCACATGGGCTCACATTATAATCTATGTTTCTTAAAAGGAGCCTTCAAAAAGCTACAAGGTATTTCGAAGTCAAGCACACTCGACTGCAGCGTTCTTCCTTGTTTTCTTAAGCCAAAATGTGGTCGATTGTACAAAAAAAAGAAATACCCAAAATATACCTAAAAGCATTTTCAAGATATGAATTTATTAGCACAGCTAACTTTTGTTTAGCTAAAAATTCCAAAATAAGAAATTTTTTGTATCTATATGCTATACTTTATAACTACTTATAGCAAACTACAATATAATCAGCACTGCAGCATTTTGCACAACTTTTATTTTAAGTTCCTGCATCGATTCATACAAAATGGAGTCGAATGCATTCAAAATGGCGACAGTGCAGCACTTTGCGTCAATGTTTTGTGGAAAATGGCAGATTTACGTTTTGAATTGCACACTACGCACATCTAATGCAGCACCAGGCGTGCAGCCATGTCAAGCTGTTTCAATTCTAAACAAATTGCCAGACGAGATACATGTACAGCGCGGCATTGAAGCAAGTATGTAGGTTTCTAAACAGGCAGGCAGGCAGGCTGTCAGGCAGCCAAGGGGACGAATAGACAGGCAGCTGCTCGCTCATATTCAATTTGCAAATCGAATTGGGTTACAATCAGTCTGCTAAGTATGCACAAATACGTACATACATACATACATACATACATACATACATACATGCATACATAGTTAAATGTACAAGCAAAAGTGCACATACTACAAGTATACATTTGTAGTTACATATTGTATTTTACATATAACAGTGTGCTCATTTAGGCAACTTATGAGGGTAGTTTTAATAAGTTTGCGAAATACTTAAATAATATTTCTTAATGTTGACAATTGTGTTTTAGAAAATGTTAACAGACGCGTGTAAAGTTAAGCTTACACGCATACATTGCTTAAACGGAACAGTTGCGATATGACCAGTTTATTCAAATGGACCGTCAACCTTTTTCTGATTGGAATACCCATACAGTCGGTTCCTATTTTGTTTCGGGCTAGCATGCATATATACATGATTCAGCATCTGTTACGATTCCATACACGTGTTTTGAACCACAACTCTTGTTTTTTTAGTATTCTAGACCCACTAAAGCCTAAGTATGCCCCAATCTCACGCACAGCATCGATGTTATCTGGCATAACAGCTGTTTTTGAACGAATTTCCCTAAATTCGTCTTCAAGCGAATGGCGAGCACTTTTGAATTCAGCATGCCTATCAGAAACACTAGTTTTTGATAGCGCTTCATAGTAAAAAGTCAAAGAATGTTGATTAATGCACTGTTGTTCAGATAATCTACGTCGAAAATCGTAATACTAAATCATCGCACGAACATTTCGCGAGTTAATTCCTTTTTTTTTTTGTCGAGATGAATTCTTCAAATTACTGCAAAGAACACAAATATTGCACGTATTGTATATCAAAAAATGTCGAACTTTCCAATGGAAATATCAGCTGTTAGGTCGCAACGCTTAGGGTTCCCAAGCCGCACAATATTCAAGGCAGCACCCATACTTTTTAGGGTCTCTGATGGTTTTATCGCCATGTTATACAAATAATTCGACATATCCAGAAACTGAATATGCTTAGTTAAATCAAGTAAGACCAGATAATTGAAGATTTGGGAACCGAATAATTGCATTGTCAAATATTTTTTAGAAACATGCATCAGAAAAGTGTACAATGCATTCAAGATTACCATCTGACCACTCTGAACCAAAGAAATTTTGAGTGAATGAGCGAGTATTAAAAGAGAATAAGAGAGAGTTTACAGATTAAAGCGCCGAATTCACAATACAACATAATGAGAATAAAATAAAAATGTGAGTGAAAATATGCGTGTTTGAGTCACAGAGTGGCGATGTCTCTATGATTGCTGATCAAGCGTCAAAAATCAATGTGACTTTCATTTTCTACCATCATTTTGGCACTATTTTGTTGTTGACGTAGCCAAGAAGGAAGAAAATATACTATTAAGAATATTAATAGTGTTTTAGACTAATCGGATCAAAGTTTTGATAGAACAAAAGCCTTTGTACAAATGATTAGAAAAATTCAAAATCAAAGTTCAGAACCTAGATTATTTCTGCTGATTGTAGAATATATCAAACAAGGGCAGATAAATTGCTGCATCGCTTCTATATTTTGCAGTATAAAGACAGTTTATAGTTAGTATTTCCAAGGTAAAAGCCATTGCAGACACTTATTGAAAGTTCTTTGTCACGTTTCCAATTGCATTGCAAAACATGTTAAGAAACGATACTGGGATTAGAATGTCATCTGTTTAGAATACAAGAGATATTTGTTCGAGTAGTGACTGTGAAATTTTCGATGTGACTGGCAAAGTTATTCAAAATCAATACAAACCAAACGACAATAGTTGATACTCGCCTGTTGTGCTTCGGAAGATTTGTTCGTTATACCTACAGACAAATTACGGGTAGTAAAGTTCACTGAATCTGAGATTATTGGTTAGTGATTTCATCTTATATTCTTAACATCTAGATGTTAACAATTGAAGTGTGTTCTGAGATAGTGTAAACTATGGTCGCTCAATTGGTTATTCGTGATGGGTGAAGTAATGAGTCAAGTGATGAGCACTTGGGACTAGACCAACATCCATTTTTTTTTTTTTTGGTGTGCTGAGTTTAACGAATTTCTTCTGTATAATTGAGAAGAAACACTCTAGAAACTATGGCAGTTTTGACAGCTTCAAATCACCAAACTACGGCCTTTATGAGTTTGAAATAATATAGAAGATTGCCAATTAAATATGTTATACCCTTTAATATGTTACTTTTTACAAATTGAGTGCTCAAGATTTTCAAGACAACCCTCATCGAAGTTCCTGCAGCACGTTGCCAGGTGTTGGCATGCTGAAGTGTGTATCTGTAGCTGAGGCAAAATACGGCTATGCAGCTGAGTGTTTGGCGCTATCGTGCAGCTCTATAGATACATATATACGTATTACTATGTAACCAAAAAGCATATACTATGTATTTGTTTGTATGCATTTTGAGCCCAGCGTTGTAATGAGACTTCCGGCATTTGTGGGATTTTGGCCTACATCGAAAAGCCAAGCCAGAAAATTGTAACTAAAGTTGTTAACTTAATATATACAGATGCATAGTTGTAGATACATTTCATATAGATACTATATGCACATATATATGTATATGTATTGCTCATTTATATATGTGAGACAACATAAGAGTTTACTTAGTGCATGATTTATGCAACGACAGCAGCAGCAGCACCAGTCTAGCACAACTCAACGCTACTTCAACAACGCTTCAAGCTGCATATATGCTAGCAACAGTATGATGTTTCATATACAGACTCCTTTCCCAAGCCTCAACTTTTATATGCAAATTCAAAATAACAAGCCTTCATTTCGCTCACTCTTATTAGGCGCTCAAAATTAGTTGTGCACGTATAATTTATGGTTTTATTATATGCGGCCGAAAGTTTTTCACTTGAAGCAACTGCAAATTTAATTCCCTCGGACAGCATTCGGCAGTTTGTTTGTTTGGTTGGTGTAGTTTGTTCATTCGTTCGATAAGTAATTACACTTTAATACGCTTTTGTTTTGGCATTATAATTTATAAATTATATAATTTCTTGTAATCGCATTCAAGCAGGCTTAGTAAGCTGATAGATGACTTATTGTTGCAGATAGATATGGTAAAAGCAGCAGTTGGCAGCTGTATGTGAAATTAAATCATATTATATAAGAAAAGTTGCAATTTGTTTTTGTGTTGTGTAACTTAACAGAAAAACTAACCAATAAGCGAGAGTGTAATGATAAGTTGTAAATGTTTAACATATTCTCCATTTGCATTTTTTATTTCCACAATGTAGTCACTTTTCTCAGCTATGACCTCTTCCTCCCCCATGTGCTTGAATCTACTTTTAGACAGTCCGGGGCAGTGACATAGAAGGTGATAAAAGGTTTCGGTTTACTCGGAGTTATTACAGTTTCTTTAGAAGTCTTGTGAGAAAGCCCATAGTCTCCACTCTGAGACAGTGTCTCGCTACTCATCCTAAGTAGGGACTGTGTTGTTTTCCGTTCATACTTAGGCCACGCCTGCTTTGAGGTGCTACATGTGGTAAGTCTAGACCACTCATTGTTTGCGGTCTTAATAGTATTGCTATACAGTGCGGCCTAAGTGTTGGGTGGGCGGTTGTAAAGGATTAAAAAGGATTATAAAGGATTAAATTCTGTATATGCAATAAAGCCAAGCAAAAATGAATTCGACAAGGAAAACAATGCATTTAAACAAAAACAAAAAGAGACGGATGCGACAAGCATTGTTATATAGTAAGTGAATCGAGAGACTGTTTGCTTTGCTTATTTGCTTCGCCTTTTCATTTATTTTGGTCGTATCGAACAAAATTTATCACAGCTTACAACTTGTTGGAACTTTTTTGGTTCGATTGCAACAGTTTTTGAAGAACTAAGTAAAAAGTAGAATATAATCGACATCTCTCTCGTTTGGGCATTTGTTGAATTGCGTAGGAGTCCGTTTGAGTTTCTACCACTTAGCTCAATATTTGTCTGATGCACATTTTCTACATTTCATTTTTGCTTTCCATGCACCACAATTTTGAAATGAAAGATTCTATATGCCATAAAGTATTTGAATGGTGTCAACATACCCCAGGTTTTCTTTACTAAAGCTAGTTAAGTTTTAGATTTAAATGGCTAACAAAAAAAAAAAAAAAAAAAAAATTCTGATTACTTTTCAGTGGTGCACTCGTATGACAGCAGTGGCAATATGCTTTACAGCAAACACTTACACATTCTGCATAACTCGTTAAAATGAAATTACTTGTGGCATGTTGAGCATTTAGCAAACGAAATGTTTCGTCAGTTATATTTCGTTTGAATGGTATGTCTCCTTTACAATTTTTTAATTATAATTAAAGGAATTTTAACATTTACATATATTCATTTTTAATAAGTGCCAGGATGCTGTGAGAACACCATGGCAAGTGTTGTTGTAGGTGCATGAAAAAAGTGTATGGTACTCGCATAGGGCTTTCAGATATTTCTTTTTGTGCAGCTTTTCCTGTAGTGCCGGAATTATTTACCGAAAAATGATTTATGTGCATGTTATTAAATTAGAACGAGCTGCCATGGCAAGTCAGCAGGAGTGCGATATGCTGCACATATGCGACAGGTATGAAGTTGGCAAGCAGAATTTTCAAGCTTTTCTCAGTTTAAGTTTTTTTTTTCAGTTCAGTTTTACTTTAGTAGCTAATGCGGAATTGAAGGCTTCTTTGTGGCATTTGTTATACATATGTAGAAGTGCGTCAGGAATTTGTGAATGAAATTTTAATTAAAAATGAAGAAACTTACAGAGCAAATATTTTAGAAAACACTTCTTACTTTGAATAGTTAAAAGATTTTGCAATATATCTTAATGTTACGAACAAGTTTGATGCATGAACCGACTGTACATCAGTATAAATGCTAAGATATCTGAGACTATAGATGATAAGGCCAACAAACTTGGCGTGAATAGTATTATTATTTAGTCACAATATTTACAGCACCTTAAAGGAAGCATCGTCATCTATGTGACAACAATCTAGTCATGTTAGTCTGTGTGTTTGTGAGAGCCTTTTCTCATTAATCTTTGAAATATTAGTTAAAAGTTGTTATGCATACTTTTTCTAACCATAAGCAACAGAATTATCACAACGAGAGGTTAACCAATAGTAGATAAAGTTTCCGTACGCTTAAAACTTAATAGCACTTATAGTTCGCAGATAGTTTTTCCATATGGCTAATGTGAAATTATACTTTCCAAATTCTATCAAAGTGTTTCAAGCAGCACGTTTTAAATTTTTATGCTAGAAACACACACACACATACACCACACAAAACAGCACAAACTCGCTAATTATCTAGCAAACATTGCTAATGATAATATTTTCCACCACTTTTATTATTAACAATTTTTACAAAACTATTTTTTAAACTCAGATAATAATAGGCACGCAAACACTTGGCAGCATTTGTCGCCACAGCCACAATGTCTAAAGTTATGCAACACGAATGCTATTTATTAAGTCATTTCGCATGTTCGCATTCGATATTTCCTGCTGCTCCTGCTGCTTGATAATTTCTGTAGACGCATAACAAATTTGAATAAATGTTTTTCACGTGCGACAAATAAATCAACAAAAACAAAACCATAGAAAATAAAGAAAACAGTATCGAAAGTCAGCAGTCCAAGTCAAAAAAGTCTCATAAAATGCTCATTATCAGCACACGCAGCATCGGAAAATCTCAACTGTTGCCAACTATTTTGTTGCTACCAAAACAAGTTATTGGATTTACAAAGCGTTTTCTTATTTATAAGTTTTTGTTGGGAAGTTGTACTAAAGTATTTTGTAATAACAAAAAAAAAAAAAAAAAATGAAACAAGTGACTGACATGTTTCAAAATGGCTGCCGTGGCTGATGTGTGAGTGTGTATTAAGTTTTCATGTGGCAGCTTTTATTGTCATTATGTTAATATATGCTGTCGCATGGTTGAAAGCATACGTATGCATATACGAGTATGTATAGCGATATATACACGCACACTGAAATTGCTACCATAGGCGACTAAAATACTTAAAATGCTTAAGAGCCTATTTACACTGCGTGCAGTTAGACCTGCTCGATTTATAAATAGAGAATCAATTTTCACCGATTTAAAAAAAAAAAATCGATTATTCTCGATTTATTGTTTTGTTTTTCTTCGTTAAATATATAAATCGAAACAAGTAAGAACGAAGCAGACTGGACTGTTGCTAAAGTAGACTTTTGCAGAGTAGAAATTTTAAGAACCCAAAAAAAAAAAACAAAATCAATAAATCAATAAATCGATCCGATTAATATTCAAGGTTGGTAACTACTCATCTTGTTGTCTCGGAGATATGGTTTTCATATGCATCCCATCATAATATAACATATGAATAAATTGACGAGCAGGCGCACATGCCTAGATTAACCCAGCTTTTAAAATCGATCGATTTCAAAATCGATATAAACTAGCTTTTAAAAACGACAAGAACTCAATTATAAAATCAATTATAATCGATATAAACAGACAATTTTAAAATTGATTTTAAAATCAAGTTTTTTAATCGATTTTAATTGAGTTCTTATCAATTTAAAAATCGTGTTTTTTAAATCGACTTTAGTTGCCGTAAGAAGAACAGGTGATCGCTCATTAATCGCAGTAACTCATTGCCCCAATATGCAACTCACTGCGTCAATGAAAATACAGTCTTAAACATTCCCAAGCTGAGTGTGCTGTATAAAAATACATATTTATTGAAAGTCGTGCGGTTTTTGTAAAATCGCAACAGCTGCGCATACAATAACAATAAGGAATCTACATGTATACTCATATATGACAGTCACCCAAAACCACAAACAGACAAACAGTCTGTCAGTTCGACAGGCGTAAAACTGTACGTGTTAGAGGGCGTGGCAAGTTTTTTTTCACTTTAGTTATTGTTGTGTTTCATGTTCTTTTTATTTTTATACAGTTAAATGTAGATTTTTCGTTTAGTAACGCATTCCTCTTCACTTTTTATTTCAGTTGTATATTTTTCTCCGAC
Organism: Leucophenga montana; assembly: GCA_035044765.1. NCBI lineage: Eukaryota > Metazoa > Arthropoda > Insecta > Diptera > Drosophilidae > Leucophenga > Leucophenga montana. The sequence goes on along the minus strand of JAWNNQ010000146.1, from coordinate 87,781 downwards.
CAATTGTTCAACATATTTTCGTGGTTTACTGCGAAAGTTGTTGAATAATTTATGAAGCCAACTTACAGGCGCATCAAGTGTGTTAAAGGTGCAACCTAGGCGGGTGATTTTTTTGTGCAAATTGTTGAAGCTTAGTGGCAGTTCTTGTGACAGTTGTAGCTGAAAAATATATTAAATGCCGACAAACGAAAAGAGTGTCACAGTTTGGAAAGCAGTCAAGAGAAATACAAGTTTATTAAAATTTTATAGTACACGATTTTATAGAATATTGACTATGAACTTTAAGGTTAAACTGTGGATTACGAGAAGTTGACTTTTTTGATAAAAAGAAAAATAAAGTAATATAGGTATACTACACAAGGCTAGACGAGTGCTTAGAACCACTTGTTGGTAAGTGCCTAGATAAGTTGCAAGAGTTACTTCGATGCAAGAAATGATGCAGACGAATGTATAGACAAGGCAAAGGAGCAATACAAACGAAACAAGGTCTTCACTTACTCTTCAAGAGTGCTTGTTTCTTGCGTCTCTTTCTCACTTAGTTGGTATGTCGTTTGAGCTGTATAAGATTTCTTTTTATTTACCTAAATATGCATTATACCTCGACTGTCTTTTTCGTCTCTCAGTAAGCACTTGATCGCGTCTGGCATGAACGTTTGTTAAAGTCGAACCTTGCAGCGGCTCATTATTTTTTGATTATGTCGTACTTGCTGCGACGCCGATCGAGACGGTCGCTCAAACATTACCTGTACACGGCGTATTTGTCTCCAATCGTTCCCAACACAATGTTAACTATCTACGCAGTTGACACTAGTTTTGTGGTCGGTTCAGTCAGCCGTAGCAAGGCGGCGGAACTCTGCTCTGAAGCCGCTAGATGGCCTAAGCAGATGGAAATTATCCTGATGCCACGCGTAACAACTTGGTGATACCTCTGTTTCTGATATGCGTATGCACATCATCAATCTGTGATTGTGTAAATAAACTTCGAAATCTAAACTGACTGCTGAGAACTTCGAGTAATCTCAGTTTGACTAAAAATTTGACTGTTCCCCGTTATATAGTTGGAACTTGCGGGACTTACCGTGGGCCACTCTGTGGCACTGCGGCGCCTTCAATAACAACAAGTTAGAAGTAGTTCAAAACTGGGTACTCTGGAGCATTACGTTTAGGCCGTTGAACGCCTATGGTCAAGGAGCAAATCAACCTACACACCAGCGACTACAATGAGCGCCTTAATGCCTCCGTCGATCACTTAGATGTGGCGTTAGCAACGAACTCTACAACAACTTGTAATCGGCAACAAAGCCGCGATCTGTTGGGTTCCCAGTCACAAGGGTATCGAAGACACTACGTCACGTTTTAGTTATGGTTATGGCTTAGCAACGAGCTCCTGCCATCGAAGACGGATGCGGCTTCATCTCAGTGGCCTATTACATCGCTAGTGTACCAGATGATTCTCTGCAATTCTCTACTATTTCTCTTTATTTATTACACTTGAATTTACGTCATTCTGTCTTGTCCTTAAACTAGTCCTTAGAACTATGTTTTATCTATTTTATGTTAGCTGCTAGAGATTTTTTAATTTTTCTCACAACAACCTGCACTTCTATATTTTGCTAGATCTTAGTGTTCCTATGCCTCCGACCAGATAGATGGTCACGTCTATATCGAATCGTTGATCAAGAAGATATACGCGTATTTTGTACTTCAGAATGTCATACTCGCCTCACTTTTGTTATTATTACATAAATTTGCATAAACCTTTTACTCGATTGGTATTAAAGCCATTCAATACATGCTTCGTTATTTGTACAAAACATCTTGTAAACATATCAAATAACGAATGGAATTTATTCCAGTTGATATATTTGACAAAGCAAAATGTTTTGAATGAGCTAAATATAGCAGAGCGTCAAAAAAGGAAAATCTGTTGACATATTGAAATTTATTTGTACAAAATCCTCTTGAATTCGTCTATATATTACCAACAAAACAAGCTACAGTATCGCATGACTTTTGTAGCTATTCCACTAGAATTGTCATTTGAGTTGCTTGCCAAAATTATTTTAAAACGAAATTCATTTGAAAGTTATTGTAAAATTCGAGTTTGCTGTTGGGGAATTTGGTTGTCTCACTTACAAACTGAAGAATACCACAACAATTTACACATTGCAAACTATGTCAGTGAGTCAATGAAATTGACTTTACTCATTACATAGAACCATGTGAAGGCCAATGAAACAAAACTGCAAACTGAAACCTTGAAAGTTATAAGCCACACGGATACTTACAATCTAAAAATAAGTTGTTGGCTTAGCTTTAAACTAATTTATACGCCATAGAGTAGAATGTATTTTGAAACTTTATAGGAATATGTGCTATGTACAAATAGAACTTAATAACTGCGCTAAACTTTTTTAATGTTTAACTTCCGGCGCAATACCAGCAGCAGCAGCAGCAGCAGCACCAAAGTAAAATGGTGAAACTTTCACTTCCTGTCAACAGACTGACGCAGCTCAGCGATACACACACAGAGACACACATCCTGCCTGAGTGATTATTTGTCGATTTCATACTAAGAAAGACGCAGAAAACTTTATTATTAACAAAATTTTGCAGCTAAAATGTCATTGAAAGATAAAACCTTGATGATGAGCTGAAGGAAAAGCTGCGTATTTAATTTATTTACGCAACAAAGTTTGGCGCAGTATCCACAAATGTATCTGCGAATGTACTAGGGCAATTTGATAAGTTTGTAAGTTTTGGAATTTTCCGTATAGTAAATTTAAATAGATCTGTTAATAGACTACGGTCAAATGAAAGCAGATATGAAAGGCTGACAGACGCACAGAAATCAGATGATCGCCGATCCGACCGAACTTGACAAACACTACTTCGAAGTTATCACACGATTACGTTTAAGTTCAATTTCGAAACCAACCTGTTTTCTGTCCGTCTGTCCGGCTTACATAACTGCTATCAATGGCTGTCCAGCACAAACTTAATGATGCAAAGTGGATACTGCAGGAACTAAACTCAAATCAATATAGTTCGAAATTCAGAAAGTCACTGACTGCCCTCGCAATATATATTATTATCTAACTAGAACTAAGCCAAAGCCATTTGCCATTTATAACTGCACGCCTGCCTACCACTTTGTATCCGCCATTATTGAGTGTCAATTTATTTAGCGCAAGCGAATTGGCCATCCCGAACCAAACCATTTAAACTGAGTGAAACATTTGGTAGGCTTATTAAAAAGTTTTGCCTGCGTCAAGCCAAGAACGACTCTGTCACGCCGAAAGTACTACAGATACGTAACGATAAAGACGTAACGCATAAATTTTGCTGCAAAGGATTATCAAAAATAGCATCATGGCGGTTTCTCTATTGCTGGTGAGTCCTTTGTGTAGTGCACGTTGGCAGTCAATTTAAAAATTTGATGGGATTTTACGCTAAGAAATTGAAATTGTCAAAATGAAATGAAATTTGTTGCAGCCATTCACTCAAGTGGCAACAATATTGCTTCAAGATTTTATGCCAGCTTGGCGGAAGCAGTTTGAGTATTATATTTTATTATGGTTTAATTGTTGCTATAAATGTCTTAAACAGCAATTTTCGTATATAATGTTTAAATGAGATGCGTATTAAATGCGGAAGTGAAAATCGCTTTTGTTATATAATGAGTTATTTATATAAACAAATTTATTAGCTTATGTTTATTATTTAATTAATGCCTTCCTTTAATACTTATTAGGATTTTATAAATACATGCAACATCATAAGTTGTAAAATGGTAAAGTTTAGCGATCGATCAATTACTTTTGTACTCTTTAAATATAAAGATTAAGCCGAATTACATTAGAGATGTAAGTCAAATACAAAGTGCTCAGCCCAGCATAAGCGAACTAGGCAAAAGTGTAATTGAGAGACAAAAAAAACCTTAACATAACGAGAAAAGCCGTATGTTTAGTTGTGAGCCTTATTTTGATTAGAGCGTAATATTTGTTTCCTTGTCGGTTATTGTTTTTTGCATCCTTGCTCCGCTTTTTAACTGTCCAATAAGAGATAGTTTTTTAATATTATAATTCATCTTCAGATAAAGTGTAGAAAACGAAACTTGGCATAAATCACTCGACTCTATCCTATTAGATTAGACTACGCACTGCAACAAACATCAAAAGCAGCTGTGAAGCCAGTAGTAATACTAAAACCGCTTTTTAAAACAATAATTTCAAATTCAAATGGAAATTTTGTTTCCGCACAAATTTCTCCATATTACAAAACTTCACAATGTAAATTATAATTTCTGCATATTGCATTAAAATTACGCTAAGCACGTACAAGCCAAGTTGTAAACATATGTATGAATACATATAAATTGAACAAGTAACAACAATGTGCGCCATTGCTAACAAAATCTGCAGGATCAGTTTCAACTGCGGAAACGGAAATTGGAACAATTTGCTATCTCAGCTGCATTGCAGTTGCAGTAGATACAAATCCAAAAAATCATACTCAGCTGCAAACATGCATCACGTGTCACGGCAGCGAGCATTGATATTTCATTGACAGCTGCTACTACTGCTGCTCCTGCATCCTTGTATCTTCGCTTGCGTGAAAAACCAAAAGCTAAACAAAAATAAACGAAAATTGCTTGCCAGTTACGAGTGAATGTTATGTGTGTGTCAACAGGCAACGCAGCGTCATTTGCACGTTCGCAACTTCAGCGCATCTAATGTGATTTACAAGCGTGCTCAAGACCTTCAATGTCAGCCCGTAACGCGCCGGCAAGGCTTTGTCTATTGTTATTGGTGGAGTTGCAATCTGTTTCTAGATGGACAGCAGATTGAATATTGGATGAAAGTGTCAATCAATTCAAAAAACAACAACAGTGGCAGAAACATTTGCATGCAAAGGATACATTTACTGTTGCAGCAAGGATTTGTCTAAGAGTAATTTATTATGAACAATATTTGATAAGATAATGAAGTAACTAGTTTAAAAATACAAAATGAAACTGCCAACTGTCTGCAATTAAGCAAGTCAACGTGCTGCGTATTTGGTAGCTATGGTAGCTAAGATGCTGAAATGTAGCTGAAATGTCAGCTGCTTTGATCATGGTTTCAAGGTTTCTATAGTAGTGAAAGTTTTTATAAATACTAATCTCTGCTAGTTGTGGCTAAAGAAATTTTATCATCAAAAGCCCTTCCCCCGTTATTACTTCTTAGTTTTTTGTTAATGGAATAATACAAGAAGTACTGAATCAAAATTAAATCGGAATCCTTTATTTAACAGATAATTTTAAGCCATTAAAGATTTGAACAAGAAATCATCAAATTAAATTTAACAGGCTGACCCTATAGCTCAATTTTTAGTATTCCTGTGCCTTTAGTTGGCTCGCATGAGCCGACTTTGCTGGCACAAATCTTCCGAAATAAAGCTACCTTTACCAAGTACATCTTTTCACTTCGAAACTTTACAAAAAGTGCGTAATCGATCTCATAATAAATAGACACTAATGGCACTTGTCATTTTATTGTCAAAAATCTGCAAAATAGCATTGTCTCGCATCACCCGACAGTACTCTAAATCAGTAGTCCTCCAACGCATGTCCTTCAAATTTATTAACTTAATTTTCATGCAGACTGTTTTTTTCACTATTTGCATAATTTATTCTTCATTACTTTATCGTATAAACACTCTAAGCGGGTAAATTTATAGTCAACTCTATTAAATTTCCCATAACTTTGCTTTTAACGCTCGCTCGTCATTTTAAGTTTTATTTATTTGCGAATTTAATTTTCATTGTCAACTCAAAGTGACGCGTCGCGTTTTATCGAGCTCTAACTTTCAATTTGAATGCAAATTTTGTTCAAATATATAAAAGCCAACAAGAACAGCGCCAACTTTTGTAATTATGCCGCCGCAGAACCGCAACTCAGTCGAAAATTTTTATCACAATGCCGCGGAAGAATGCTTAGGTCCAAGGCAAAATTTCTTCGAATGACTGCCGGCGTTTTTCACACTTTATGCTTAAATAATTATTTTGGTTGCATAAAATAAATAAATTCAGGAAATGACAATAATTTAAATTGAATGTGTCGTAAGTTAAATTTGTTATCGTTGTGAAGTTTTCTAAGATGGAATCTTTCGAGGAAAGTGAAGAAATATTTTGCATTCTTGTATTTGAAAGTATTATATGTAAATTAGGACAGATTGTATAAAGACTTAAAGTCTACTCTTGAAAAGTATAATTTTTAAAACTGGCTATACTACAAAAATCGTTCTAAAGTTTGTGTTAACCGTGGGCATTTTTAACGTTCCTTAAGTTCATCAAATACATATTTCTTGGGTTTATGTCCCTCCTGGACATAAACCCAACAAAAACTGAGCTAGTACTCTTTTCGAGAATATTGAAGATGCCAGTGCTCATTCTCCACAAACTTAAAACTACAACTACTGTCGCTCCTATTTTATCTATTTCACGTACTTTTTCATTGTTTCATTGCAAGAGAGAGAGAGAGAGAGAGAGAGAGAGAGAGAGAGAGAGAGATAGAGCTGTACTCACTTACTTTCTCTTTGTTGTCATTGCAAGAAAAAGAAACAGAGAGAGAGAGAGAGAAAGAGAGAACTATACTCACAGCCTTAAGGCTGAGGGAAACCTTATCTATGCGCTAAAGTACCTTCGGATACATAAAAATTGTACAAATCCAAGTGGCTCTCCCATCAAGTATGGTTTACTGTACTCCCATTACGACCAACAAAAAAAAAAAAATATACTCGTTATTTCTTAATCTAGCTCACAATGGAACACCCTACCACATCATAAAGAGTATGTCATCAATATCTTAAGTGATAGCTTAAAGCTGGACTGGCGAGTTGGAAGAGATATATGCTCCCCGGAGCTGTGGATAAGATAATATTCAATCATTAAAGCGTTTAGCAAGCAGAAGTGTTAGCGATCGAGGAAGTGACACCCATGCTGAGCATGCTGCGTGCACAACAAAATCTACCTCATCGGGTGTCTAGACACAGGAACTTAGAGAGAAATTGTGTAGAAGGGAAGGCATCTCAGCCGACATCTTTCCCGGATGGTTTGTCATTCATTCTGAACGCCAGTTTAAGTAATATTATGCAGGGTGCAGCAGCATATGAGGTCACAGTGACAAAGAATTCAGATCTATATATGAATATGTTTGAGGAGAATTTTATTTTAACGTCTTGATAAATTGGACTTACCAGAAATTTTGTACCAACAGCACGCAGCAACGACTCATACGGCAAGAGCAACGATGGCTGCTTTGAAGAACGATGAACGCTTCACTTAATTTTAAAGGGGCATGCCCCGCCCACTATGAGTTGTAGTCCCCAATCAAATTTTCACTCACGTTTTGGTTGTTATATTTTACAATTATGTTTCTTCTTTATACCTGCTGAGTACACAATTTGAAACTTCGTGTGAATGGCATAAAACCGAAGTAAAAGTTTTTTTGTGTTAACCTTATCTCTACTTACAATTTCGTTTGAGTTTACAGTTACACAAATGTAAAAACAAATTAGAAGAAAAAATTGGATGAGAGTGGGTGCCGTCGCAGTATTAAAAACCAGTCTTTCCATGAATATGAAACGTGCATTCCAAATTTTACCAAAAAATTTCAATTTTGTTTGTTTTCATTTTGCTTCTGCTTTGGTTTGTAATCGAAATTCTGTAGTCAAGTTGGCAGCTATCTTTGAAATATATGCAGGATATATGTATATGGGTTCGTCGCACTAGGCATTACGTTTATATGCTTAAGAACAGTCTTCTCATTGAAAGCTAGCATATACAAAGGTGCCACAGAAAACACCTTCGTCTGAATATCACTAAGTTTCATTCATAAGACTAAATTTGATTAATGAAAATTAGAGATTTTGAGGCGAAAGTGTTTTCTGTGGCACCCCCGATAGTGTGAAAAAACTGACATATAAAGATATATGCAAGTCGTGAAAATGGTACTAATCACTGGTGAATGGAAATTCAAGCGATAGCGATGCCTGTGGGACCCTCTGATTATTTCTATTTAATCGATAATGCTTGAATTTCATAGAACAAGCAGCAAAAATTAATAAAATATCAACACCAAATGAAACACTCAAAATGTAACTAAGACATAAAATGAATTACATAGTTGCTTTAATTTAAATAAGACGTACAATATGTAATAAATATATATATTAAATATGCTTTCCAAACTATCAAGTGTGCTGTACCATCAAACTAAGCAAGCCAGCCAAAGGCACAAAATTTGCCAGAAGCCATACGACATCATAAAACATATGTACTCAGCATCTAACATACTTATGTATGTCAAATTGAAGCTAATGCTAATATTTGCATATAAATTACTCATACGCACAGTGCTTCAGACAGCAGCCAGATTAAAGCAAGCCCGAGATGTAGAGCATTTTGTATATTAAGCGTAAATAGGTCGCTGGCACTATTTAAACACTAGAAGTGTCATTAATAATAAGCATGGTATGACTAGCAGACTAGAGAAATACGTACACCTAGCAGCAACGTTTACAAAATGTTCTACTATAATTCTATTGCAACTGGTAGTACTACATGAAGGCTTTTAAGTATACATTACACACAGTGGTGCAAGTACCTTGTGCATATTTCAGTGCAAAGCAACGTCTCTACAATGTATCCTTAACTTGGCATACTTGTGTCTTACAATGTCCTTGCTGTCTATGTTGGCTGCACTCATTTGCTCATTAAATACAACTTTAGAAAATTATGTTTGTTAATGTCGTCGTCGTCGTTGGCATGTTTTTGGATGTAAGTTGCTACTTGTATCTATTGCCTCAACAAAGTAAACCAACATAACACACACACACACACACACACAGTGACCAACATTCTTGTCTGTTACCATTTGACATTTTGTGACAGCTTTTAGGCGGCTTTAGATGCTTCCTTGACTATATATAGAAGCGCTGTAAGTAGGCACTTTTATTAGTATGTATGAGTATCTATTTCAAAATTATGGCTGTGCAAAAATGACATTTAAATGGTCATAAATTGTTTGAGAATTGTTGTGCGTCTTAATGTCTAATTTTTAAAAAGGCATGACATTTTATTTTGAATACTTTGAATAAAATAGGGAACAGAATATTTTGTTTACTGAAATCTACGACGGCAATTTTATAAATACTAAGGAGAGTCTGCACCATTCATTTCAATGTTTAAGAAGTGATTTACTGAATTCTGATGTATTCTAACAGCACAAGTGGCGCCAAAAGTGTTCGTCAGGTCTGAAATCGTCGATAAAATTCATGAAATGATATTGAACGTTCGCATAATGAAAGTGCGTGAGGTGATCGACGCTCTAGGCATTTCCACTGAGCGACTACATCGCATTTTACTTGATTATTTGGACATGAAAATGATATAAGCTTGATGGCTGCCGCACACTCGACCGTGTGACCACTTCAAAGTAGTATTTAGCGATATTCAAACGCAATTCGACCGAGTTTTTGCAACGTTTCGTAACCATGCACGAAACAAGGATCCACCACAATACACCAGCTACCAAAGAACAGTCACTGCAGTGGACTTCTCGATGTGAACGTGCACCAAAGAAGGCCAATGTCTTGGGAGTAGTTTTTTGGGATGCTGGAAGTGTCATTGACATTGAATACCTTGAAAAGGTAAGACAGCTTCGACATTGATTCGGCACAATATACACGGGTGCAGTTTCCATGGCAAAAATCAATAAATTAGGCTCCGAACTGCTACTTCATTCAGCATATTCTCCCTGTGACTATTTTTCGTTTCTAAAACTGAAGAAATGGCTCGCCGGTAAGAGATTTCAGTCGAATGAAGAGGTTATCACTGACAACAAACGTCTATTTTGAAGACATTAAGAAAACATCTTATGTGAAAGAAATAAAAAAATTAGAAAACCGACGAGAATGTAACTTTTGTAATAGATCTTTTGAACTCCGATCGTCATTCAGGTATTCATTTAGTGGCAGACGCATTGAATATTCCAAAAACTATCGTTCACGAAACTTCCAAGCAAGGTCAAACTTTAGTGACGGTCGTGAACATCAAAGAGGCTTGCACGAAGGCTTTAAAGTATATGCCGGAAACGGACTACTGTGATGGCTTCAATATCTGGAAATCTCGCTGGCGGCGATGTATCGACACAATGGGGCAGTTTTTCAAATCGTTACAATGATTTGCATTGAACTGATTAATAATTTTTTTTTTGCTGGAGTCATTGACATTACTTTCCATCCAAACCTTGAAATTATTGTTTTGAGTTTAGTTGTGGTTATATTTATCGGTCAGATGCTTTTCTGATAGCAGAATAGTATGTATTGTATATATTTGCTATTTAAAACGCCATTTTACGCGCTTTTCTATGGCGTAGAACACTTTAATTTGGACTCCATTTTGTAGTCGTGACATAAATCAATATAAATAAATTCTTAAAAAAAGTTTCCAAAGAAATACTTGCTTACATACTTGCCATAAATTGTATTAAATTAAATGCATTTAAGCATTTACATTCCAAAACAATTTTTTTTTCTTTGGAAAAATCATACAAAGCAGCAAATTTAGCGCATTTCCGTTTGAGTTGACAACTCTGAAAACCCTTTAACGATTTCCGTTGTCGCAGTTCACTCACTGTTCAGGGTGTTTGTTTTGCTTTCCGCTGCTATTCTTCAACTTTTTCGTTTGCTTTATTCTGTCTATCTGTCTGTCTTGCTGTCTTTCTGTCTGTCTGTCTGTTTGTCTGTCATTTGCGCTTGCTATTATTGCCTCTTACTGCTACCTTTTCTTGGTTTTTTTGCGTATTCTTTTTACTATTGTCTGAATCTTGATGTCTGTCTTGCTGTCTGTTTGCCTAACCAAGCAAAGCAACGCAAAATCCATAACTGCGGAAACGACAAACCCGTTACCGTTATGACGGTTTTCCTGTTCCACAAAAGTATGCAAGCAAAAATAGTAAGAACAAAAGAAAATGTGTGTTGGGAAGGTAGTTGTGTAGATTTAATACACTACTGTGAAATCAGAAAAACCTGTTTATATTTATTTACTTAAAGAAAATTGATAATTAATAATTAATAAAATCTACCTAATATGAACTGTAGGTTATGGTTAAATTATAGACCTCGAGTAACCTGACAAACAGGCGGTTAAAACATCTACGATTCGATTTGTGAGCATAGGATGTCTAATGGGATATTCAAAGTTGAATCAAAACAGAATGCTACTAGTCGAAGGATAAGTAAAACTAATATCTAAAACCTTTAAAATAAACCCAAAAATTTAAATGAAAGAGAATCATTGAGAACTGTGGTGCCGTGTGCCAAGCGGTTAGAGCGAGACAACTGTTGTGACACCCCCTGCTGTATGGCACCCTGTTTAATGACAATACATTTAATGAAATCGAAGTTCAGTTAAAAGTCGAAAGCCAGACAGAGAGCGCCTTGTTTGAGCAGAATATTATTTACAAAAATATATGTTTGTCGTTGACATGTGAGTGGCAAAACTTGCCAATAGAAACTACTAAACCGTTTTACACATAGTACTGTGTGAAGTGTATAAAAATGAAAACGAATAGCAGTGAAGCGCATAGCGCTAAATTCATCAGGCATAAAAATCACACGCAATCATAAGTTTAACTGGCAAAATAAAAAAGGATGATTGGAAAAAAAAACACAAAGTGTTGCTGCAAAAAAAAAAAAAATGCCGCCAAATGAAAAGGTCGAGCAAGAAAAAGAAAAAAATTCTACGAAAAAAGCGTAATGCAAAAATATCTTCATATTAAAAGGATGCAGGAAATCGTTGTCACGCCGCTGCTGTATCCTGCTGTCGCTGCCACTCTTCTAACTGCTGTGATTGCTTAACTTTTCTTACAGTTTTCAGCTTTTGTAAGCATTCGCTTGCTTTGCATGAAGTTGATGCGTTTCAGTACGGGCTGAAAAATGTTAAGCCATCGAACATTGAGTCGCAAATCGAGCATAAGTCGCAGATATTGACAACGGCAAGGATGCGCGTTGGCTATGGCTATGTTCCCCATGATGATGATGATGATGTTTCAGCTGTAATAAAAAAAAAAAAAATAGAAAAAACGTCAGCTAGTCAACAATTTGGTTGGTTAACTGCGTCGTTTGTGTTTGGGGCACATTGCTGCCCAGCCCAATCTTCGTGCTCTTAGACCGCACATTATCCTGACCATCAATTTAAAGTGCTTGTGCTTGATTATGCTTCAGAAACTCAAATTGCATGTTTGCTTATTGCGTATTGAATGCGTTTTGATTTGCTTAAAAGTGTTGTTTTTTTTTCTATGCCGTTTGAGATTTAATGGAGAAGAAATTGCAGAAGTTCTTTATTTATTTTTTGGAAAGCTGTATTTTGTTAGCTTTTATGCTTTAAATTGTGCTTAATTTATGTTGCATAAAAAAAACGTCCGCTTGTTTGCTTTTTGATAAAAAATAATTTATTTCAGATTTTTCTTACTGATTTTCCTTTTTTTTTTTTTAATAATTTCTTTTTTTTTTTTTACTCCGGTTTATATTACCCTTTTTCTGAAGAATATCAGCACAGAAATCAGTGCAGCCATTAAATTTGTATGCTAAATTATGCACAAAAACAGTCCGTGGAAAAAAAAATTAATAAATAACAAAAAAAACAAAAAAAAAAAAAAATGGTGAAGAGACCAGTGCCATAAAATATTCTATAAAATAAGGGTAAAAAATTACACTGTGTGTCCCTCCAAATCTGTGTCGGTTTTTGGTGTTGCCTTTTTGACTTTTCCGGCGAATCTGTTAAACAATTCGACCGCAAAAATGAAAAAAATGGAGAAAACCAAAGCAAAAACTTCACAATTCGATATAATCAAATTTAATATACACTACAAACGAACTGTGCATGAAATACTTCTTGGGATTGTATGCTGCATACACTTGGTATTGCATGAGAATTGCTTATCTTAATATAAATGTGATGTTCACAAGGTCTAGTAATAGTGTTAAAGTGCAAAACTGAATAAATAAAGTGTTGCAACTCTGCACAGTCTGCTGTTTGAGACTTTGGTTTGTGTGTTACGAAAATTCACTAAATTCACTTCGTGTTACAAAAGAATACCAAAATTCGCGCTGCTACTTGCTAAAAATTCTTTCATCTTCACTGATGCAAAGTAATTATTTGGTCAATAGTCTCTATCGAACAAAGTAGTGCAAGATTTTGTAGTGCAAATTAGTGTTGGTTGCAGTTGCACTTTTGCACTATTACAAAGACCTTGTGAATACCTTAAATAATAATGCCACGACATATATTTTCATTGTATAAGTTTCTCTTATAGAGAACTCATGGCACAACTCTCATAACTTAGCCAATTGCACAACCAACTGACAGAACTCTATTAAATATAATGTATGAAGTGTATTTAAATGTAGCAGCAACCGAAAAAAAAAAAATAAAAATAAAATCAAAAAACAAATACTACAAATAAGACGAGGACGAATGGCAATTTGGCATAAAAAATATATTTCTACATATATTTCACAAAAATAGGTTTTCATTTCAGTTTGGTTGGGTTAAAATGTGCGTTTTTTCTTCTGCTTCTTCTTCTGTCCCAAACAATTCCACAAAACATATTTTAAATGAAATAAAATTGTAACTTATGTACATCGATAGCTGAAGGGGCGGCATTATTAAGCATGAGTGTTGCAAAAATGCCAGACAAATAGTTTCCATAGCTGTGAAGTAAGCAAGAAGAAGTAGTTTGAATTTTTGGTCGAGTAATACGACAATTTAATGCTAACTAAAGGGATGCTAGTTTAATAAGCAACGCGGTCAACGCTTTTATGCATTCAGTCATCAAAGTTGACCGCAATTCATATGGTCAAATAGCTTTTATGTATGATTTTTTTATATACTCGTATTAGACCTTAAAAGTTGCAACTGGAAAGTAATTTTTATTTTGTTGCTTAAAGTTTTTGCTCAACTTTAAGACTACTACTGACTTCTTCAAAATGTCTGCATATAATTGGTATTTGAATATAGTAAAGTGTATTGAATATCTAAATACTGCTACTCGGCTATAAAAATAAGATTTCGCAGATTATGCTTATAGATATAAAACTATGCTACAAAAATGTCTGCATAAAAGAAATGAAAATCGTTTCAAAATAAAATCATAGCATACTTATTGGGAGTGTATTTTTTAATAATTTGTTTCACAGCAGTCAAGTTTTGTGGTTTTAATAGTTGATTTTTGTTATGCTCAGTAACAAAAACGAAGGCATAGCAGCATAGTATCCAATAGATTTGGAAAATTTCCATTCATTAGTTAAGATTAATCGCTCGATGAAGATCTTAAGTAAACTTTTTAATGAGTTTATTGTTAGTTACTTATTTATGGCCTCATAAACGCTTCGGCATGAACCGAAATTAATATGTCTTTTGTTGCTTTTGTTAACGCATGGACAGGTTAAAAATAGGCTGAATATAGCTATTAGACTAATTTGGAGTAAGTTAGTATGTGAAGATTAGTTGATGAATTTGGTATAAATAACTAAAGGTGCTAAACAATTGACTGTAGTCAGTTTCTTGTCGTTAGTTCGGTCGGAGCAGTAGTATGAATTTTTTTCAAACTGAAAGAGTTTTAACAGTTGCTCTAATATTGCAAACTGAAGCTAAATATATTGGCTAAATTCTTTTGTGTTTTAAGTGAGTTTTTTTTTTTTTTTTTGATTTGGTACAGATACTTGCAATCATGCAAGTGTACGAGTGGATATTGCACTGTGAACAACCTTAGATACTGCTTTAAGTATTGACAACTTTAATAGGAGGAATCATTAAGCACGCAATCCAATTCTTGATGTAAATATAATATCTTTCCATTTTTTTGCATTTTAAAATTTAATTTCACGGAAGCTTTGATGGATCTAGTTATAGATGGAACTTATTTATTCATTATTCTGAACGATTATGAATGCTGGCGGAATCAGTTCATGTCTGATGCATTAAAATTGTTACTTCACTTGGGTCACCTCTCCTTTTGGTCTTGGTAATCGACAAGTTGCTTAGGTGCATGGTAAATGAAGGTCTATCAAGTTATAGTATTGTGAGTACAAATTAGTACGATTCGATTTTTTTGTGGTAAAAAATGCATTTCTTTCAGAACAAAAAAAAAAAAAAAAAGAATGAACCGATTAATCAAAGTATTTTCCATTATCGTCGAATATCCCTTTCGCATGCCCAGTCACAATTCAATGTAAAAAACCCTTATTTGTTGCCTTTGAATTAGCTGCTTGCAAGTTTTTTACTTTGGTGGTCAGCAAGTGTAGATCTCACAAAGAAGTACAGAACTACTTATCAGCTGCTCACTGAAATTAACTTCAATAAGCAGCATGAAGTCAAAGTTTTTCTTCCCGTTTAAAATGACAGCTTAAGGAATGGATGAAAGAAAACTCCATTACTATATTTACTGTTCGCTCAAAACTAAACATTCGAGCCTGTGTAATCCATGCCACATGCTGGGTACATAAGCATTATTATGCTTATTAAGCAGAAATTGGTGCCATTCAGTAAACAATATATAAAATAGTCTTGTACAGAAGCTATAGAAGCAGCAATGTGAAATGGAAAGTCTTAGTAACTTAATATGTCAGTACCTCGAACCGTCTTGAACCAGATGCATACAACTGGGGGAGTATTTGCTTGAAGAGACCAAATAAACCAAACAAACCAAACAAAGATTTTCAAGCGAAAACCAGAAGAATATTGCTTCAAAGTGGTCGTAGCTGGAGGGGGTATGTATCTACAGATTGCCAAATAGACCGAAACCCAAGCAAACATATATTAAAATCTAGAAACTAGAAACATACTAGAATTAACCGGGGCTATAACTATTGGCTTGCAGAATGCCAGTTTAATTTTGCAACTATGCAACTATGGCTTCAATTTCATGTAATTGGCTTTTCACCTGCAAGAGAAGTCTCGTTTATTATTTGTACTATCAGGACTTTGCGCTTCCATCGTTTAAAAAGGAAAAGAAACACCTATGCATCTGGGCAACATAGTCCACCGATACCAAATTATCGTTTAAGATTAAAATACTTAATGTAAATGAGTTGATCCGGCTCGAAGGACCATGATAGTGCGTGTATAGATAGTGCGTTACTGATTTTAAGTAGAATAAAAAGATACGCTGGTGGCTTTCATCTACAGATATTCGTACCTAAGCTCTGTAGATATAGATATGTTTGTAGATGATGATTGATGCAGAAAGTAATATACTATTACTATACACAGGTTGGCAAGCATCGTGGAAGACTGCAGCGTTAGAGTAATGAAGAAATGGAGGCCGTAAACTTACAGCGTGTCTACTGGAATAATGAGATGTCGATAGTGGTAGCTTAGCATCAGACCTGGTTCAAATTTCAACCACGCGCGCAAAAACTGGTTGTGTCTTTTTGCATACTCGTAGAGAATACAGAAACGCTTGCGGTGCAGAAAACATTATTAAGCAAATGTGATTTACTTTTCTTCAATGTCATGTTATATCAAGATTAATTATCGTTTGATTTTTGTATGATCCGGCTCGAAGTACCAAATGTTCCACTCCTTCGTGTGTCAACTGAAATTACATACTGAAAATTACGTGAACAGGCTGAACTGTTCTTGACAACGATAGCGAAAGTGTACAAAAACCGAAAGCAGTTGCAGGAATACCCAACAACAAACAAATTTGGCAGATATATAGCAGCATCACAACTCAATGTCACTTTGTTTGCATACCTGTTTCACAAAATTACACTGCATAACAGCGACTGATATGAAAGCCATGCCAGATCAGAAACGCCAGCAAATCAAAGACGACTTTGGTTAAAAGTTTTCGGCATGTTTCCAAAAACTTTTCAAAGTAAACGAAACTATCTTTCTGTGTATACACGTATAGATATATTGTCAAACAAAACGGAAACAATGTGCACAAAGACAATCAAGATGCCATTGCCTTAGGTTGAACCAACAGCAACAGCAGCAGCAGCAGTAGCAGCAGCAACAATAGCAGCAGCTGCAGTAAACTTAGCAAAGTAAACTCAAGAAGCAATCTACAAGATACAATAACCGCTGCTCTTGTCAAGATACTTCATGTTGTATCTTGTTCTTTCAAGCAGTTGCATTCGGTCTTTGTCGCAACAAATTGTTGAACAGGATGTTATGTACAAGCAGTTTTGGACAGCATACAATATGCTGCACACACACATACACACACACACATACATACACACACACACACACACACACACACACACACACACACACACACCCACACACACACACACACACAGACACACACACACACAGACACACACACACACAGACACACACACACACACACACTCACACACACACACACACAACTGAACAACATCGGCTTAAGAAATTATTCTAGCATAGAATTTTGGTACAAGATTGATGCGCAAATATTTGATACTTGTACCTCAGTTGATTATACATAGTTCGTAACAGATATAATTGGTATATAGTTGACATCCTAACGTATGATTTACTATACATATAAGTAATTATAATTGAAATTTAATTAAAATCTAAAGCAATGTGTTCGAAGTTGTTCCAAGTAGCAATGAATATGCTGAGATACATGTTTACTAAAACATTAGGAAATCCTTGAAATGTGCTGGTCAGTTACACAGAAGCTGCAGTTGGAAATGCTCAATGTTTGAGAAATTGATAGCAGTGATTCAGATGAGATTGTAAATTTTAATTGTACTACATCATTTGGTTTTGTGTTGCTTAGTACTACAAATTTTGGAAATTTTGCATAAATTATAAGTTAAGTATTAAACGCATTTTGAAAATCTAGTTGAGCTTGAGCTGAAATAGTTATAATGCTGCCTCAAAATTAAAGTGCATGTACAATATACTGCATACACTGGTCTATGCCTTCAAATTGTCATTCACACAATTTACATTTATGAGTTGTAGAGTTCTTTATTGTACCAGATTGTGTAGATACATATTTTTCTCAACTACAGCACCGAATAGTTACAAAGTGCTATACAGGGTGACATCATAAACTTGGTCTACTAAGTGGATATCACAAGGTGTCCATGCCGATGAATAATGTGACTGAGGCATTATTACGGTATTGTTTTGGCCAAAAAATCACTAACAAGCAACAATGTGTGAGCTGTAGAGTTTCTTTCTGATATTTTCTTGCTTTTTTTTTTATGTCCAATCCTGTCTCTAAAAAATTACATCAAAACACAACTCTTTCAGCTTAATATTGCGGTTTTACGTTGTATTACCTTAATCCTAACAAGTTGTAGTGAAGTTATGGACAGGATTATGTGAAATCAGCAATTGTTGGTACTAAAAAAAAATCCAAAACCGATGACTTCCTAAAATACCATTTTCCGGCCTCAATTCCCAAGATTTTTTTTTAAGGAATACTTCTGTTATGTAAGCCCAATGATTGAAACTATATTCAACTCTCTCCTCTTGTTTTTTATGCTATTTGAAGCCATTCGTCTACAGAAAATGGCACCAACGAGAAGATATTCCAGAAACTGCTTGTGGTTTCCTGTAATGTGGAGTTAGTCTCAACGAATTGTAGTGAATCATACAAATCACTTTGTTTGTGCATGTATGTTTTCGCCTCAACTCAAAAGATCTATGTAACAAGTCCATATCCTATAAATAAATAAAGTCCATATCCTATAAATAAATAAATAAATAGCGATTCGCCGATTCTACGTAACAAAATTAACGTCTGTTTAAAAATGGATTATCTATAACCATGTCCAATATAAACACCCAAAGCCGATCTTCAACAAAAGAAGCTTATACTCCCAATTTGGCGATACTACAAGCGTGTGGTGTTTTTCGTGCGCCTACCGCAGTATCAGACGTTTAATTCTATTGTGTACTGTCGTCAACTGCATCATTTAAATACATGTCGTGTGCAGAAGTAGCCACATCAAATATGTAAATATGTAGTGCTCCATCATGTAAATGCAAGACAATACACAAATTTGGTGACTCGTCAAAGTTGCTACAGCTTGCATGGAAAGTTTTGAATTTCAATTATTCTTTTCAATTTGTTGTGAGAAGTTTTAGAAATGTTATTTTTCAAAGGTTTATACAATTTCATTAAAGGTTTGTGCCTATAAGCTGTAAAATCCTTTTCCAAAATAATGTGCATCATAATTTTCTTAGCACTTTTATTGCACTGCTAAGTCGAAAATAAACAAACCGCCAAATTGCTTGCGGTCTGCTGTCAAAGCGGCTTTTGTGCAACGACTGCCTGTCTGTCACACTTTACCACTAGCTAAATATCCTTTGTCACGTCCGTTGCCTTACTTTCAGCATTCTATCTGTCAGTCTATCAAACATTTTTATGCAACTATTTGTCGCTCTGTTAGCTGCTGCTGCTGTTCCTGCTCTACTGTCTATCTTAAACGTCCTTAGTTGTCTGTCTTTATAAATGCCTGCAGCAAATACTGCTGCCAACAAGAGCAACAACAACAACAACAACAACACTTCCTGCGCCCACTTTGTCCTTTGGTAAATATTTTGGTATAAAAACTTTATTTGGCAACTGGTTTTTAATTAACTTTCCACAACTTTTGATGTGACTCAGCGCGCCCCTTTTGTTTAATATTTCGCTACCAACTATTTTTATTTATTTAACATTTTTCCTAGCATTTTGTTGTTTTACGTCAACAAATAACAAAAAAAAAATAAATAAAAATGGCGTTGAGCTATCCAACTATTTAACTCGAAGCGCGCCATTTGACTGTTCTTGCTTTCAAGGCTTTTTTTGTTGTTGTTATTGTTGTTGTTTGTATAAACTGTGAATGACAATAATACTGTTATTTTGATATTCTTTTGTTCTAGATTAATTAGTCTATCCCTCGTTTTTCTTTTAGCAATATTAATATTTTTTTCTTTTTTTGTGAAAAAAGTCCTTTTTGTAGCTAGTGAACTAATGCAACTATTTAATTATCAAATTACTATATTCGAAATGGATTTTAGCATTTTTAATTAAAATTGAAAATTTATGCCATATTTGTACTGTTATCAAAATATTTGCTAGCTAAATAATGCATTACAATGAGTTAAAGGATACAACTGTATTTATTCACTGCACTGGAAAATGTATTGTAAATAAATCGGATAACTAACACTGATTTTATACGACTGTTTAATCTCCTAAAGCAGAACGCTGAAGCAAACTAAAAATACCGAGTTTGGTGTCTCTAGTTCTTATAGTTTCTGAGATCTGTGATTCTATACAGCCAGACGAACGGGCAGTAGGATGAACAGACGGAGATGGCTTAAAAGACTCAGTTGCTTATTAAGAGTATATATATTTTTAATTCCTTCCACAGGTCGATACAAAAAAGCACACAAACCGAGTGAATGAAAAGTCTAGGCAAATGAATGAAAACAAAAACAGAGCACTCTCTCGAATCACATACTATTCGGATTCACATACTATTCGGCGTTGCTTGTCTCAGCTGCTGTTTAGTTGGCAGTGTAGAGAAAAACTATGCTCTATTTCTGTATACATTTGTATGTACATACATACTAGAGCACAAACCATCAAACTATATATAGAAAATTTGGGCAAAAGAAAATAGGACAAGAGTGTAGAGAAACATGCGAAAGGGTATACTCCAGCGCTCTCTCTTCTAGTCTCCGAAAACTGTTCGTTCAAGCAGACAATCACACAGACCTGTTTTCCGGAGCTGTTTAAGAATTTATAGACTTAAAGCTGCATAAACTGATTGCGAATTATGGTTAATCAAAAGACAATTTTAACCCAACGAATTTCTCTGCGAAAGTAAACATCAGTGATGGTTGCGGTAACTGCCACAGGGCGCTCAGCACTCGTTTTCATTGAATAGGGCTTAAAGGTAAATCAACAAATCTATCGTGAAAAGATTTTAAATGATACTTTGTTTCAAGTAGACTCGGCATCATCACAGAGAAACGCAAAATTGTTTGCAAGATAACGCGATCACAGCTGCATTTCGTCACAACAATGGCCACCATATGGCCTATACTTAAACTCAATAGATTTCCCAAAGTACAAAAGTGGAATAAAATATGGGTTCCGGTTTATGTAACCATTACTGGCAGCTGTATTATGGACAAAGCTTTGAAAACTCAAAGATATTATACGTAAAAGTTATAGTGATAACAAAATGGGTAGCTGACAGGGCATTTTCTCCTCTAAATCTCAAATTTAGAGGCTATTTTGTAGCCGATTGCAATGCAAGAGACAACGCTGACCTCGAGATATCCTATACTTTGCTTAATAGCCGCTTTTTATTCGAACTATATATTTGTGTGGAGCTCTATTCAATAGTGCTCCGCTTCGATATTTTAATGGGTACACCGAATTTGGTATTTCAAACATAAAACATTCTAATCGCATAAACTGATTGCGAATTATAAAGTTTGTTAGACAATATATATAACAAAATACGCTGTTTTGTAATATTTGGAACAAACACAGTAGACTAAACAAGCAACACTAAATGTAGAGTACTAAACAAAATAAAAGAAGAGAAGAGAGCAGTCAGCCAAATTTGCATAAAATATTATTTACTCTGGTTCGTTTAGTTCAAATTAGTAAAAATAAAAGCAAAAAACTCGAATTAAATTACCAACTATATTGTACACAATAATAACAAAAGTAGCATTGTAGTATATATGAGCACTACTACTACTAATACTGATAATAGTTGTATACTAAAATGAAAATATGCTAAAAATAATTTCCATAATAAATTTGTACCACATTTTTCGTTCTAACTCATATACTATAAAATAATTTCTATCTGTGTGAAACAAAAACCAGTTGGTGAACTTATTTTAGCCTCCATGTGCAAAAGCACAAAATTTCCATTAATTGAGTTTTTTTGTAGCTATCTGTGGGAGTGGGGCAGAATACAGCAAGTTCGGAAGTTTCAGAGTGTATTCAATCATTTTGAAATGGCTGCATGGTCGAATAGTATAGAGCAATTCTATTCGAGTACACATTTTTCTAGGTAATTTATGTCAAAATGCAGCAATTGCAAAATTTATACATGAACATTTTATATAAATGTAGGGGGAAAGTGTGCGAAATACAGAGGGGACGAACAAAAGTTCGATGACTTGCTGATATGGCGACAAGAAAACGTAAAGATACTGTTCGATTGTCGAAAGAGATACCATCACTAATACAACTTCCGGTAACTTACGGCATCAACTTAAGCCAATAGAAGTTTTCCTGAAATGCCAAACAGCACATGAAACAAATTCAGCAACTTTTAAAATTGTTTCCAAAAACTTTGAAAGATTACAGATTGAACGTTTTTTTTTTTTTTTTGGCAGAAACCGAGCCTCGAGAAGGCCAAAACAATGCTTCGAACAATGATGGAACTGTATCACTAGTAAATGCAATGATTGCTGAGGGAATATTGTAAAATGAACTGTTCTACATAAATAAATTTACTCAATGACTTCCGCTATATTGAATGATGTCTAAAAAGAGGCTCTTGTTCGTTTTGCTCATTATTTCCTAAGAATAATCGAAGTCTATAAACTTGTATAAATTTGAAACAATTGATGAAGTTTAGTTTTATAAGTACAACTCGGAAATTAAACAGTTTACCATGGCTTGGAGCAGAAAGCGAGCAAACCCATTCAACCAACCAAGGCTACAAATGTTATTAACAAAACTGATGAAGTCTATTTAGTTCAACTGAGCAAAAGTTATAGGTATTCCACTCAATATTGGTCAGACAGTGATTTGAATATGGTATATACTGAACTGTTTATATAATTTGCAAAAATTTGCAATGTGCAGTTCGAAACACGTGAATCTATGGCTAAAACATTTTTCAATGCAACAAAAAGTTGCTGTTATTATTCTATCTCCGCATTGCGAAAACTCAAAAATAATTTTGAATGTAAAAATAACCTTGATCCAGCTGAAATTATTGTGTACGAGAGCAGTTTGATAAGTCAGTCACCTTTTGAATTTCGAATTGTATTGTTTTGAAGTAATCAATCTACGTACTTTTTAATAGCCATTGAAAGCAGGCATGAAAGACAGATCGGGGGACAGACGGACCGAATGCAGGTTGGTGCCGAAATTAATCTCAAAGACAGACGTGCGATAATTTCGTAGTAGTGTTTGATGTTGGTAAACCGCAAAATTATCAAGTTTTTGTGTAGTTTCATGACCGTGCATTAAATATGAATCCATTGCAGCACATCAGCGAGCCAGCAGTAGTAGTGGTTACCTTTAGCGAAAATTTACTGTTTTCTTTCCGTCTGTCTGTCTTTCATATCTGCACATACTTAATGAGGCAGATTGCTTCAAATTTTAACGTAGTCTATTAACAGATGGTAGATGAGAGGATGATGATGAAAGGTAACAGTGATTACCTATGGCAGAAATTTTTCAGATTTCTCGCCGTTTGTCTGCCTTCCATATAATGCAGATTTTACTTAATGATGCAGATTGCTTAAAATTTTAACGTAGTCTATTAACAGATGGAAGTTGAAGAGATGAATGTTAACCGAACTTTTGTTAGTCCCTCCGTGACATGATAAAGCGAAAACAATACAAATAGCAATTGTTGCATTACAGCTGCGCCATTTTTTTGTTTTTGAGAACTTTGCATATGTGTGTGTGTGTGTTTGTGGAGTGTTTTCCATTTTGTATGCAACTTTAGAATTTAAGCACATAAAATCGGGTTTTGTCTAATTGACATAAATAGCTAAGCTTAAAGCGTGTTTAAATATTTAAATTTAGTTTTCGTTGTTGTTGCATTTGTTAGTTTATTTACAGCCGTAAATTGCTTATATCGAGAGTTTTGTTCAACTGTGCACGTCGCCGGAAAGTTTACTGAACTAATTGACAATAGTCCGTATTTAAAATTTTTATTAGGCATATGCCACGTTGACAGTAAATAGTTATACATATATACGAGTATATATATATATATCAATTAGGTCGAGAATATAAATTGTATTTATTAGCGAATACAACTTTTTAAACAGATATCATAATTATAGTTTGTAGAATCCAAGAAAATATTGCAGACAAATTTTGGAAACAAGTCATCTAGTCATACTATTTATAAGCTGAGTACGTGCATAACCATATCATTAGACTTTTTTTTTCTAGATAATGCATTTTGCCTGAAATTTTGGGATAAAATCGTTTGAACTGTTTGGGTGTGTTTAGCTTAGAAAGATACACAAGGGGTTTTTAATACTGTTTGATGCGCGAGCTACAGAATTGACTCCGTTTTAGTCTTTGCGCTCTGTTAAAGCTTGAAGAAGATCCACTGTTTTCGACTAATATTTTGTTGAGCAGTTAGGCCCATTTTTGGCTTAATGGCTACATCAACACAACACAATTGATATACAAACATATTATGTTCAAATCGCTCTAATCAATATATGGTGTTTTTCTATTATTCACTTTTCATTCTCACAGACAGAGAGAACTTTGTAAACGGCAATCGCGCATGTTGTTTGCTGCAATATGTAACGTGACCTCCCTTTTCCTTTCTCACATCATCATCGTTTTCCAAAGCCTATAAAATTTCACTTAAAACTTAATAACGCTTATAATTCACAAATAGTTTTTACATATTATTTTATTAATTTATTACTGATGCGTCGTTTCATATCAATTTTCTACCTTTGCAGCTGAAGGCTCACATAAATAGCTATGCTATATCATACTTAAATGATCAACACTTTTGGCAACATAAATCATTAGCTTCAGTATTAAAAATTGAACAATTATTCAGATCGGCTCATAATAACATATACTGTAAGTCGTCTGAAGTTCGCAACCTGACATTTTAATCTTCTTAAATGCAGTTTGTTTGTTTAATGTTAGTCCAAGCTTACTATTCATTTGCCCACCCACCACAAATTCTTAATTAGTGATTTAATTTTTGGGACTTTTATTAAAAATTTTGTGTATGAAATGTAGATTTTTCGTTTGACCTACGTTAGTAGAGATTGCAATCTCCAAACAGCTATTAGAAACAGATATAAATGTATATATTCTGTGAAGTTGACATACCGAAGCACAAAATTTTAAAGTTTGTATATGTAGTTTATTTGTCCGACGTTAGTTCAAGTTTGTCCAAATCAGAACTTCGTTTTCCCACCCACCAAAATATATATTAAAAAGCAAAAACCATTTCAAATTGTAATTCTTCATTTGTGATTCTGGCACCCCGAAGTGTAAAATTTTGCATGATTGCACAAGTTTAAACTTCGTTTGCCCACTCACCTAAAATTAATAAAGCAGAAATTTAGTTTTGAAATATGAATTATATTTTTGTGAAGCCAGCAGCCCGAACTGAAAAATCTTCATTTTTGTACATGCAATTCATTTGCTCAACGTAAGTTCAGGTTTGTCCAACGTTAAACTTCGTTTGCACACTCTTCGAAGTAAAAAAATTAAAAAAAAAAAACAAAATTTTGTCATAGCGTTTTAAGGCGTTTGACAAATAAATTGTTGATAAAAATTAGTTCATTTTTTTAAACCAATTTTCGTTTGTGGGCAAATGAAGTTCAAACTTGGATTAACAATGGACAAAATTTCACACTGCGGTGTGCCAACTACACACGACCCTAGTCTTCGAAGCCTATAGTTGACTAAATTATTGTATTCTTGAAAAATTTACTCACTACAAAAATGTTTCATAGTGTCTGTACAAAATGTATAAATTAAATGGATATGTATTATGATATGTTAATTCAATAAGGAAGCAATATATGAAAACGTTAGAGTTAGAGAATAAGAGACAAAAATTTAGTACCAAGTGTGGTCTAAATCAGGCTTAAATTTGCGTTATCCTCGCCTTGTGTGGACTCGTTTAGTTTCGGATACAGCAAAGTTGACATATCCTACTTATTTTTTTTTGTGTTGTGGTGCATATATTGCAGCTGACCGCAAAAATATTTATAGTAGATACAAGTAGAATGTTGTTGTTGCATGTGTGTGTGTGTGTAAAGGGTGTATATTTTTATGTGGGCGAGCTTGACATTGTCGCTTCTGTGTCGGCTCCTGTTCGCTGCTCATTTTCATCATTTATCAAAAACGTGCGCTGACCAGCCAAAAAGTATGCAACAACAAAAGCATTACACATGACCGACAGGACGCGTGCACACTGAAAAATCATGACCATATGGTGGTTTTTTCACAAAAAAAAAAAAAAAAAAATACATTTGTCAAACTGTGTCAAATCAGTTGCGTAAAATTTTGTGTATTTGAATAGGGTGAGAAATGACAAACTTTAATTCAAAAGTACATTTGAAAATGGAGATTTATGTACACAAAAAAAAAAAAAAAAAAACAGAAATTTTAGGATATATATAGGAGCTGTACCTAGGTTTTGACTCGCACAAATTTAAAAACTGTAGCTGTATAATTAATATAGAAAACCTGTGCGCCTAAAAATCTGTTGCCCTTTAATAAAAGCCAAATTACCTTTAAATTTGTACCAAGAAGCACAGCTGCAGCACAAGTTCATTTTAATAGGCATTTCCTTCGGTATTCGATTGCATGCGCAGCCGTTGAACGTCTTAACCTGTAACTAAGATTAATTATGCCTGTTTTGATTAATAGACCTACCAAAATTCCAAAAAGGATGTATGTAGCTAAAAAAGCAGCTGTGTCCAAGCAAACACGTTTGCCGTGCATTAAGTGAGTTCCAAAACACTTCGCACTCCATTTGTATAGGTTGTAAATGATTAAAAGCTAGGACATTTTCAGGTGCAGCTGATGTCTACTAGCTAAGATAATGCTTTGATATTAGACTAGCTACTAATAACTTATTTGATTTTATGCAGTTAAGGACAGCTTTCAGCTTTTGGTCTGCTTTAATTTTGTATTACGAATTATTATCGTATAATTTAATAGCATTTGATGTTCTGCTGTTTAATTAATCCGGTAGTTTGTCATGGCAGGCTACGAAACTTTGACATCAAGGTCAAGTACGTGTAAAAGGAGACTAACATCTTCTCTTTGTCAGCTAACTATACACTACACGCACACTATGCGCAGTGTATTATAATATCAGCGGCATGTTTGTAATGCATTGAAGTAGACCATAAAGATGAGACGGTTGAGTCTAAACATTTGCATAAGACTATCTCTAAGTTTCGTTATCGATAATTAATAGATTACAGAGCTAATTTTGTTATAGAATTTTGCTTAGAAATATCAAGAAATACGCCGAAACAATGTCGGGACTGTACTAAGTCTAGGAAACTATTGTAATGCCGTTTTTGCAGCAGATGGTAGATTACCAAGAAGCTGATGTGGCTTGTTGCAGAATGCCATTCGAAACTCTAACGTTTTGTTTCGAGCTCATAATCGAATATTCAATCAGATTTTCCAACTGTAACACAAAATTTAATAGCGCAACATTGTTCAAGAGATTGGTTCGATTCCGAACGATGCGTTTCATGAGAAATATGCCTGACGTCTGATGCGTTTTAAATGTGAGACTCTCAAAAATTGAAAATTTTTTCTATATACACTCATTTCAAGCTATACCAGTTGTAGTTCCAAAACCTAGCTAGGATTAGCTCGGATTCCGAAACTGCCATTGGTTGCCCACCTAAAACTTTTTCAAACTCAAACGATAAGTCAAAGAGATGAAAAATCGCGAATCTTCAAGCCTCAACTGGAGTAATAAATTCGGAAAAAAGCTTCTAAAATGATGAGCTTGAATTGATTCACAGAACTATCATTGTGCTGCAAGCTTGCAGGCAATCGCAATATTAGCACTGCATACGGCAATCAACCAATTAATCATGCATTGTCCTTCAATTATTGAATGAATTTCTTTGTCAATTGGTCTAATCTTTGAAGACGCCCATGAGTCAAGGAATAAAGACATTAAGGCTTCTCTAGTAAGTTTTTCTCTGCAGCACATTTTTCATTGATTGTTGGTCAGATTAGAACCTTTGATCAGTAGCTTACGGACTGAACCACCAAATGATGGTATTGCTTTATTATTTCAGGCCGTATAACTTCTAGTAACTGGCAAACGTTTTGTAAGTGTGGCGATCTTCTTCTGCTTCTTCTTTTTCTTCTTCTTGAAGGTTAAATGCTTCTTCTGATTCTAACAATGACTTTTTGCCATGTTTTTCGGATATTTGAGCAGTGTTAATTGTTACTGATTGAGTCACTATTTCATGTACGAGTACGTTCTAATCAGACCATCATCAGATATAGCATTTTTATTGCATTCTACGCTCTGAAGTAAACTTATTTTAGATAGTTTATCAATTCTAAATGGGATATTTCGTAAGTTAGTTTATAAAAACCTTTACTGCTTAGCATATATAAGATATATATGCAGTTTGGTAACGCTATGCAACATCATGCTTGAGATCGACATAATTTATTTTTTTTTTTTATAGATTTTGAACTGATAAACACGGAAATCTCATTATGTTTCTTTTTTTATGGGTACGATTTTGACCGGTCGATAGTTACGGAGCAATTGGAAGAAATATAGCGAAAATTTAATTGTTTCTATCAACATTTAAATCTGAAATTCATTAAATAGAAAAGAACAAATCAAATATAGTAAAAAAGCTCAATTCACAAATTTACACTTAAAGAAGAAGCTTTTATGATGAAAACAAACTACTTTTGAACAAAATCCATGGAAAGATAACAAAGTTATTGGCAATTGAGCGATGGTATAAAAATTCGATTTTATATTTTTTTTTTTTTTTTAGCGCTTTCCATTTTATTTTGGTTAATTCAATTTTAATTCAACTGAAGTTAAGATTTTTGAAGTATTTTAATAATGTATTACATACAAGTGTATTAAGAACAACAATTATTGCTACTATTTTCTCTCCCAGTTTAAGGGATTCGTGTGTCTTATGCGAAACCGCGTATAATAGTCCTTCATACATTCATTCCAGTATTGCTGATAGCCTTGCTCCATGCATTTAAATAGTTGGTGAAATATCTCACTTTTGAGTCTTAAAAAACAGTATAAAGTCAAATTTTGGCACTTGCAGTAAATTTTTCATAACTTCGTCATCTTTTTATGGATTGCCTACAACAATGACTTGTTTTCTTCGAAAATGGTGCTTCTTTATGTAAAAAAACAAACAATATATAGAGCATGTTTGCTCGTCAAATCGAATATTCGATACAAATTTTAACAAAATAGTGACTTTTTCACGTTTTACCAAGTTTTTCACCAAATTTCTAGGTAATTTAATTTTCTTTGATTTGGTATTTTACTTAAGTTAATCGGTTGACCATTAAACGAGTTATGTTAATATATATATAAGGCTTAGAAAAAATTGTAAACAATATTAAAAAATTCATATCTTAAAATCCTCTTCATAGAAAACAAAAACATTTATTGCAGTTTTCCTGTTTAAAAGTTTTAAAACTATAAAGAAAATACATATATACTTGATCGAATCGAACATCGGACGACGAGTCGATATAGATATGTGCGTTCGTCCATCTGCCCACCTGTCTGTCCGTCCGTCCGTCCGTCCGTCCATCTGTCTGCACGAACAGATCTCAGAGACTATAAGAGTTAGTGGCTCTAAGTTTAGATATTTCGATACACTTTTTCCTTCTTTAGTTAAGCAGTATTTTGAAGTTGCCAACCCCATTTTAAGGGGTGCAAACATTGGCCCATTTGATATTTATATATTAAAATGTGTCTGCGTTGTTGTTAATTACGTTAGATATGATGAATTTAATGTAGTGTAATAAGTTGTATAAAGCAGATTAAAGCTTCAGTGCTACCATAAACAAAACAACTTTTTTTCATATCTTAAATTTCCCACTTTCGTTGATGCAGTAAGGCATAAAATTTCAAGGTTAACTTTTTACCTTAAGCATATGCATGGCTTTTTGACGTTTCTTATATTTTAATTACACATACGCAGCGTTGTCCGGAAGGCAGCCGTTTTGCGACAAATGTTGAAATTAATTTGCTTTAAGCGCCGAAAAGTAGGCAGCAACGTTTATTAGGACAAAATAGCGCCAAGCTTTTCTTTTTAAATTATGACACACAATAAAGTTAATTAATTGCAATAAAATTTTATATGATGATGAACAGCCACGTTGAGTTACAAAAAAAAAAAAAAAAAAATGCAAAAAAAAAAATTATGCTTAATAATATTTATTGCTTTACTGCTTTAAGTACAACCGTAGACTGCCAGTTTAAGCAAGAGCTACTAAAATAGTAAACATTGAATGAAAAATTCGCACTCAGACTGACAAGCAGACAGTGAAAGATTTAAATCTATCTACTATAGAGCATGCTAGACAAAGCGTACACACTTAAAGCTCGTAACTATTACGGAAAGTGCTGAAGCAAAGTTACGGGTTTGCTTCAGCAATTTTTACCTTGAGTTGCTCTTGTTTCTACCTGTGGCAAACATTCAACTCGTTTGCATTATTAATTAGCGCTGCCAGCAGCATAGCACAGCATGTCTCTCTGTCTGTCTGTCTGTCTGTCTGTCTGTCTGTCTGGCTGTGAATTTGAAGTTGCTATTTTGTATCTGTTGGCAGTAATAAAGCTTAAAATGTATCTTTGCAGCGCAACACCTTCACGTGGTAGTTTGTTATTGAAGTTGAAGCCTTTTCGCTGTGCTTTAAATATTTATACATGACTGAGTGAAGTCAATGAACTCTTTCCGCCATTGAATGTGAAATAATATGAATATTATTTGACTAAACGCATCAGACGCGCAACTAAGCAGCAAAAATTTGCACAGAATTTTCGCCAGATGTTGTTGGATAAATAATTTTGCACCAAAAACTTTTAAACATTAATTATACAATTAATTGCGCGAAAATTTGCACTGTGGTGTGAGTGTGGATGTGGGTGCTGCATGTTGGCAGTAGAGTTATATTTATACGTATTATTGCTTTAAACTAAAGCTTGAAATAATAATGAAAGTTTTGAGTAACTATTATACTTTCCCCACGGGTCTACAAAATAATTGGTAGTAAATTGTTTTATGCTGTCGATTTCTAAGGCTCGTAGAATGCGTTATGAAAGTGCACTAAAATCGTCTATGTATGTCTTAATTTATATGTATTTAAATGTATTTAACTGCAAAATTACAAAATTAGAAGCTGCTATTCTTTTCTCAATTAACATTTATCATTACAAATCATTTTATTTGTCTTATAAATGAGTTTTTGCTTTCTTAACAGTCCATAAAATTGGATCAATTATTACAGTTCCTATAAGGCGATTTTCAAACTAGAAAATAGCAAGAATTCCTCTGTATGCGTATGCGTATGCGTATGCGTATGAGCCGGAAACAAAACAGCAATCGACCGTGTGGGTATTCCAAGACTAGCCAAATCCAACAAAAGTTGTTCGGGTGCAAACCACTTCAATGCAAATGATTGCCTGTTTCTTCGGTCGAATGGGTCATGTGGCCACTGTTCCGCTTGAGCAACGTAGGACGGTCAATTCTGAGTGGTATATGACCATTTGTTTGCCGGAAGTCTTCGGAGAAATTCGTAAAACCAACCGCCAAAATCGAATCATTCTTCATCATGACAATGCGAGCTCGCACACATTTCGTCAAACAAGTGCATTTTTGAGCAGTCAAAGCATCGAATTAATGACTCATCCTCCCTACCGTCCTGATTTGGCACCCAATGACTTCTTCTTGTTACCGAGTATCAAAAGTAAACTGCGTGGTCAACGATTTACGAGCGCCGAAGAAGCAGTTGAAACGTTCAAAAACCATGTTTTGGAGGTGTCTCAAGAGGAAGTGAAAAACTGCTATGACAAATGGTTTGAACGAATGCAAAAGTGTGTTGATCATCAAGGGGAATATTTTGAAAAACAATAAAGCCATTTTCATTTAAAAATGTTTGTTAATCCCCTCGTATACACTTTCTACTGATTTTATTGATTAAGTCTCATATTTTAACCAAAAACTACACCCTGTAATAGCTCCATATGGTACGGCGACCTTTACCTTTTCGAGAGTAATACATTTTTCGTTGAAAGCACACAAGGACATCCCGGCCGACGGCAATAAATTAGCTTGCAGTAAACTAATGTCATCAAGTTTTTGCCTAGAAGTTGATAAAACATGTATCTTTAAAACGCAATTATATATAAGGGGCGGAGCCGGAAATTGAGCTATTCTAATACAATAAGTATGCGCAACCAATTTTGTTCTAATTATATTAACAAATGACCGTACTACAATCCTATATGTTTGCTGGCTAAACTCTGCCGAAATTGATGTTTGATATACTATAAAGGTCGCAATTGACCTTTTTGCTCGGCAGCGCTGGTATTGACTTCAATTTTAAAATTTTTGAATTGATGTTTAGTTTCTCGAAAAGCCAGGCCTTCTGTTTATTTGTAATTTAGTTGTAACAAATTGTTGGCAGTTATCAAGCAGCAAAAGTTTCTGCTGTATGCACCGATTATCTAGGTCTTACAAAGAAACTGTAGACTTTAACCATGAAGAAATCATGAAGAAATACATTTTTGAAACAATTCGACTGAAAAAACTTGTATTTTTGAACGATTGCCTTCAAGGATTTAGTAGTTCAACAAATCATTATAAATGGCACTGCCTACTTACCTTTCAGTGCCGAACCTAGTGTCGCGAGTTTGAAGTCTCTAACTTTTACAGTCTCTTAACTAGCACCGGCGACAGGGAAAATGCTAGAGCGACTCGTTTTCTTATAGAATCATCGATTATTTGTATCACTGTATTACACGTGTGTGTTAGACTTTACTCAGAGTCAATTACTGTTTTTCAGTAACAGTAGAGCGTTTTGACCTCTTGTACAATGAGTTGATACCGGCATCTTTCTTTTTTCGTGCAGTCAAATATTATTAATGGGTTTCATCATTTTCATTTTTATACCCATACATACTGTGTTCTTGTAGTTTACCGTAAGATTGGAAGTCACATTGACATAAATCATAAGTAAAGAGATCATCGCCAAGAAGCAATCGAAGATTTCTATCTTCTTTGTTGTTGCATCTGTTAAACTAAAACGTCTTAACTTTATCTTGTAGTAGTTAAACATAAAGATTATTTCGTTTTGGAGTTTTGCGTAGAAATGGGCTTTGGTTGGAATCAATTTGTTGTATTTAATGAAAGCCATGAACACCTCAAGACTTACATTCATTGTCAGTACGCACATGCGCTTCATATATTTATATACTACCTTTGAGTGTAGGGTATAAAAAGCGTCTGGGTTTATAACACCTTAGCATCTAAGTACAAATCATGAATGCTGTGCTGACTGTTTATTCACTAGTTTAACAATTTTTTGAACATTTTTTTAAGTCCTTACTATATATAAAGTGTGTAAACAGTCACATTTCACCCACTGCATGCATTTATGTATATAGCTTAGCTCTGCACTTATGCATAAGCATTAAGGTCAACTTTAGAATTTTTATAGATATATCCATTCCAATCTATCGTATATATATATATATATATATTTTCGTAGCGTTAAATTTTCATAGCATACTTTGCAGCGCACTGCAACATTGCACTTGTCTGTTGCACTATTTTGTGCAATTTTTTTGCTTCTTGGTTATTCTCCACAGTACACTTGTCGTACTATTTTCGTCTTTTTTTTTTGTTTTTGGTTTTGCAACTTGTATTTTGACCAGCTTGTTTTGCGGTTTCTGCTTGCATGCGTGACTTCCGTTTGTACGCCATTTTCGTTTTTTTTTTTTACATATTTAACTGCACACTTTTTGGCGCGATAACTTTCAGTGTGTGTATTTTTTGTGTGTTTTTTCATTTACACGTAGCAATAAAATGCTATTTATGTGCGTTTGCGTCACGTTGCATGTTATTTATATCGGTTTGTCGCTTGCAATACTCGAAACGTTTTATTTATTTAAACAATTTTATTTATGTGGCATGTGAGTGTGTGTGTCTGTGTGTGTGTGTGTGTGTGTGTGTGTGGTTTTTTATGCTATACCAGCGGCAATTCCAAAAAAGTGTTCAAAATAAATGCACAAATAGTAATAACAAATTGTAGTTGTGGGAGCTTATAGCAATTTGTGTGAATGGCGTTAAATTTTAAGTTGCTAGACATTTGCCAATCACTTAATAACAAATGCAGTAAACATACAAAGACCTGTGCTTAGTAAATCATTTGACCAGTCAGTCAGTCAGTCAGTCAGTCAGTCAGTCAGTCAGTCAGTCAGTCATTCATTAATTCATTATGCAGTCAGTCTGTCTGACTGTCGTTATGGCAATTGTTTGACACATGAATTGTGTACTCAAGGCATGTGTAACAACTCTTTTACACAAAATCCTTTATCCTCTTTTTTTTTACCAAAATGTTTCTGCAGTCATTCATTACTATAGCTACAGCTGCATAAATCCCATAGTAAACGTTTCGTAGGTGTAATTAAAATTGCAGCAGCAAACTACTACGAAAAACCATACGTTCGTATCGACTGTGTGTCGGTATTGTATTGTGTGGTAGTAATAGTAGCAACATTAGTAGTCAAACCGAGCGCTACAGCATGTATGCGGCGCTTGCTTGTTAAAGTCAAATAGAAACTGCCTGGCAAAAAAAAAAAAAAAAGGCAAAAACAGGAGCAGCTGCTCATACTGCAACAAAGAATACATGTGTTTGTATCCGTATCGATGCATCGACTTGTGTTTGCATTTGACAGCTGTGCACTGCTCTGAATATGCTCGATAATCGAAAAATAAAAACCAAAAGTAAAAGCATTGAAAATGTTTTTAATTGAACGCTCTTGCAGCCAGCACTAAAAATAACAGACAGCTGGCCTGTTTTCAGTTCGTCGATTGTTGCAAAAGTGAATTTAAACTGGAGCGTTGAGTAAATTTTAAATTTCGCATAAAGGTAATAGTTACAGCAGTAGCAGGCAGTGTAGGATTTAATTAATTGCAAAGTAGGCCTACGTGAGTTCTCGAATTATATGCGGTTAATGTGAGAAAATGGAAACTAATTCCGTATATATACGGTATCCACACCTATTCGATTAATAACTTAGTTGATGAAAAAGTGCGAAAATAAAACAAATTTTAAGAACACAATGTACTGTGAAAAAAATAAGCAAACTTCATCGATCTCTACAATTCTTTTGAAAATATACGCTAAGAAATCACATAGATGTGTTTTGAAATACTTACGTTTCAATTAACCTTAAAATTGTAGCGACAATCAGTTTAGTATTTTTTAGTGCGGAACAATGGAATCGGAACTAAGACCACAGTTAAGTTAATATAAAAGAGGAACCGGGTACATAGTAATGCGCCCACGCACATCAACTAGAAGTTAGCCTATTGAGCAACCTAGTTATTAGGTCTCGTTGGCTCTTGGCTATTGCTTCTTTATCTTCAACA
Organism: Leucophenga montana; assembly: GCA_035044765.1. Lineage (NCBI taxonomy): Eukaryota > Metazoa > Arthropoda > Insecta > Diptera > Drosophilidae > Leucophenga > Leucophenga montana. The sequence continues at coordinate 52,320 of JAWNNQ010000146.1, read as the reverse complement.
ACTTGGTACTACAGTCGTACTTCAAGTTATACAAAAGCTTCTGCTTCTTCAATGTGGCAACGTGGTAAAGCAGAGTAGTTAAGTAGATTTAATTGATTTAAATCGATTGTTTTTACAATTTGCGTTATAAAATGGAATTTTCTTAAAAGATTTGTATTTTCAGAAGTGAAATTTTGTAAAATTTAGTTCCGGTTTCTGTTTTGCCATGATGATCAAGGAATCAGTTCTGACCATTCCATCCGGAATTTTAATACCTTAAAACTCACAATGGCCTGGAATCCAATAATTGGAGACTCCACCTTGCTCGTGACATTCGCAGGTGTTTTGGCAGGCTGCATTCGCTTGTGTCAATGGGTGGTGCGTTTACCAGGTAAATCGCATTTCTTAAAATGCTAAGTGATTCAGTTGTATGCTGACTAAACAAACGATTTTTCTGAAGAATCTCAGCTTCAGTCTGTTCTTATAACTCTGATGACTAGATGTGAATTGGAGATTGCCAATCCGTTTGGATAATCAGATTGTTATCCATTCGAGACACACTTACTGGTCACCACGGTGCGATGCATCTTTACAGCTAAGATTTGTGTTGCTATGTGTAAGTTGTACTTGTATATACTAGCCATCGTATGGCAAACAATGATGGTTCTGAATTATCTTCATTTTTTCTGGTACATATCTGAAACTAATTGATCAATCTATTTTGTTAATTTCTTATATTGTCATGCTTTAACAGTATTTACAGACCTCAACGCCTTTTATTTATTAGATCCACTCCTGTTTCTTTAGTAGTCTGTAGCTATGTGTGCTTACTCGCTGCTGGTCGCACAACATCATGTGTACATTAATGGTTGTTTGGCTGCCTATGTAAGTAATGCACACCCATAGACATACTCATGCAGCACGTGAATGTTCCAGATGAGTGTATACAATAGAATGCACAGCAGTGAGCAGCTAAATGTGTGTACATTGCCTTGTATCCGTGAATTGAACAAACAAGCGAAACAAAAATAAAAATTAAACTGTTGGTTAAAGCAATGCAGCACTTTTATTTTTCGGATGCATTAAATCCACTAGTACGAATGGAGTATTCTACGGCTGCAGCAGCTTCCTACTCTACCATTTTATTAGATACTACCAAACGCCCACAAAATGCATCTGTGGTGAAATGTTGTTTGTTTAATTTTGACAGGTTTGCTACAGGTAAACTGGCCTACTCAGCTTATTGCAACATATACGAGTGTAGTTTAATGAATTTCTTAGAATTGTGTGAAACATAGATGGCTGAGTGGACTATAGAAGTCCCAGAGATGATATAGTTTTCACTTGATTACTTCGTTATGTGGCGCACGTGGGAGGGCGTAACAGCCGCTAGTCTAGTAGACTTGGACTATCCCCAGCAGGGACCGGAATTATCAGCGTCTTATAAATGGGTATCGTCGTACTGCGAGAGAGGGTTCGACTTCTAATTTGCTTGCTCAATCCAAATTAATACTGATTCTTCACCTAGTTATATTGGTTATATATGTTCTCAGGTTAAACCTTTTTTGTAACACTATAGTTAAAATTTTCCATACTCAAAGACCATCCAAGAATCGACTATGGTGAAAACCAATTAATAACCAAGAACCCCTTGCTAACTCACCGTTCGTTTGTCAATGTCATCTGCATAAGCGAGTAGCCTCATTTATTTATATATCGTGGATGTGTCTTAAAGTAAAAAATTGGTCAATGGTCGAGCTTTTTGGTCTGAAGCCTCACGGATATTGTCCCATCAGCATATCCGTGTAGGTCTCCAGCCGTTTATACAGTACGTATGACAGAATTTTATATCCACCATATCCACCGTTCTTCAATAACTCAGCTGGGAGATCATCGGCGCTTGCCCGCTTTGTCATTCATCACTTTTTTAATTACTGTGTCGACCTTGAAATAGTCTAGTGGCTCTAGAAGAAAGCCATCATCAACTATTGGTTCTATAAATACTTTTCTATCGGCGGCATAGTTCCCTTGATCGCCTCCAAATATTGGTTAGAGAAGTGACTTCTCCATAATCTTAGTGATTCCTCTGCATCTGTAACCATCCTACCATTTTCATCTTTGAAAAAAGGAAACTTCGGGATTAAAACTTTCGGTCAGACGCTTGACCTTTTGACGAAATTTCTAAACTTCATTTCTATATCACATAACACCTCAACATCCTCAAGCTTTCTCTTTTCTTGCTGATTTTTTATTTTTTTGTTTGAGTATGAAAATCCTTTTTTCCTCGCTCTCTTTCTCTCCATATATTTATTTATTTTTGATGGGGACATATATAAACTGCGACCTAAAATGTATATTGTTTGTCCTGCTGAGTTATATGATCTGCTCTAAGCCAATATGTTGAATGAATCTTAGTACTTTCCTAGGGTCCAAACTACTCCATATAGCTCTATACTTTTACTGCGTTCGACTGCATAAAAAACTGCGTCAAAGGTCTTTTGCTAAAAATTACCTCCTTGGCAGCTGTATCCATAGAGTGGGACACTATTTCCACTGCTCTCTTATATCTTTAGAAGCCGGAAAAGATACCCAAAACAGTTGAGAAAGTCTGCCTGAAAGGACTTCGACGATCTATGCACATTACAGCAACTTGAAAAACTTCCCTCTTAAGCATACGCACCTTTTTTTCGTATATTTACCAGCAGATTTTCAATTCCGTTTGCGACTTTACGAAAGAGTTAGTTAGAATAGCTGGTAGTTCTTCAGTCACATAGGCTCTTGGTCTGCCTTCAATTTTTCCAATTAAATTTTTGTTATTTTCTACCGAAGGAATGAAAAACGAAAAAAATCAGACAAAACAAAATCTAGGAAATCTGTTTACTGTGAGTGCACTTCAGAGTAGTAGTAGCCTGCGCATCCTGCTGCCGCTGCTGTTTGATCATCATTGTCCTGCGCCTTCATTGAGGCTGAGTGGCATTTCATTTTTAAATTTGATACAGTCGGGTTCAGCGTTGTGACCTGTCACGCACTCGTGCTGCTTTTGTTTCATTGTCCTTTCTTGTTTAGCTACTGTTAACAATGTGAATACTCGTGCATAGTTGGATACATACCCAATATATAGCTACATCATATTGGATAGATACCACTTCAGTTTCAGTACGGTTCCGGGGATTTGTTCTGTGTAAACAATTGATAAATTGAATGAGCTGCCATCGATGCACATATTCGTTGTTGTTTGTTGTACTTTTATTACAAGATTAAAAGCATTGCGAGCGGTTTTCAATTTCATGAAACATCATAATACTTCAAATCCTTCCTTGATGCTTTTGCTTCTCAATTGTTGTATTTGTTGAGGTCAATTTGCTTTTGTTATTGGCATCTTTTTTCCAGCTTTTGTTTAAAGTATGCATCATGTACTCTATCTAGGTTAGTTTGAGATTAATATGAATCTTTTCTAAATCGTCGTTTTCAATTATGATTTTATAAACATTGTTTGGAAAGGTAAAGTATCTAGATATCTAGTGTTGTGCGTCCTGGACACTTCTTGCGTAATAAAGCAAAATGCGGTCGCATTGTGCAGCTTGTGGCGCAATCTTCTTGAAACTGCACATCGTCCATGTCAAAATCTTCAATAGTAGGAAGGAAGTAAGTCGCCTTAATTAGCCGTAAGATAAGCTCAATTGCTCAGAACGTTTGGAGTTTGAGAAATCTGAGTTTTCGGCCACTTTTCCACTTCCATGATGCACAGACATTTATGGATGTATATAAAAAAATGGCACTTGATGAGTGTTTAAAACTAAGTGGTTTAAAAACCGTAGGTCTGCCATATTATTTTGTATTACTTTGTTATTAAAGTGCTCCCACATTCATGCTGACGCTTGTATTAAATTAAATAACAACAGAGTACAATTTTATTTACAATTTTCAACATAGATTCAGCATTATCAGCGAAATATGTCAAATATTTAATGCACTACTCAACACTGTTGCAGCAGCAGCAGCAGCAGACAATAAGACAAAGAATTTGCTTACAATTGGCAACGTTTTCAATGATGTACGAGAGAGCATATGCAAATATTATAAACCAAGCCGCCAACGACGCAGTCAAATGTCAAAAGCCAGACTGTAGACTAGACTTAAAATCGAGTAAGGAGTCTGATATAGCATCCGAAAGGCAGACAGCCTTGTTGATAATTCACTCAATGCTGACGCTTGTTTATTTTGGCGCTGAATGCAGGCCTTGCAACTGAAAAAGGCGCGACTTATGGCATGCGGCCTATCAGTGTGGTGCAGTCTGCAGACGTTGTGTCGTCGTTGCACAGTGGGGCATTTCGATTTTTTTTCGTTGCAGAGAATTAGCAAAAGTACTCAATTGATTGTAGAATATTTAGGCCTATTGGTCAAAATTTTATACTATTGCGATTAAAAATTGATTTTGATTGCTTCGCTCTAATCTAGGTAGATGATGGCAATAGTTAATCAGAGAAATATAAATAATGCGTAAGACTTTTTTATGGAATACTTATTTATGCAACGTTTTTCGTGCAGAGATCCCACTGTGCGTTGTCATTTGCTGTCACAGCCACTGAGGCTGCATTTAGTTGCATGCCACACGCCGCCTGTCAACTGCTGCTCTCGTATTTTAGCTCGTTATCTATTTGGATGCCTTTTTAGGTTGCTGCATCGATTTTGTAGCACATTTGCGTACTGCGCGCTTTGATTAAATATGAAATTTAGTCGGAATAGTTGGAGAGTGTTGCTGCTTTTTTAAGTGTATCACTTGCCGCAATTTTGTAGTCAGTATAGCAAATAGGGTTTCTTGTATTTTATGCAAATTTATCACTTTAATGGATTCGTTTGTGTAGTTTGACATTTTACGAAGCTCTTATGGAGCAGCTGCAGCAGCAGCAGCAACTGAAATTAAAAGCATTTTGGTGCTGCATGCGATAAGCAGGCATATTATCTACAAGCTAGAAAAGGGCACTGGATGACAACTTAATTGAAATTATGGTAAAATATGTAGCTGGTAATGCTTTTTAGGTATATGTATGCTTAACTTAAAAAAGTCGAAGTATGCATTTAGTTTGAGAAATTGTATAAAGCAGCCTAAAGTTAGTATATATATTTTTAATAACAATGAAAAGTAGAATCGATATTGCTATATAGTGGGTAAATCGCGTTCATTTTGTGTTGCTTATGGTTATAAAAGTCTGCATAACCACTTTTAGACCAATACGGACAGATATTTAGACAGACGAACAGTCAGATAGATAGACAGACGAACGGAAAGACCAACAGATAAACGAACGGACATGGCTATATCGACTTGTCTTGTAATGCTGATCATGAATATATTTACTTTATGGTATGTCCGCTGCTTTCTTTCATGAGTAAAGATTTTTGTGCTTTTATCTAATATATAATAGCTATAGACACCCAAATCGTTCAGTAAAGAGAGCTCAAACTTTTATTCAAACTCAAGTTAGGTCAGTAAATAGATCTTCTGAAAAATAGTCGCGTTCGGTGTTTTTGCAACTCAAATATTTTATATACTAAAATTATGATGAGACTACATCTACTTCAAGATCATCTGAAACTAAATAACAACGCGAATCATGGCATCGTAGTATATACGTAGCATGAATTGGCAGCAAAATAAGCAGGTTGGGTGCTCGTGTTGAACTATTTGAAGCAAATGAACGAGGCATGGAATGGTGCAAAAGTAAAGGGGGCGTATTAAAGCTGGTCTGTTATGAAAAAAACTGTTTTTCTTTTCAATTTTATGCGTTGCTATTCATTAATTAGCTACAAGTAAATTCACTTGGTTGCATTGCATTAACCAATTATGTGCATTTGTAAAGCCTTGACCCACATCGATTGCTGCCATTTACAAATACTGACATTAAAAAATATATATATATATATATATATATATATATATTATTTACTCTAATTAAAATGGAAAGTAAGTACCAAAATGTTAAGCCATGCAAGTGCGTCCGTCTAACAAAAAAAAGCAAAAAAATATAAAACAAAAATTTATTTCTCTAAATTAATTTTCATTCATTCTTATACTAGCCAGCAAGACAAGTATATAATAACTTATAATTATTTTCCCTAATATATATATATATATATATATATATATATATATATATATATATATATGCGTTTCATGCAATGCTTTGTTGGAAATATAAATCTTTCCCAAATCTGCAGCTTAAAAACCACCAGAGAATTTAAATATTTCGAACGAAATTTATTTGAACTATGCTCGGCATGTGTCTGCAAAAGTCTTTCTTTTGCCCTACAAATTTCATAAATTGTATGGTATATAGGACACGAAACTGCACTATGCACTTGAACACTTAACACAAAAGTGACTTTTATAATATGTAGCTACCTATTGATCGAAACCATACCTAGAGCTGTACTAAGGCTATTTTATAATTCATAATTAACTCAATTTTTATATTATATTTATTTCAGTTTATTAAAATTGTAACGTATTACTTAACAATAAAATAAATTCCACTTTGCGTAATGATAATATCGGTCTTCCTCTCTGAGACCTCTGAATGTAAAACTTCACGCTGAACTGCTGATACACTCCCCGGCGATTTGCTGACAATCTATAAAAGTATTAACTCGCATGCACCCTGTGTTTATATTTATGACGTTCCCTGTGCAGCCGTTATTTGTGCTCCCTGTGCTTGCTTAATAGTTTCTGAATTGAGACACACCGAAGCAATCATCATTCACGCACTCTACTCTGCTAAACTTCAAGCGTTTCCAGCTTTTTCGCCGATCCAGTCGAAATTTACGGCCTCTGTGTTATACTACTAGCTTTTAAATCGTGATCTACTGAACAGCCGTGTCTTACGCGTAATACTACTTAGCTACCAAGCACCCACGAGACTATTATTTTAATATTTTTAATTAGTACTTACTATCCAATTATTCTTTTATACTTACCACTTCACTACTTACTTGGCCAGCGACCCAAGAATACTCTGGTTTTCTGTCTGCGCTTCGATTTTTATACTTTTTTCATTGTTAATTTCTCGTTTCGAACCGGGTTATTTTATCGTACCGCCAAGATCATTGTGAGCTGTCGCTGCCATGTGCTGGAGTTTTTTCACTTTTCATGGGTTCGTAGGCTCTGGTTACTTTCACTTTACTTGCTACACCCATGCTCGTGTACTCCTTCATTCAAATAATTCAAAAATGGTTTCACACAATTTGTGACACTGTTTCAGGGCATACACTCACAATGTTTTTCGACATGCAGCTGATCCAGTCGAAACCGAGAAGTAATATAAAATGTAAAGACAAAATCAAGAAGTGAGATAAAACTACCATGTAGACGGAAATAACGAGTGTTACGAATAAATAAATAAGAAGAGCGAAATTGTGAGAGAAAATTAACTAACGAGTAATACGAAAAAATGTGAGAGTAAATAACTAACGATTGAAGCGCAATAATAAATGCTCATATTGGTCAAGTGTTTATATACAGGTGTCTTACACAAATTTGTAGAGCTTTAGCTTTGGTTAGTTTGCTTGAAAAAAAACCGTAGCTGTCATAGAATTTCGAGCGATTTCATTTTTCGAACTTTATATTTCGTATCAACATCCTATAAATTATATATATTATTGATCAGCAGCGGAAGCTGAGTCGTTTGTGCCATATCCATCCGACCGTCTATCCGACAGACTTTAAATTTATTTAGACTCTCATTTTCCTTCTTTAGATAACTAGTATTAAATGAATAAGCCCCCCCCCCTTCAAATCTGGCACCCATTTTTAAGTTTTTGTATAAAAATTTATTATTTTCATTGGTAAGTACGCTAGTAATGCCAAATTTTGTGTATCTTGTGTAAACCCAAATAAAATATACTGCATACGTCTAAATTGGGCCACTATAAGCGGATTGCCCATACAAACTTGCGCTCCACTTTTAAGTTTTTGTATGAAAACATCTTTGGTTTTGTTTCTAATTAACCTAGAAGTATCAATTAAGGCGTATCTAACATCAATACTTAAAAATATTCCATATAAATAGGCCCAGATCTGACTAAATTTAGGTGTAACTCCATGCAAAATTTAATTTCAATTAGCTCTAATTTTTAATCAATCAATAAAATACCCCGATAAAATACCCAATAAAATATTCAGATAGGTCTACTAAAGATTATAACCTATGGTTCATGTAAGGACCCGTAAACAAGGTACAGGGTATCTTAAAATCGACTCGACAACAGCATTTTTTCTTCCTTTGTTATGCCTTAATTGAAAGTTTTATTATATTTCTGCATTTTTTTTAATATTCCTTCTGCGCTCGAGACAAAACTGCAATAGAAAAGAAATTAACGAGCAAGTCACAAAACTGATAGAGAGGAGGAAAACTAACGATTTAAACCTAACTGAGAGGGAAAACAACACACAAGTGAGACAAACTGAGAGATGAGTAAGACATGAGTAATGAGTAAGACATGAGAGACAACTAACGACTAACGAGTAAGCCCAACTGAGCAAGAAAAGAAACAAAGAAACGAATAAGACGAAACGAGTAAGCAACAACGATCGAGTCGATCTTCGAACAGAAAATATTTTTATAAAAGCAAAGTTGTATTTTTATTTCAACTAATTTTTAATTTAATTTATATCTCATTGTAGAGCAGCTATAAGTTTGAGAGACTGTGCTATAATTTCGCTTTTACTCTACTTTAATGCTACTGTAGCCAGTTGTGACATATTTAATACCGAATTTTTGCATGTTCTACATTCAATGTTGGTTTCACTTGTAAAATACATAATCCTATGAGCCACTATAGCTGCTCTTATATAAAATATATGCAAATATGTTTGAAGCAGTACTATAACATATGCTCCCACCATGAAAATATGTATATGGGGCTACCTGGCCACTATGCGTTGAACTGAACTGCGTTGATTCGCGTTAAAAAATATATAAAATAAAATTTAAAAAACATGCAAAATGTCACCATAGGCGACATTTCAACGCTATTCTGTAAATATATACAAAATCCTTTGGGTAATCCTTTGGCAAAATGCGCACCGACTCCCTTCATATTGCGAATTTACACGCTTTTTCTATGTTTGAATATGCACAACGTGTCCTCAGGCGTAATTTTTTTTTTTTGGTCATTTATTACACAAAATTAATATGCACAGTGAAAATTTTATGTTTTGTTTTGACTCGTACTCAATTTTTTCCGCTTTTCAGCAAATAAAATTTTTGTTAATCCATTTTTTTTTTGCTTGTTTTTTTTTTTTTTTTTTTTTAATTTTGCAGTAGGACTTCGCTGCTGCGCCATTGCTTATGGTCAGAAATGGCACGCTTTGGCGCAATTATTTCAACACATTTTCGCACAGCGCACACAAAAATGTCTGCGTTGATCGTTTGGACGGATGTCCTTGATAGTACTGCCACTTGTCGTCCTGGCTACCGCCGCTCTGCTGCTCCACTAAAATATTTTGTTGGTTGCGCACTTTGCTGCGGCTCTTGTTGGTATGGACTTCTGCCATGTCGCACTGGCTTCCAACAGAGTGTAATGAGTTTTAATTTTACTCTGTAGTCATTAAATATAACCAAAGTATAAAGTTCCCGCTGCTTTTTTTTTGTTTTTTTTTGCTGTTAAAGGTCAAAGAGTTATGCTACTTGCTGCTCTTGCTGCCAGTTGACCCTCTGGGATTTATCGCCAGTGCTGTCATCAATGCTGTCAACTCGCGCTTTTGCTTAGTCTTATTTATTTGGCACTTGCTCTTTTCAATTTTAAGCACGAGCGTATTGTTTTCGAGTACTTAAAGCAATACATATCGTTGCAATCGACCAAAAGTTCGAAAATTATATCGTTATCGTATTTTTTCGCGGACAAAACTATGTATAACGGTAGTTGCTGACGAAGTTTGTTTCGAATAGCATTTTTGATGACTCGTCGTGCTGTTTGTGGATAAATTAAATGATAAATTTGGTATAGTAAGTATGTTGTGTTCCATTTCCATTTTGTTGCAGACGTGGAATTCGATGGAATGCGAAGTAAAACAAAATATACTATTAACACATTTAATTTTAAACGATCTTATCATTGAATAAATAATTAATAGCTTAAATATGGCTCCAGCTATTTGGCAGTGGATTACTTTAAGAACTTTTTGCGAATTATACTGATTCGTAAATTATTCGAAAACTTTTTGCCTCAGCATCTTTATGAAATTTATGGATTGTGTTACAATCATTCAAGAGAAAGTTTCTGGCTACACATCGTTCGGAAAAAATTAGCGGTGTCACGTCAAAAAAACCAATCCTTTAATCCTACACCTAATTAAGAGAAAGACCAAATTTGTCATATCTTAGCAACTAAATGACGCACATAGATGAGAGTTGGTACATATGTAAAAATTCTTTATGAGAGCACCAGCAGAACTATGATGTAATGTTATACTCCCATCACCCATATTAAGGGCCGCAACGTTACGTAACTAATAAGTATGATTCTTCGTCTGATTTCTGGACTGACATTGTTGTTGCGGGTTATTTCTGTTTCCAGGTAGACAAAGTTTTCTACAACATTGAAGTTGAAATTCTCCATACTCACAGAAACTCAAAGATACTCACAGAAACTCAAAGATCGTGCCCGACAGTTCTACGTATGGACATTGGCATACGGTTTACTCCAGCAAGAGACTAAAAAAGTCGTAGCTTCATTCATTCGCTTTTGGTTCATGGATATTGGAAACACATCATTAAGATTTATAGTCCAGACATTTATAAAACTTTTGTCCAAAACCAAATTCAGCATATCTCACCAACTATGTGACAACAATGGATGAGATTGGATTCATATATACTGGAAACTGGGATAATTATGATACAATGCAAGAATCTGTGATATCACGTACACACACTCCACCAATACACAATACAAAAATATGGTTCATCATATCTCAAGAAATATTCTACGCATATGAATGAACGTGGAAAGGGCACCGGAAAAAATAACACCTCCTAGATAAGTGGACAGATGAATGAGATTTGGCACATATGTAAAGTGCAGCGGAGGAATTGTGATCCATTGGAAAAATGGATGGTGCTACTCCCTCTCCATATAAGATATAAATCCAAAATCGTCATACCTCACCAACTATTTGACGCATATAGTTCAGATTTAGTATATATATATATATAAAATGAACAAATAAATTCCATTGTAATTCGTGGCATGGTAACAATGCAAATTGGCAGCAAAATTTGGCCGGCTGAGTGTCCAGTGAAATTTCGCAGTCGTTACACTTTATTATTTGTGCTTTTGTTAAAAAACGGTTAGCTTATTTAAAGTTTAACGCTTGAGCTTCGTACAATTTCATGTAAAACTTCTTTAAAGAAGACGCAACTAGTAGTAAAAATTTAAAACGCCCAAATGGCTTAACAAGTTCTTCTTAAAACCAGAGGTCTTGTTTTTTTTTTTTTTTTTTTTTTTTGGTTTTGTCAGCATTTCCATGGAACTTTTCTTGCTACGCAGATTTTGTTTGCCAAAGTGGCTAAAGTTCAAGTCGTAAAGTCATTTTGTGCAACAGCAGCTAGCAGCAGCAAACAGACCATGCAACTTACATGTTGCAGCAGCCATTGTTACATGGGACATTGTTGCCCTACGAATCACAAAAGTTGAGATATTTACGATGGATGCTGGTACGATATAATGCAACAATTCATACGCTTTCTAACATAAGAAACAAGTGAGCATGTTATGATCGAACTGCACAAATGTATGATACCCTACATAATTCAAACTGTCTGTATCTGAATAAAACTTTGCTAAAGAGCTTTTAAACTTTTAAAGTGACTTGGTGTAGGTGTAGTCTAGTACAACATTTCTGCATTTGTCATACACTTATAACAATAGTTGATAATACTCTGCAAGTGCGAAGGAGATAGAAGATTTCTTATTTTACTTTGTATGCGCTTTGCTTTTATTTTGGTGACTGTCCCTAAATAACCTAAATAACAGCTTATGTGTTATTTTAATTTTGTTAATTTTCGGTATGGCATACTTAATTGAGAACAGTATTTGGCTTAACAAGAAATTATTTCGAATGGCTAAAAAATTTTCTGGCATCCAAATTGTATTCTAAACTTGATCTGCGTACGTATTAGAGGAAACTAAAAATCCAAGCTTGGACACTATGTTTTATAGTCGCCGAAATCTTCTTGTTCAAACATACGAAGGACGGACAGACAGACTTACATAGCTATACCCACTCGACTTTTGAAGCTGATCAAGAATGTATGTACTTGTATATACGTATTTTTCCCTCCAGGACATAGTATAACAAGAATGTATCGAGCGAAGTGCGAAGAATGAAGAGCGGCGCTGGTAGTGAAATTTTTATTTTGAAGAGGAGGCCTTCCAGCCAGATCCTGTCAAATGGGTTGCTGTATATCAAGAAGAATAATTAAACAAGCTGATTATTCTCAAAGCCTTTATAATATGTTGGATGCAAAAGAGTTTGCAAAAATCTGCATACAAAAAGCAGGACATGCAGACAGACCGGTTTATTCACCATTTTGTAAGTCTAATATACCCGTTCGCTGATAAACATATGTGTTGTAATCGTGCAGAGTGCATAAAAAAGTGTTCTTTGTATACAACTTTAATCCAAAGACAATTTTTCTATGTTCAGAGGAGCACTTTAGCTCAGCCAAAAGTTTGAGCAGTCATCAATTGTGGCTAGAAGCAATGTCTCCAAAGTAAACGCAGCGAATACTTTCAAACAAAACTAGCACTCAGCTAAATCTGATTTACAAATGCTAGCAAACAATGCAATATGTTCTATACTAGATATACATAGTAATATATAGAGATTTTGTAGCGTCTAAAATGTAGCTTAAAGCGGCGTGCTGCTAACATTGATAGTTAGAACTAGCTTACATTTCTAGCAGTAAACAGCTGTCAGTATTTTTAAAGATGAATAAAATAAATTAAAAATATATATATTTAAAATTACACTGCTCATAAAGTCTTGCAATAGTGCAAAAACAAAAGTGCTCAAACAGCGTCGTGAGCACATTCGAGCGATAAACCAACGAGGCATGACGAGAAACTTTCCACTCATGTAAAAAAATTGTATAAACTATTAAACTGATTAACTTTAAAATACGTAAAACTTAAACTTTAAACAAAAAAAGAAAAATAACGATAAATTCAAGTAAGAAACATTGTAAAAACTGCTTGCGAATTATAAGTACTTTCATGATTTAAATAAAAGTATTATAATTTGACTTTAGTTTTCTCTGTTATACAAAACGCAAATTATTGTAAAAGGATTCATCTTTGCGCTGATCGGAGGATAAGAACATATTTAAAATGTTCTTTATTTTTTTGCATAGAACTGCAATTTCAAATAAAAGTACAGCTGTGATACAAAAACAAAAAGAAAAAAGAACCATTACATCTTCATTATATTCAAAGTAATTCTTCATTCAAGTTATTACATTCTTTAAGCCCCTTTTATTTCAACTTGGCCACAATAGAAACTCACTTGAGTAACTTTGTCAAGCTGTACTCTAATCGCCGGAAAGCACAAGTAACTTATGACATATGAGTGCTACTCAAAGTTTCCTTTTACATGTGCTAACCATCCACACCGACTGCAAGGAAGAAAAAAAAAAGAAATACATAAAAATGGTAAAATACAATGCAACAATGGCAGTACAAGAAAAAATAAAGTCAAGTCAACTACAAGAAAAACAACAAGTACAACAATGAATATATCGTACATGTGTGTATATAAATATATACATGGGTTGGATAATGAGTAATCGACTGAGCCAAGAAACCACAACTTTTATTTCGGTAATTAGCGCAATTCACAGCAATCAGCGACTTCCAAATTTTTTTAATGTACTTATATTCTGCTATATTCTACATAAAGTATATTAAAATATATTTCCCCATAACAGTCCATATGCTGTACGTTTTCAATATTATGCAAGGAGATTGTCATTCGCACCGGAAGAACTATTTTTTTTTTCGTTGGAATGACTAATAAATTATCAATTAATACACAAACAGCTGCTATGGGAAGGAGAGCGTGAAATGAGAGGTCTCTTGATCTACACACACGGTGGCTGGCGTTTCCTTGCTGTTGGCTGCACTAAGTCGTTTAACTTTAAATCGCATTTTTTCACTATTTTTACTATTTGTAAAAAACAGAAAACAAAGTACATCAAAACAGCTGTTTTATTTTAAACAAGTGTCATTTTGACACTCACATGTTAACGTCACTGAACATTTGCCTGTATTGGAAGGTCGTTAGAAATCTCGTGTTTAGAGCTATAAATATGCATGTATGGAGGCTATAGGCCATATCATCATCGACTGGACATATATGGAAGATTTTATTAAATTAAAAATAAAAAACACTTCAGCTTCATTCCAAAAGTTTGATATATGGTTTAGACTAAGACAGCTTTTAAAAATCCTAAGTAGCCACTTGCGTTTTGTAGTGATTCATTGTTGGGCCGGAAAATATACTGTCCGGCCCAACTACATTCATAGAACTAAAAACAGTTTGTTACCCATTCCATCTCATCTAATAAGGAGATTTGGCACACTTCATGTTAGAAAATGAGTCTCAAGGTGCACGTTCAATGATTCATGATTTAAAGTGGTCCAAGAACCGTCAAGTCTTTGTAGATTATCTATCACATTATCAGTCTTTGTATGCCTCTAGGCTTCTGAGATTGCCTCAGTGTTACTACAGAAGTTCTATACAAAAGAAACTTTGATAAGCTCAGTTGTGCATAGGGGCCCCTATTCTGGTTCCACGTTGCTCTGCTTGTCTTTGCCAAATTGGCCAAGCCTGCTGCATTTTTTTAGCAGCTATTTTATTTCAAGCTGGTTTCTGGTTTCCCTTAGCTATTTATATTTATTTTGGCAGGCGCCGGTGAGATCTGCTGAGTATGATGTAGATCTTCTGCACTCAATGGAGCACAGGGTGATTCAGTCGACAATGACCTTGTAATTCATTTGTTGAAGTACAGCCAATCAGTATTTTTAAGATTCACAATTTGCTTCTTTGGGGCATGCTCTTCTTTAGAAGTTGAATTCGACATATTTCCACTGATATCCGGAGATGTCCATAGGGGATCATGTCCTAGGCTTCATCTGAGTCGTCACTGGTAAAAGTTTTGCGGTGCAGCCAACCCAACCCATTTACTGCCAAATCATAATACTTATCTATCCACACTCCTATTTACATATGTGAGTGTTTGTTTGTGCTACTTGCTTTTACCAAAGTGTTTTTCATAAGCATTTACAATGAGTGTGCGGCTTTATTTTCTTTTCCATTTCCATTTCGATTGTTTTCTTCCTTTTTGCCCAACAGTGTCAAAAAAAAAGAAAGTACTTTTTTTATGCATTTGTAGCGTACTCGTAGAAGCAAACAAAAAAAAAACAAAAAAAAGGGTTAGGTGCAAAGAAAATAGTTGAAGTAGAAAAAATAGCAACCTACTTGAACCCATTATTGTCTGGAGACCATATTCGCACGTATACGTAGTCCATTATATAGTTTTTCTGTGCACATTACTCATACGGCACAGTGCAGTAATATAGTTGTAGCGTATAGCGCAGTCATAGCTTTTTGCCTTATTGTTTGTTTGGCTAGCTGTCTGTCTGTCTGACTGTCGGTCTGTCTGTCTGATGAACTGTTGCCTCGCTATGCGTAGATAAATGCTTTATATCCTGGCTTTATGTATCTGCTTTACGACACCCGTTGAGTTATAATCTATGTATGTACTCGCATGTCTATATAGACAGCGTGATGTGTCCTTTGTGTCGCAGCTATGCTATTAAAATCGCAAAGCACATACATGGCATATCACTTCATTTTCTTATCCTAGCAGACAATCAAACACATAAAGAAACGACGCATTTGATTGTGATTAAGACGCTGTTGACACGTAAATATTTCAGTCGGGTCTATAAAGTTTTTAGTATAATGGAAAGTGGAGTGACCTGTGCAGCACTTTAAGTACGGCTATTTGAAGCGACTTCAGAAGCGAGTATCAAGCAGTCGTGAAGTCTTAGCGTAGGTTTGGTTATGTTACGTTGTAATGACAAGCAGCTAACTGCTGCACTTAGACGTACTGCCTCACTGTGGTATCATGTAAGTGACTGGAAGATTAAGAAGCATTTCGAGCATTTTACAAACCTGAAACGGAACACAGGTCAAATTTTTTTAAATCTTTCTATGTTATGTAGGAAGGTTTTCTCCAAATAAGGCCTGGAAAAGGCTGCTCTGAATATGTCGTTCTAGCTGAAACCACGTCTGCCAACATACCTGCCTATCAGACAGTGGCCAGTTATGATGCAGCATAGGTTCGAGATCTCTGTTCTATTTCTATAGAGAGTGACGTGAGTTTGAAGTTATTAGTAGACCCCATCAATTTAGATATGTCACATGTGTCTAACCTGCCCCTACGTGTTTTTGTGTTACATTCTTGTTATGAGTGTTTATTAGTAGCTAAATGTGACTAATGGCATCGCAATTCCCTGGAAAAGTAGGCTTCGATTTTTCTAGCTTAGCCACATCTGATTTTCAATAATGTAGCTATGGTGGGTTACTCAGAGAAGATGGATTCTAAAATGCTTAGCTTTAGCTTAGTTTTGCTTTTAGGTCGCAGAAACCAAATCCGAAACCTGTTTTGCCCCATCACGTCAGCATATTTTTCAAACCTCAAAAAACAACTTGAAACTATAAAAACCCAACAATATCGAACCTGAAGCCTTATAAACTTTACCCGTGATTGCTCACTAACCTTGAGTTCGATGACCTATAATACTAAAACACATAACCTCAAAATCTATAACCCCAAAACTCATACATATCAAGTCCCAACAAACTATAAACCCAAAATGCAGTAAAAAAACTTACACGTAAATCTTAAACCTCAATCCCGGAGAGTTTTAGCTTTATAATTCCATACGACCATCACTTCATAACCTCAAAACACATAAGCTGCATAACTCTGAAGTCTCATAAGCCTATAACCCCAACATTATATAACCCCTGTAATCCAATACCTCATAACCCTATAAAACCAACTTATTGACACGCATCTCTACATATATAACTTCATCATCTTTAAACTTGTAACTCTAGCAACCCTTATATGGTTTAAGGGTTGATAATATTACGTTTTATAGTTACAAGCTGTTTTTAAGGTTAGAAACAAATGTTTATGTATTGAGAGAAAAATAGGTTTCGAATTCCGTTTCATTGACCCAAAAAACATATAATCCACTTAGTCTGCTTTAAGGAACTCTCATATCAGTTTTTCTTTATGGTCCTGTGTTAGTTAGGTTGTAGAGTATACAAATCTAGCTTAAAGACTATCGATACAAATTTTGGCAATACAACCTTTCACACCCAAACTCTCCCATAGAATTTTAAACCATATCTAATGAAAAGAGGAATTTCCAAAACCCCACCTTAGTGAACACTTTCACCACAAATGGAAACTACTTCCTCCAAATGTGCAAGCTGGTAATGTATGAATAATTGATATCTGCCACAGCCAGTCAGTCAGTCAGTCAGAACTAAGATTCTTAAATACGAGACAGTTTTAGCTTTGATCAGATTCAAATTTGTATTATGGTTTACTGATGTTTGGTGATTTACCAACTTTGTATATACGTTTCAAAGTTACACTGGCCTGTAATACAGAATTCGTTAGTGAGTTGGCACTAAGATTGTTGCTATTATATCGAAGTTACGCGAAGTTTTGCATCATTCACTTTCACAATCAGCTTCTAAATCAGAGATGTGTACACACAAAACCAATAAACTCCAATATATCAACAATCCTAGTTGACACACCAGACGATTTCATTATATTACATAGTTTTCCAACCATAGCACTCTATAAGAATACTAGTAAACCTTGAATTTTAGACAATTTTATTGTTGTCTCATGTATAAAATCTTCTGTAGAATGCTCTGAGATACATTAGCTGTCGTCAAATAACTAAACAAGCGATACTTTTAAAAACTTCAGTCCAATATAATTTAATACATTCATTGTAATTTGTAATTTATTGTTAACTCACATTTGTGCTTATCTATTTTATGCTTTTATAATATAAACTGCCTGGTACGTAAGCCTTTATATTTTTCAAGCATAATGTTCCACCATTTGAAAACTTCAAAAGACTGCAATTGCATTGTTTTGTAGCTCAGTTCAAAAGACAAAGCGTTAATTTCCATATTTCCGCTTTGTGCATTATTGAGTTTTTCAGCCGCTCTTTCCAACAAACATCTTCAACTTCAACTACAGTTTGAAAGACGTATAACAAGGCACAATATCCTTTGTGTATATTAACATGCAACAAAGCGCAAGTTCTTTTAAACTTCCGCGAACTTTTTACCGTGTGTTTTAGTCCGTTTTTAAGTACCCTTTACATATAATATTATAAATGGTATTAACGGTTTGTTAAAAAGTTTGTAATGTGCAGTGCTTGAAGTAACTAAGAGTTTGAGTTATCAAACGTATTCTTGAACAGCTCGTCAAAATGTTTTGATATTTTTAGTGATAAGCCAGTTCACAGCGACTGAAAAATCACTGATAGCAGTTGTTACTTGGTATTGTATGTATCACTGTTTGAGTAGTGTTATATCAAAATGAATTTAGTGTTACCAGCACAGAAAGTTTTAGGCATATCGAAATGAATTTAGTGTTACCATCACAAAAATTTACAGCTAGAAGTGATATATCAAGTATTTGTGCTATATCAAAATAGTGTATAGTGTTACCGACAGAGAAAATTTCAGCTAGAGAAATAATATATCAAGTCTTTATGATATATCAAAATGTATTTAGTGTTACCAGCATTGAAATTTGCAATAGAAATGATATTTGTGATATATCAAAATATATTTAGTGTTACCAGCTCAGAAGAAGTGATATTTCAAAATTAATTCAGTGTTACCAGCACAATTAGTTTCAGTTAATTTTGTAAAATATTGATGAAAAACTGGTCTGATGATGTTTCTTTTTTATATTTTAAAAGTTGGTTGTTTGGTTGCTTTGTTTTCGCTTTTCTTTCTTTCTATCAGTTAAAAATCACTGTGATTTCAAAGTAGCAGTCACTATAATCGCAGCTACTCAAAAATCACTAACGAGCTCAGCGCTCTTAGTCAATTATCAGTCTGTCTACAAAACTGTACACAATGTGTACAGCGTATTAATGTGCTCGGTTAAACTGAAGTTGAGTTTCATGCTTTAATAGCTCTCAAGTTGTTGTAAAGTGTAGTGTAGCTTAAAAAAAGACAAAAACAGCAAATGAAGACAGCTTCTTGAAGTGGAAAGAAAAGCTTCATTTTTTTTTTTAAGGAAAAGAAAAACTTTCTTAAAGGTTAAGTGAAACGTGTTACCTTTATAAACATTAAAAAGGTGTAAATTATTTTGAAAAAATTTTACGTAAAAAGGTGAAAATTAAATCAAACCGCATAATTTTAATTTTGATTGTTTTAATGAAGCGTTTCGTTTTTTTTTTTTTTTTTTGTTTTTTCCAATTAATTATTTTACACAATTATGCCATTTTATTTACGCAATGATTTTCTTTTTTAATTTTGTTCTTATGTAAGCCTTGCTTGAATTGTCTTCTTCTTCTTCTTCTTGGAATTTTGAAATTTTGCATGGCTAAAAAGTTTTCATTATTAAATAAATAAAAAAGTATATGTATAAAAATTTTTTTTTTCTTAGGTAAACTTTTATGCCTTTATTTCTTGCTTATTCATTTTTCCATTTTATGTTGCTTGTTAAGTTTTTAAAAGTTGTTGCTTAAGTTTGTTTGTAAATGCTTACCCTGACCTCATAATGCGAGGCGCTGCACTGATTGCGTGCTGCTTGTATGATGTCCTGTATTCTATAGCCGCCTGATCCTTCCAGTTACTTTGAGGCAAGCACAGGCTCAAGTGTCCATTATGCTGCCTTAGTTAGAAAATCATCTGCGGCAACTTCAAGCACTTCTAGCATACTTGAGAGTCGTTTAGTTTAGCCTTCTGCATCTTTCAATCTGTGCTGCTCATAGTTAAGCGCCTGTTTTCCGCTAATTGGAAAAGTTGCAAGTTATCCTTGCGCGCTGCTAAGGAATTATAACTTCAAGTGAGTGGTGCGTAACATGCGTTGCTTATTGTTCTTCAGCGGGATGAGCGCTGGTATTGCTAAGGTCCTTACTGCTGGATATTAAATATGTTTTCATATTTTTCTTGTTTTCTTTGCGCTTCAATCTTTAATTCGTCATGTTGACCACATTTCTTCTGTGATGCTTGCTATTTGGATTTTCTAATAATGCTGCCGCCGCTGTTAATAATTGTTTCAAAAAGTATGTTGCCTAGTTTTAGGAGCGTACGCAGTGTAGACCCAAAAACACTTATCGACAGCTGTGTACGACTACGTCTGTCTATGGCAAATTTGCGTAAGCCTAAACATTTTTTTTTTTATTTATACCCTACATTTTCAGTGCTAGAAAGGTATTGTTAATAAAAATAGAATGTGTGCGTCAGAAATATTGCTAATTAAGTTTTTATAAAAAGTAGTTCAGATTTCGGCTAACAGGGTGCATTCTGAAGAACCGGTACGAAGCGCGAAATTAGTCGTACACCGAATTGTTCTCACAATAATGTCAGGGTTGCACGGCTGTGAGGCAAGTAAGACCATCTTATTGGAAGCAAGTATAATCGAGAATACAAGATTCATTTTCAGGCAGTGAATAATCTGTTATCATAGCGTGATACCGGTTACCATTCTTAGTATGTTCCGGTCGACAACGATTTTAAAGAAATATGAACCAATCTTTCGAACAGCTCATAAACCACACCAACCCGTTGTTTTCTCTGGGTGTAGTGGCAGCTATCGAATCAGTTTGAATTTCAGCGCAACTAAAGTAATTTTGATAATTAACGTAGCCATTAAATGGGTTTGCCAGAAATGGGTTTGTTCACGGAACAAAAAATTGGTGCAAAACTCGAAATCTTCTTCCAGCTTTTGATTAGCACACAGACTAAAATTGAGACGATTCGGAAAGTCAGGGTATAAGTTTGTGCGAATGTGACTAAAAGGCAGAAGCTTAATGGCAGACTTTACATAAGGATCCGAGTACTGTAGGGTTTTGCAACTCTCCACCGTTAGTAAACTAAAGTTAAGACTGATTCGGAAATATGAACAAATGATTCTCGTGTTTCCTTTTAAAACGTTATTGAGGTTTAAAGTTCAGCAGACCAAAATCTTTATGAAAAACAAGTATAGCATCGAATGCAATTATTATTTTTTTTTATTTGTCGGCTTATGCATTTCACTAAGAAAGAATTTAGTACTGAAAACTGAAAAGTGGCTTGTTGTTCCGCTAAGTTGCTGCTCGGGCGCCATAAAAAGTTGTGATGTAGTTTAAGCAAACGAAAATCTATTATTGCTATTAATAAATGTATTAATAATAAATTTTGCGATGCCGAGCAAACGAGACAATATGCGCTTAAGGAGTTGCAAATTATTAAATTATGAAAACTTTCGTTTTAATATATAGTGTCAAAATACACCTTTTCGTTTGCTTAAATAAAAGCGATTTCTGCTGGTGCCCGAGCAGGGACGCAGTGACTTTAGTATATGACAAGTGGCCTAACCGAAACCTACTTAATTCATATTCTAACTTCTATAATTCATGTGCTTTAAATTATTTATTTATTTAACTCTCACTCATCCAAATTTATGAATTATAAATAAATAGTATTCGAGACGAACTAATCGACTATTAAAACTTTTTCCTTTATTCTTTATAATATGCAATTGTCGCACTGAGCTAACTCTACAATTAGAGTAGACGTTTACTAAAACCATTTTTCTATATCTTTGTTATTATATGAAAGCCCTTGACTGTAGCATATTTAAGCTTCGCTGCTAGCTAAGTAATGAAAAAAAAAACTCATCCTTACATTTTTCCTGCACGCTGCTTTTACAAGTTTTACAAAGTCATATAAATTTTCAAAAAACTCATTTAACTAACATTAAGTTTTTGTCGTTGTTGTTGTTTGTAAGTAAGCATAATGTTGTTGCTATTATTTTTTATGTTTATTGTCAAATTTGGCGTTTAAACAAGCGTTTATATTGTATAACTCAATTTTTCTGTTGGTAGATTTAAAAAAAAAACATAACATTTTAATTATGCGCATAAAAGTACGCTTTAAATGTGTGTGTGTTTTTTTTTATATAAGTACATAACGGTACATAATGTAGTTATAAATTAAGTCTAGAAGCTTTATAAGCAAAATTCTGTAAGCTAAATGCTCATTAAACTAATTGAATCTAAGTACAAAGTCAATACAAACAAGTTGCAAACTGCTGCTGTAGCAGGACTTTCTTATCAAATACAAAAAAGCAGCTGCTGCATATTTTGGGAAGTAAAATTTCAATAAAATGCATTTGATAAACGCACTAAAAGTCTACACTAAACTAAAGGATTTAATACCAACGCTTAACACTTCCAGTCTACACACGTTGTCTAAGCGTTTAATGCGCATGCGTTGCACTCGAATAGCGGGCAGCAGCGTAACAATGTAAAACGTAGGGATATTTTTCCAGGCAGCAAGGATATGCCAGCGAACGAACGTATGCGTAGCGAACAGAGGCGATATGCATGCACAGTGCTTGATATACGAATCAGTCACTCGTCTAGAACGGTTACGTGCGGCAGACTGTAGCGCATGAAATATTCATGGGAAAAAAAAAGAAATCAAAGAAATTCATAAGCGTACGAGCGGTGTTTATTAACTGAGAGATCGTGTAAAGCATTGAAAAGCACACAAAAGCGTAGTCGCTAACTGTTTAGCAGTGTCAAAACAGTACTATATAAAAACAATTATAGTCTACCTTTAGGCGCAGTGTGTTTGTATTTTTTTATTGTATAAAAAAAAAAAACATAATTTTGAATATGTGTACAAGTTTTTAATAGTAAAACTGTAAACCAAAATGTTATGCAATATAAAACGCGCACAAAAACAAAAACAGTACAAATAACAAGGACTAAGGACTACCACAACAGCTGTCTTGTGCCTGTGCGTCTGTCTGTATGCTATGAAAATTTGCTTGTAGTTTACATAAACACTTAAGTTCCTAAGCACAGTACATCTACAAGTCAACTAGTACTACAGCTGTTAATAGCGCCAATACAGCGTCAATTTTTGACGTTTTGCTATTTTGTAGCATACTTTTCGGTGGCATAACAATAATACCTATAACTATTATTTGACGCAATACAGACTTACTGCGCGTACATTTTATTGTCTCGTTTAACATATACATATGTAGACAGCTATAATAAATTACTTTATATATAATATATACAAGACATTGTGCGGTTGCGTTTGTAATATTTGTAATGCACAAAAGTATGCTTTGATTTTTATTATACTACAGCATAACGTAATAATGTGTTTGTGTTTGTAGTGTTTTCATTAGTGGTTTTAGTGTTTTAGTTTGCTAGTTGGCTCAATAAGCTTGTTACTTAAATCAAAGCCAATAACGAAAAATAGCAAAAAATTAATCGCCAGTCGGAAATGTTACGACAAATTCGCATATGAACGGAAACGGAAATCGTATATTTAATGGAATTTTTGATTAAACCAACTTCAAGTTATTTATGAGGTAAGAAAACTAGCTTGCTACAAAGTAGTTCAAGACTTTTAGCCCATTTTTTTTGGCCATCCCTTCTCAGAACTATCTAAAATAATTCCTTGCACGCTGACATTTTCATGACACTCGTAGTCGTTTCAATCATCAATCATAAGCACTACTTTGACATGCTTTTATGCTGTACAATGCCCAAGTGTGTCAACCTTTTCATTATTGTTAGAATGCTTTAGACACTTATACACATTCTTCTACCTCATCAATATAAATCTGCTGTTGTAAGTTATTATTTGTGATTTTCTTCCATTTCTTTGGTTTGTTTTTTTTTCAGTTTGGGTTCACTGAATTTTCTATTGAATTTCGTTAAGAATTTTGCGACACAGATTTTTGTTGTTGCTGTTGTTATTTGAGTCGTTATGCGCCACTGCGAGTTAAAGGATGCTTGTGTGACAGCATAGAATTGCTGTCCATTGTCCTTTCAAGAGCAACGACAACAATAACAATAACAACAACAAATACACTAATAGAATTTTGTATGCGCACTCAAGTGTCAAACGAAACATTTTAGTATCTCTATATTTAGTTAAGCGTTTGCTTTGATATTCGTAATTATTATTTAGATACATATATCTGTTAGGGTTTGTATCTGTTCCGCATTAAGCGTACACCTAAAGCTGCTTAAACTATATTGAAAACGACAGCTTTTGTGCTCATTTGCATATTGTGAGAAAAGGTGTGTGTCAACTGACCGCGGAATTAGCCCGGATTTAAAATGAATTTGGTTTTCTTTTTGATAAAAATGCACGAATTCTAGAGGTAATAAAAGTCTGTAAAGATGTAGCTTCAGTTTTTACATTTAAAAGTAGTTTTTGAAGTAATTTTTGATATACTTTAAGACAGAGTTGCAAAATATAAATGGATTTGACTTTGTTTATGCGCTCTGAAAGTAGTTTAAATAAACAGTTAAACAGTTCAAAAATATATAAAATAAAGAAACAATTATTTTTATTTGCGATGACAGTCAAAAAGAAACGCCCATTGCCATCGATTCAGCAAGTCGACGTGTTGTAAGCTTGTTAGCTGTGGTAGCTAAGAGGTATATATCGTTAAATAAAACAGTTACAAAAAGAGGCAAACAAAAATGGTTTTTATTTGCGACGACAGTCTTGCTGTACAGCAAACTGGCCGCGATTTAGCAAGTCGACTTGTTAAATACTTCTTAGCTAACATAGCTAAGACGCTAATACGTTGCACAGTTTCCTGCAGCAATCGAAAAGTGCGTAATAAATAAATCAAATTTTAATACAATAAAAGAAACGCAACTACAAACACTATTGGAAAGCATAGAAATAGTATTCGAAACATATTTTCATCAACTGAAAGCGCATTAGGAAAATTAAAGGATTTGCTTTGCAGGTTTTAAAAGATTCTCAAAATGCGTAACGAAGTGTTTTAGCCCAAAAGTAGTTAAAACATATATTGTATTGACTTGTATGCAATTCATGATCGTATACATTTCGTATATGTTATATCTTGAACTATTTTTTATTAAAAGTTGGCCCAAAATCTAAAAATCTAAGACCAAGCTAAAAAACAATTATATTTTAAATACACCTACATACGAAAAACAAAGATAAAATTTTTTTTTAAGCGAGTTTAAGCTTAAGAGTCTTGTCTAGTCTATAGCATCGAATACAGTGAATTATCTACTAACTCAGTAGTTAAAGCTGTGAAATAGCATATAAAAAAGTATTTAGCCTTACTGGATTTTACTATGCTAGAAATTAACTCAGAAAAAATAAAAACAAAGCTTACAATGAAAAAAACTTTAAAAGTAAAGCATACAAAGAGTACAAGTCACTACACTGTTTTCGCGAACACATGTGAATGGCAATTATTTTACCGATACGAAAATTTGATGGAATATAATATATTTGGGTGGAAAAAAAACAGACAAAGTGTGCACAATTGATATTTTTTTCATGAGCAAGCAAAAACGTATCAGAAGATAAACCGACGGTAAAAATCTGTAATCTCGGCGGATGAGAAAGTTACTTTTTGGACCAGAGTACGCTTCAAATCCAAAAATGTGCAATTTTTCTTCAGTGATGGTGACTGTCAATGATCATCGATATCGGTGGCTGTTGCCACCCTGTAGTTAGTTCAGTGAACACATAAACATTGCCGACAGGAAGTTGGAATGCTGCAGAAAAATATTCCTACATACAAGTATTTTATTTTAGATGATAGTTTTTCCGTGCTTACCAGGACACATTCACATAATTTAACTATAAAAGCCTTCGAACGCTATAGTGTAGTACACAAGTGCTTATTAATAGAAAATAAACGTTTTGTTATTTATATACCTAAAGGCCTGTTTACACAGTCACATCTATAGCACAATATTAAAGCAAAATATGATGATCATAGTTCGTTTACATGAACTGGTTTTCAATTTTATTCAGCATGATTCAACAATATGGATGCAGTTTGCTGTAATATTGATAGGGCTTGTCACTTGTCAGTTTAGTGTTGATTTTTAGTACTATAGCAACGAAAAAAGCTAATGAAGTTGCCTTTTGAACTAATATTTAGAACACAAAAATATAAAAACAATTATATACATTATATTATAGCAGTAGTATGAAAGAAAGTAAAAAATCAATATAAAATTTTTCTATAATGTTACATTTTATTGGGTCTATACAAAATGATATACAATTAAAATTATAATAAATAGTTCCATTTACAATTATGTTAAGACGCACAACAACCCTCGCAACTGCAATTAATTTGGCTTTAAACAGGCAATTTTTATAGTTATAAAACGCTCCCCACACCTAAATTTGGGGGGCGTTTGTACGTTGGGCCCCACGTTGGGCGCCAATTGTGGATTGACCATTGAATGTTACTTGCGTACAAACATTTATATTAATTGTTGCTCAAAATATACAAGATTTAAGAAGAAACACAAAAACGACAGACTATTTCGTACAAAACTCTATTTATTTCTATTATAACACTATGAAAATGAAAGGTATTTTCCGTTACTTTTTATAACCGTTCAGAATTACTAATAATGAAGTTCACAGCTTATTTTACAGAGAACTGGTCTTGATTTATTGCTATGGTATAAGAACACTGCCACTGCGTTATTTTAAAGTTTGAAAACTGTCATTGCCATTTAAAGGTTTAATCCTTTAAATACATTTTCTGTTAAAATAGTGTAAAAAAAAAAACGATCAAACAAACTGTCAAACATAAACATGAATAAACACAACGTACCTTTACAAAGGACTCTCATTGAGAAGCAGCTTCTATACTACAAACTACTACTATTAGTCCTTACTGTTTGCTGCACATCCTTTCGCTTCACTTGCTCTATATACTCGTATGTTTATCTTACATTGTTCCTCTCACTCTTTCCACACAAAAGTGTTAGCGCACACAAATTAAGTTAATTGAATGCAAACAGGATGTGAGTAACATTAAATACACACACCACACACACACACACACTTACAAATACATACATAGAAGTATCTACAAGATACGTATATGTATTTCATTTAAAGGATACGCATGGTGTGCGTGTATGTTTGTATCTTTATTAGCTTTTTTTGTCTGTATTGTTAGCTTATTTATATTTGTGTATTGCTCTGCTTATTTTTGTTACATGCTCAAGTAAAAAAGTCAACAAAATGTTAAGCTTGGGAAAAACCTAAAATAAAAATAAATAGTAGATAAGTAGAGCACTCCTGCTCTGCCACAATTTTGTATCATTTTGCGTTTCTTGGGAACAAACAAAGCACAAGTAGTCGTCCGTCAGACATTGAGTTGACAAACAAAATCACATTAAATAAAGCTGAAGCACGTACTTGTACGAGTACATACCATATACTCGTAGTTGATGTAGAACACAGCCACCAATACTTATTATACTCAAAATCAGACACATACTCCTCAGGTACTCATCTACACCTTTGTAGCTACAAACTGTACCACAACCTCGAGACACGAGAACGCTGCTCACTTTATGTTTGCACAAAGGATTTACCTTGATAACGCAAGCATGTATATATCTGTAAGTGTATAACAAGGATGCCAAGCATGGCAAGGTAAAGAAAATTTTGCAAAAAAATCTGTGCGCGTATTTGTTTCTCATGCAACTTATTTTGTACTGACTTGGCAAATTTCAACATACTCCTGAGTCCTTTATTTCCTGACAGACTCTTGTTTATGTTTTTGTTTTTGTTGTGGCTTTTGTATGCTTGAGCAAAATTTTCGTGCTTAAATACAATTTATAAAAAAATTATTTTAAGGTATTATGCAATTTCTTGTACAACATTTTTTTGGCAACATATTTTTATACACTGCATCTTAAGCTTAAGTGGGTATATTAAGTTTATGCGAATGTATGTAATAGCCAAAAGTAGCTGTGGCCGCCTTCATCTATTTCAGACGTACAAGTTCTGTAGGTACTTCGGGAGTCTTTAATTTAAAAAGTCGTGCGCAAATCATTAAAAAAACATTTTTTTTCGTAAGTTGCCAGCGCTGTTCTTAATTAATATACTAAACTATACTTTGCCTATATCAAACAGTTTGTTAACATCAGCTTTTGCGAAAATAATTTTGTGGGGCGACTCGCTCAGAGTGTTTAAAAAAGTGTTTTGGTGAATTAGTTTTATAGAAAAGTGCTTAAGAAGAGCCAAGACACCATTGAAGAGTTTCGTTCCGCACGACCTTCGACCTTATCAACAAACGAAAACATTGAAAAATTTAAAGACATTGTGTTCGATAAACTCCATTCCAACTTAAGAGAGTTTGTTCGTCAGCTGACCATATCTTTTGGTGGATAATTTCGGCGTCAGACGAGTTGCGTTCCAAAAACGCTGAATTTTCTACAGAAATAGTACCGTAAAATTAACTTTTTAGGCTGGATTGCGTCAGTTCTGATTCCACATTCATGAAACGCATTATAATGGTGTATGGTGAGACATATCAGTTTGACGAATAAGTCAACAGTCATCCAAATGGAGGACAACAACGTGCCAGAACGGAGAAAATCACACCAAAATCGTACAAAATTCAAGGTGATGCTAACTATTCTATACAAACAGACGGTTAATAAACAATATTATTAAGCCTTATTATGAGAAACTTCGTCCAAAGTGGTCAGAATTGTGGAACATCACTTGGGATCGAATTTAAGACTCACTTGATTTGGAACCGTGTTACATTTTTTTGTTCCCGATACTAAAACTGGTGCTACATGGCATCTTTTTTTAGTCGGTTGAGGCCATAAAAGAAATTTCGTGGAATAAGCTGAGGGCTATACCGGAATGCGCCTATAAAACGAATTCCTAAGACTGCTAAATAACACTGGCAAATTTGTTTGCATCAAATTCGGCCAATTTTGAAGGCCACATGGTAAATTCTGTTGATCAAATGAAAGTTTCTCTTTGTCCGTTTGTCCTTCTCTTAGTCCGTCTGTCAGCTTCGACTTGTCTGACCATCCGTATGAACACTTAGAACTTGCAGATTTTAAATGATAACTCCATAAAATGTAGATATTTCGACTCTACTTAAAACTACACACAGCAGGTATAAAAAAAAATACAAGGTGTCTCAAAAGAAAGTTCACATTTAAAAAATCGATAAAACAAAAAGTAAGTAGTTTATTGAAAAAATGTTTATTACATATTAAAATACACACTTTTGGGAATTTATTTCTTAAAAATGATATTGTCCCAATGTAAACCGTTGTGTTCACGGCTTCATTAAATCGAGCACTAAAATTTTCTATGACGGCTCGGCAGGTATTCTTCGTGATGGCTGCCATTTCGTAACGGATATTTTCTTTTAATTGTGCCAGGGAAGTCGGTTTGTTGCCGTAAACTTTAGATTTGATGTAACCCCACAGGAAAAAGTTCATAGGGGTTAAATCGGAACTTCGTGGAGGCCAATTTATGTCACCTCTCCTGGAGATTAATTTGCCAGGAAAAATTTCATGAACTCGTGGTAGAGACGTGTTTGATGTGTGTGAAGATGCTCCGTCCTGCTGGAACCATGTTCATTGGTTATAACAATGATGATCTATGCGAGTATTGCTGAAACATGATCACCGAGTTTTGCTGACCTAAATTGAAGGAAAGGGAGGTGTGGGAAACAATCTTTGAATATGATAACGCCACGTGTTACACAGTGGTGAAAGATTGAACCTTTAGCATGAGGTTCCATAACTCCAATAACCATATTTCTTTTGGGTTACGTGAAGTCACTCAGGTAGCATAATTGTCGTATTTAGAAGTGGAACTGCATTTTTCTTCTTGATTTTTGTTGCAATTCATTAAAAGAAATTAGCATTCACATACATTTTTGTCTATTCACAATGATACACGCGACTAGTGCATACCACTCTTTTCAATAACAGCTCTAAAATATTAATTAGTACGAAATTAATTTGGAGTCGTCTCTAACTAGTCTTATTTTTTACTTATACTTATACTTATAATAACTAAAGCGTATTACGTAGTCAAGCACACTTCTTGTTTTAGTTTTAAGTTTATGAAGCTAAAAACTGTCTTGGCTTTCTTGTTTTATTAACGCTTTTATGGCACTCAAGTCACGCTGAATTATGCTAAAATGAATTTGAATATTTTATGTTCAAAAATATTTGTGTTGCTTTTTGAAGTTTTTAAACTACAAGCGAAATATAATTCAACATTTTAGTTGGCTTTAAAAGTATCTTTAAAAGTATCTTTGAAAGTATCTTTAAAAATATCTTTAAAAGTATCTTTTGGGAATTTATTTCTTAAAAATGATATTGTCTTTGAAAGTATCTTTAGCAGTATCTACTTCAAATATATAAATTGCTTTTCCCACTATTAAATATGCTAAGAAACATTTAATAAATAATATACTCTAAACTCTTACTACACTTACTAAACTCTTAACATTTAAATGCAATTAGTGTTTAGTTCCATAGCCTCAAAATGTATCATTATATAAACATATTATTGACAATTAGCCTCTATAAGTTTCGTGCCATATCGCTTATAATAGTTATCAACTAAATTGCTCATGCGTGCCTAGAAAAAGTAGGTGCCTTGAGCAATTTTAGTATATTTTATTCAGTAGGTTCAACAAAACGGGCGTAACGAACTTTGCATGTTTAACTTATTGCCTTTGACTTTTATCGAAAAAGGACTTTCGCTTTTCGATTAATTGCATTAATTGCATTTGATGCGTCATGGTTTATAATAAAATGATATTTATAAATGAAAATACAAGTTGTGTCTACTAACTCATTTATAGATACTTCATACTCTCATATTGTATTGTACTAAAAGTAAAATTGAAGGTCAGGATTATACTGAGTTTTGTTTCTAAAGCTAATTTGTGTTACACGTAAATTATATTGATATGATTAATTGATTTGGTTTGGCTTATTTATAGTTGTGGCATGAATAGAAGTAAACAATAAACACAGAATTATTCTATTTTATTGTGTCAATATAAAATTCAACTCAATTAAAATTATAATACACAGTTCTCTGTACGATTATGTTATGACGGACAACAACCCTTGCAACACCCATTAATTTGGTCTTATACAGTTATTTTTTGATTTTAAAACGCCCTTCGCATTACAATTTTTATAGGCCTTATAACGCTAATTATTTTGTGCACCGCCCCACGTTGGGCGCCAATTATGTTACGAACGAATTGAGCGTTGAATGTTCCTTGAGAACACAGATTTTCATTAAATGGTGCTCAAAATATAGAAACTGTCAGAAGAAAAGCACACAGTTTCATGTACAACCATACTTACGTTTATTTCAACATCAAAATATTATTGACAAAAATAAAAAATAAACTATTTTAGTTCTTAATGCTGCACAGAAGTGCAAATATCGTCAAAAATTTGTGCCGTTATAAACTTAAGATACTCCAATATAACCGACCAATATATGTTAAACCTCAGAAACAAAACATAAATATTATTTACGAAAATGAAGAACCGTTCTGAAATCGTTGAGAAGTTCAAAGATTAATATTCTACTGAGTTACTGGATGATAATTGGCTGGAGTGCCTCAAAAATCGTTTATGTTTTAAAATTCCAGAAATGCTGTATGACGTTCTTAAGAAGATCGATAATTTACCGTAGGTCATCCTTTTTTTATTTTATTATAAAACCATACATTTCTAGAAGAAATGCTGTACGAAATATGAACATATTCTTAGCTAAAAAGCATTCCAAATTCGAGATAACATCTCCACGAATCTCCATCTACTGAAACTAGGAAAAACGTTACATTTCGTTCGATTTCTAGAGAGGACTTGTCTAGATTCGTAGTGCTTAGACTGCGCAAGAACACCTCGGGCAGAATGTGATTCTTCACCAAGTACTCAGGTCACTGATAATGGATGGGCTAAATATTCTGTTGACCATCTCCTAAGCAACAGTATGCAGTCGACCTACATCAAAAGCGCTACCTCTTATATACCGATTAATGGACATGTTTTGGGTATATTCTTCGTCCCTCTGGTGGTAATGTCTCTATAGTTACCGATGCGAGTACATTTCAATGTGCGCATTCAGAAGAAAGTGATTACTGATTTTTTTTGATAAATTGTGCGCAAGCAATTTCATAGTCTGAACAGGTCTTCAGCAATTTCTGTCAAAGTTTTTAAATACATTTAAACTGAAGCCCTAAAAAGAATTTTTTGGAGAAAAAAAATGTGTCTTCACAAGATTATGATTTTTATAAAAACATTCTTAACTCTTTAATCTACACAATTCGAATTTTATTGAAGTTTAAATTGTTTAAATGAAGTACAAACTACTTGTAAGCTTTCCCTCTTCCACTAATTACATATACATATAGTCACTCTGCATACAATCCCACGTAGAGTACACTGGAGATAATCGATGCATTTAAACATCAGTGCAACACTTCAATAATACTCTTGTTCAACATGCTCTCAATCGTTGACCTGCGATGCAAATTACACGTTGTATCCGGCTTGTACCCACTATGTAGTTGTCCTTGTTATAATCGTAGCATCCTTGCAGCCTGCTTCATTTAAAGTCTCTTCTGTTGCCGTTTCCTGCATATGCAGCGCATCAATAATGCATGATGCTGATATGGCAGCTGCTGTCCAGACAATGATGACCGCTTGCAACAAAATAAATGGATCGAATGGACAGCTCATCTTCGCGCAGAGCTTCACATTGAAAAACAAGGAAAATTGTTCAATGAAAAACTGATATCTGTTTTCTATTTTTTTTTTTATTACTTTTTCGCTTTGAGACTTGTTTGACAAGTTGTGAAGTACAAGATTGAAATTCTTTGCTCTGTGAAACTAAAGACTACTGCGTTTGACAACTTTAAGCAAAAAAATACAATATGAAAACTAAATATATTTTTGCTCTATTTTTATTCCAATTTTTTGTTGTTTTGTTTCGTTTTTAGTTGTAGCTACTGCCCGGCGGCGCTGTTTCTTATGAAAATCGTATGCTTGTCAAAAACAACAACAACAACAACAACAAGAATGAGAAAAAGTAAAACAACTTCCTGTTTATAATAATATTCAGTATACGCCTCGCGGCGTTCTGGCTTGAGTACGGCATAGTACGAAATAGAACAAAATATAGCTGTGTAGTTGTTGTGCGAGGTTCAAGTGATAAGTAACTGGATCTGACAATAAATTAATATTATTTTTTCAAGTGTAAATGCTTTGTATCTTTATGCACTTAGATTTTGCAGACTCTACAGCTTCTCTATCAATTCAATATTTAGACAATTGGTGTCAAAGAACAGATCCAAATGGTCCCAACTCCAGTAGTAATCCAATAAATTTATTGTATGGTACTAATAACTAACAATAGAGGAGTTGGGCTGCGCACAATGACGTACAACTTGGATTTTCTTTATGTACATAGGACTACGTCTTAGGGAGTAAGCGCTACAAAAACGATAAGGCACATCAGAGATATATAGAAGAAGAAAAAAAAAAGAAGCAAAGAACTTTTTGAGCGTAGATTCGAAGCGAGAGATACAATTAAAAAGAGGTAAGGAGAGAGGAGAGAGAGAGAGAGAGAAAGAGACAGAGAGAAAGAGGAAGAGACAGAGAGGAAGAGGAAGAGGAAGAGAGGAAGAGAGAGCGAGAGGAAGAGCATCAAAGAAATTTATGTAGTTTTTTCAAAAAATACTTTAGTGTATTTGGTTGATATCTATAAATATACTCGTATATGTATGCATTTTAGCGTTGGAGAGGAATGCCTCAAAAGAACTAGACTTAAAGGCAGAAGATCATATGTTTTTTAAACCAAATTTGACAAGTTTTTACAATGAACGCCTTTAATTAAATAAAATAAAAAAAAATGAAATGTCACAGGACCCCCCGTATATGACAAAGCTCTTTAAGCAATTCATACCAATTCAATATTTTTTCGTTACTATTTTTATGCCCCCGTTACCTATAGAGTACATAACTGCCATGCTAGACTACATAGAGTAAATATATTCTTGATCAGCATCAGAAGCTGCGTCCATATAGCCATGTTCACCTGTTCGTCTGGCCGTCTATTTGCATTTCGAGATCTTGGTGACAAAATGAGATAGAGACTTCAAATTTATATAATAACTCTACTAGAAAGTGTTTTAAATGAACGTACTAATCCTACTACCAGAGGTAGTGCCCATACAAACTTATCATTAGTCATAGAGTAAGAAAAAACATGTTATACAATACAATGCACAAACTTAACAGCGATATATGCTGTTCCTGTCACATCGTATTTCCTTTCAGTGCAAAGGGGAGCGAGAGAGAGAAATAAAGAATTGAACGCAAGCTTCACTCACATGTGTCTGATGCTACCTCTTTTTCCCTTTCTCCCTTCACCAACACTCTAGCTGATCTGTAGTATTGATAACGGTATCTACGTTAACTGTTTAAGGTAGAAATAAATAGCAACGCAACAATGTGCTAAATTTTGCAAGAATTAGTGTAGGTTGTGTAGGATGCATCATTTAAATCTATTTCTAAACCACAAAGGGAAACTACTGTCTATATATCAGCTCGCTAGCATTAGCGGTTTCGGCTGTGCGTTGATGACGAATCAGTCAGATGAACCATTCTTATGTTTATATAGAAAATAATCTCTATGAAATTTAGCTGGTTGATAGTAATTTTTACATTAACAAATATTTTTGACATATTTTTGTCAATGCGAGGAGAGTATAGTAACTACAAGTTTTTATTGCACAAACAATGTTTTCAGCTACAGATATTGGTGTTACAAACTCAGCTACGAAGTTCTCATCAGTCATCAGCGCAAATTTTTACGACTTATAACATTGCATATATAGAAACTCATATGTTACACAGCATGTTTCTTCTGAGCATCATGATATAAGTAACAATAATTTGCAAAGTGCAGCCAGCAGACTGATGTGAACTGCGTGGCTCAGTGTCTTGGCCCTAAAACCTTTTTCTGTGTAACGAAAAGTTGTTATATATGCCGTATTTAACGAATACTTATCAAGCCGCACTCGTGTTTGTTGTTTTTGATTTTTTTTTTTTTGCACCCAGTGTGTGTTCTTGAGCATGATTTTTTGACTTTAATTAGATTTTATGTTGCCTGTTTCCGTTTCCTTTTAATGTTCTTTCCTTGGCTTGATTTTTCTTCAACCAGTTTTTGCTGCCTTGTTTGAAATTTATTTATATTTATTTAAGACTCAGAATTCCATAAATTTTAATGCATTAAGTCAGGAATTTTTTTAATCAAGCCACTTTCTACTATTACTGGCTTCCGCAACTATAAAGTAACATTCGAGTGAATTTTAATAAGCTAATTAAATATGGTAGCAGAGTAGAGATTATACTTTTCTCTATATACTATTTTCTGAGTAATGCCACTCAAATTCTTACAGCATAAATATTCATAGCTGTCAGAACTTGTTGCTTACTTTGTTGTGCTGTCACAGCTATACCAAAAAAAAAAAAACAAAAAAATTGTATAATTATTTTAAATTATCTTTTATTAGTCCACAACGAAAACTCTCAACAGTATCTATTCTACCAGTTTCAAGTACTCATTCATTTTCATTGAAGCTTTTCACAAAAATTTTCCACTTCTTTCAAATTTATGGCAGCTTGAATGAATGACGCTGACCTAACCATACTTCATCATTTGTCTGCTTTAATCATTATCCTTTTTTTATTTTTTTATATATATCTCGCGTAACATAAAATCTCACTTAACTTTAATTAAGATATTTTCGTGTAGTACTGCGTTGCTTTGGGGTATTGCGTTGCTGAGTAGTTGAGAAGTTTGCAGTTGTATGCCATCTTCAATTAAGGAATTTTCCAAGTAATTTGCAAACTAAAGCCAGCAGTAGTGAAAACCTCAAAAGGAGCAACCAGCACCGATAATCAACATTTCAACAAGCTGTATTTTTTTGCTGGCCTTGGTTTTTGGCTTGGTTTGGCTTAACTCCAGTAAGCCCAGTTAAAATTAAAGGTTGTAAATAGGAATTTACACAGCTTTTGAGCTGGGCATGAGGCAAATAAAATAAATGCCAAGAGTATAGTTTGGCGCAAGAAATGCGCGTGCTAAATTCAATTGATGACAATGATGGCGTCAAGGCCAGTCAGTCTGAATCTGGCATATTCCTAAGCTGCATTGCTTAGCTTTCACAGTGAGGTGCTTAAAAAATGCTGCAATATTGCTTTTATAGAGCCGCGCATAAATCTTCAATGATATCAAATATAAAAGAGTTTAGTGCAAAAGGAAAATGTAATACTTTTCTATGATATTCAAACCGAAGTATTTAGACACTTTAGTTACTACGTCGAAACTAGAAGAGTAATACAAATGCAGAAGGATTCAAGCCGAGTGTAAGACCACAACCATGATGAAAGAGGAACATAGAGGCATATGACAGGGCGAAGTCCTGCCAGGCCTACTATGGAACCTAGTTGTAAACAAACTACTTGACATTTCGCAGTAAAGCTGTCAAGATAACTGCATATGCTGATCATAAATTATCATGGGCAAATGTAATTCGACTCTTAGCTCAATTACGAGAGATACTTGGAGGGGCCACAGCAGCCGGACTCAGTATCCATGCACATAAGACGAACATCATGTTCTTCCTTAATAGATACAAGCTACCGCAAGGCATCACACCCAAAATAAGTCTGCACGGTGTCTTGAGCTTCACCCCCAGAAGAGCACTGGAAATGATGATAGGAGTCTACAATCTGGACATTAACGCTTGTCAGCTCAAGTGGAAGGGAATTCAGCAGTGGAACAAACTATTTGGTTCCTAAACCCAACTTCGCAGAATCACTAACCACACTGGAACCAATGTTTATTACAAATATTTATAGTGGGATATAAAAGGGAGTCAGGAGTTGGACCGGTAGGTATACTGCGCATAGCCCAATCTGAGTCTTTTGTATATACTACCTGATTATATTTAGTAGCGTATTAAGGAAAGGAGCAGAAGTTGCATGAACGAATAAATATATTTGTCGACAGCCAAGCTGATAAAAAAGCTGCTACCAGGCGGCCATTGCATCTTCTACAAATTTGCTGGCTATCAGTATTGCTGTTGTTTTTGCATTGGCGGATAATCTTGCAAAATAAAGGGTCAAGCTACCTCGAGAAGTAACAGCAGACGTAGGAATCTCCCTACAGATGATGTATAGCTAAATGCAGGAGGTCACCTGCACAAAAGCTGTATTGAGGTGAAATAACACTACCAGCTACAAAATATTCAAGATAATGTGCAATGGAAAGACATTCTAACATAGACATACTCAGCCGTAAGTCATCTGTAACACACCAACTGCAGCTGTTTAGCAGTCGCAAAATGAAGCTTAAAATTCCTTGCACCACCGACTCAAAACAAGACATTAATATTCGTCATACACGCAAAAATCGTATAAGACTTTATATGCTTCTGAACGACCTCCATCATCGACCTGACTAAGTAACATATTGGTCAATGTGTGACCACCTCAATAAAAATGTGTCAGCTAACCTAAGCTACCTATAAATACTTTATAGCGTAAAGCTGATCTATAATATATTCAGCTATTTTATAAGCAAGAACGTCAATGCTCCTGTGAAGTTTACGCCTTAAAAATTGTTACAACTTCTATGCACAACAATTTAGATACCTTACAAAACTTGTGTGTAGCGCATTGATACACAGCTGACAAGTAAAGCAGCAAAACCGAAGTGTAAACTGCCTGTCATTTCTGCTGATCTGATTTAGATTTAATAAAAAATAATAAAAAAATATTAAAAAGAAACACACACTGCGCGGAAATTGAAAAGCGGAAACGGAAATGCGCACAGTATGCTCATCTTCAAGCAATTCGAGCATCCGCAGTCAACTTAATGCCGTTGCAAATATTTACTTGCATGCTTTCAGGCGTGCAAAAGGAAGCGGGAAAATAGCAAAAGCGAAATGCATTTCAAATAACCGCAGGCTTTAAAGTGTTGCATACTACTCTTAGCTGCAGAACGAAATAAATACAATAAATGCTGTTACTAAGCAACAGCAACAGCAGCGTTATTATGCAAATATAATAATAAAAATTTAATTTTACAGAATCTGATATTTATCTACGCGTTTACTTTATGATTTTGCAATATGCTGCGCTGTGTTTAATATGAAATCACAGCCATTTTATATAAAATAATTATTTGTAACAGCATATAAGTATGCAACAAATTATATTGCAATATTATGTTGCTTCAAAACAAATGTACAGGAAAATAACGTAAATTTCGCCTCACTTTCAATATTATACGCAAAATAAAATCATTATATACAATATTATATATATATATATATATATATATATATATATATATATATATATATATATATATATATATATATATATATATATATATATATATATATATATATATATATATATATATATATATATATATATATATATATATATAGAATGTGCTTATCTGCAACGATTTTTTTGGCATAATGTTGTGGAACTTATTAACTGCAATAATAATAAATTCAAAAAAGTAGCATACAAATAGGCGCATTTCAATATTTTTGAAATAATTCGTTTGAATAATTCGTTTCAGTTCGAATTTTGTACAGATACAAGAATTACTAAACATCTTAAAATAAATTACTAAACATCTTAAAAGAACAATAACACTTCTTCAGTACAAGAGAGATAAGTTAGCTGTTATTGTGGGATCCCTCACAGGACACTGTACAATAGGAAGACATGCCACAAGGCTAGGCTTAAACTCCTGGGACTTCTGCAGAAGCTGCGGAAACGCCGAAGAGGAGGAGACTGTCGAGCACTTGCTATGTCATTGTCCGGCCCACAGTAGGAAGAGACTGACGTTATTATGGCGCCCCTTCCTGGACAACTTAATTGAGATATAGAAAAAGAGATTAAACACATCTCGACGTTCTTGACACTGACAAAGTGGTTTCCTGAGTAGCTGCGGATGAAATGGGAACCAATATGGTATCACAAGGGGCCTATGCTGGTCTAAGTGACAATGTGTTGGGTTTAACCATGTTGCGCCATCCTTATCTAACCTAATCTAACCTAACCTAAAATAATACTAATTGAGATAAAGTTACCATTTTAAATTGTTTAATGTTTTCCGTTAAATAATTATAAACTGTAAAAAGGATTTTTTATAGTATCTACAGAGTGTCCCAACAATTTAAATTTGGCACAATTTGTTTCTTCGCAACTGGCAACTCTGTAATTTGACATCTGTCATTTACGATTGTTTCGATTATTAAAAGTGGAGCTCTTTCATCTGAATGGCTTCGTCAACATACAAAATTGTATAAACCATAAACAATTCCTTAGCTCAAGGCCGAGATCAAGTACATCAACAGTGAAATAGAGCCACATCTTTGTCAAAATGTCATCGAAAAATTCATGAAAAGAGCAAGGGTATATGTTTAGAGCTGCGAGGACCATTTGCCGGATATTTTACTCCATAGACAATCGGAACATGTCTATTTTACAATGCAATAAAAAGCACCAATTACTAAACCCTGCACTCTTGCTGGGACACCCTACGTAAAATTTATGCAATCTGATGTAATTCTTTAAGGTATTACTTAACTCAAAAACGCTAGAAGGGTAGGAGCTGACCAATCTATGACAAAACATGACAATGTAGAAGAAGTAAGTGATTCAGTATGTTACGTCATATTACTCAAGTTATTTATTTATTATTTTTATTTTTTATATACCTTGACCATTTCTTGACCAGCGTCGAAAGCTGAGTCGATCTAGCCATATCAGTCCCTCATATGTTTCAACAGCACGATCTAGAAACTGTAAAAGTTATGGGTGGATGGTTTTTTGGAGATGGATTCATTGGGTTTGAGCATTCCATACTACATGTGCTTGGCACCATACTCGTATATATTCGGCTTTGGCTTTGATGCTACTGCATTCGTGGACTTAGCACACGATGTTTTTCGCTTGTAATATACACTTTTTTTTTTTGTTCGTCAAAATATAATGCTCAAAACTAGTTCATTTGTACTGTTGAATTAGGTGCTGCCACGTGGAAAACAGCTTCCTGCAAATTATGCTTACTTGCATCGAAAATGAGCATCGAAAAACAGCCAATATTAAATTTTGTTTCAAGCTTGGTAAAACTTCTATCGAAAAGATACAAATATTAATGGTTTATGGAGTAGTATAGTCGATTTGAAAGCAGTCATGAGGACATAAGTGATGACCTACATATTGGTCAAACGAATTTCGTCCTAACTCCGCTTCTAGTGAAACAAATGTCATAATATTTTTGAATGAAAGTATTTACATTCAAAAGTCAAGTCAATATAGACATTTCCGTCAACATGTCTTGTCTTCTGTCTGTCCGTACGTCCGTGGAGCCGACCGTCAGTATGAAAGACGAGATTTTCGATACTGTAAGAGCTTGAGTCGAAAATTTAGACTCTCCTTTATCCTGTTCAAATGAAAAGTGTATACAATAACAAAAACAATAACCCCCATCCCCTCCCCACCATCCACAATCAAATATATATTCGAAATATAGCAAAATAAAAGCTTCTTCACACAATGAGCAGGTGAACAAGGAAAAGGTAGGGCACATCAGATATAGCAGCAAACAATAAAAGCAAAACCATG
The DNA here is from genome assembly GCA_035044765.1 of Leucophenga montana. NCBI lineage: Eukaryota > Metazoa > Arthropoda > Insecta > Diptera > Drosophilidae > Leucophenga > Leucophenga montana. The sequence goes on along the minus strand of JAWNNQ010000146.1, from coordinate 11,433 downwards.
CATAATCAAGCAATCTTTCTGGAATACAGTGAACTGCATAATTAGAATTGTGTGGCATAAACAATTATTTTGCATAAGTGTTCAAAAAGTATTAAAAAACAACGGCCTACTTTAATTATGTTAAATCCAGTGTAGTATTCAGAGAATTTTAGAAGTTTATACGCTCCAAAATATCTTCAATAAAAAATCGTGCCCTAAAAATCAAATGAAAGTTAAATGTGCGCTGCCCACAAGTAGAAAAATGACCGGCGCATTGGCAAATTCAAAGACTTTTCTCTTTATTCTTTTTGTCTTTTGGGATATCGAAAACGCACGTGCTCTGGTCAAGCTGGAAAATGTCTATTGGAAATCACGTTCTACTAACTTGAAAACGTTGAAAACGTGCTGCACAATAATCAACTAAATCAAGCATTGTCAAAAAAAAAAAAAAAAAACAGAACCAAAAAAATTGCAAATAAAAAAAAAAATAGGAGACAAAGTTATCCTTTGGCTATACATACACAGACATTTATTTCTTTATTTGTAGCCATTTTCATTTGCTATTGTGTCCTTCGTGTTTTGCGTACTTTTACTTTTACGTAAGACAGGACACGCACAACAAATCAGACACACTGCACAGCACTGATACGCAAGCCAGCAAGGTTATCATAACAATAGCGCTAAATATTAACACCAAGCTAAGCGTTAAATTGTTATTACAATGAATATGTATGGACAACTTTTTTCCATTTTTTCTATTCGCTATTTCGCTGTAACTACAAAAGGAAGAAACATGAAGCAAGAAATTTGCGCAAATTTTTCTATAATAGAAATTTAAGCAGAGTTTATCTAAGCCAAACACGTTGTTTGTTATGATATAGCTTAATAAAATCGTAATACCAGTTGCTATATATCACATAGTACAAGCGTGTGGGCTGGGTTAGGGTGATGCACATGTTTTGCAATAACAATAAAAGCGCAACTCATTCAATTATTGTTTTAGTCACATTTGGCTTCAATTTATTTTTATTATATTGTATTTTATATAGAATTGTTTTTCCCCAACAAAAAATATGAAGAAAGGTAGCACGCAGCATTTTCGGAAAGATACTCTGTGCAGGTTTTTAGTGAGTCTGCTGCTTTGTGTTAGCTAAAGTAATTGACCGTTATAGTAGAAATAGATGTATAAAGGGCTTTTCAATAAAAATATAACATTTTGGTATTTAAATAAGACCGAAAATATATATTGTTCTTACATTTCAAATCTAATTGCAACTTCTTTTGCAGCACTTCCCACTACCAGCAACTCGCGATGCGAAGTTTTCGCTCCTTCCTTTAAAACTCGAATTTCATTCTATTTTCCCGTATTTCATTTTCGTGTCATTCCTGCGCTGGCTGGTTCTCGATCTTAAACAATTCCTGCTGCAAGTGAAGCAAATTAAACTTGCTTTTGCATGTAAAAGCCTTTTCGGCCAACAAATTTTGTTTTGATTTCGGCTGCCGAAGAGTGCTCGGATTATACATCAGCAGTGAATTGCTATAATTTCACCATTTCCTCATCGCTCCTTCTACTACCAGGTTACGGCATCCAGTTTTTTGTTCTCGAGTACGGATTTATGTTCTTCTACAAGCTCTACGACAGCTATCTCCTCTTGTAATGTAAAATTTTTCGCCTGTATTATTAACCCATCTGGCTACTCTTTTCAAGTTATCGACTCCTCCTGCCAACTCGCCGATAGAGGTGGATTCTTATCGTTGTGGCGTTGCCACTTTTTCAGACATACAGAAAAGTTAATTAGCCACCAGTTTTATACACAAGCTGAAATATCGGACCTTATGTTTGGAAGTCGATCTCGCTCCTATGACCCCCGCGATCATGTTTGCAGCAATGGTTTGTTTGGAGTTTGGTGTTTCACCTGTTTGACCAGCTTGTTGGAACTGCAAAACACTGATATCAAGTCCATCCAATGCCGGCCAAAACTAGCGATCCAATGAACTCTATTGACCTTAAAATTTCGCTCATTTTCATCAACGAAAAATCTGTTCCAATCACAGCTCCGTCATGAAATCCACACCACACAGTCACTTTTTATGGATGCAATTGAGCTTTTAAAGCACATGTGGGTCTGTTGATGTACAATAATGCATATTAACGTGTCAACGCTGAAAATGAATTCTCTTCACGCTTTTGCAGAGCGCAATCGAAGGAGTTTCAGCGCCTCAAATAATAAAGAGGCTTCAGTTCTTGAGTTAGTTTGATATTGTAGGGATTTAGACGAAGACCTTTACGCAAGATTCAACACTTACAGTGATAACAAAAATCAAGAGTAATATCAAGAGTATAGTGAGTACGGAATTTCTTAAACCAAGTACAAATTCTTGGTTCAAGAACGGAGTTGAAATTCTTATATGAGTCCTGTTCAAGCTGAGCTTGATTTTAAGAAAAACTAGAATTGATCTGAGTACAAAAGAGCTGAAGAAACAAAATGTTTTCTTTTATTTTTCTATTTTTAGAAAATTATAATCTAACTTTTTTGTATTTTACTTACACGGTTTATGTTCTTTGGTGGATGATAGTGCTATCAAACCAAGTGCGAAGAAGTGCCATCGTTCTAACTACCTCAGCTAACAGGCACCCGACATATGGAGTTACCGAATCACAACCCATTGAATTTCCCATGTACTGTCTATGCGAAAAAATTGGAGCAACTGAGAGAGTAAACTTGATTTCACACTCAGTTTCTTAATTTAAGAATTTTCTACTATGGATCCTGAAAAAAAATTAACCCTGCGTTAATATTAGCATACAAAATTATTTCGCATCTATTGAAAACCCCGTTATATATACTACTACAGTGGTAGACAATTGTACAAATAGATATACATATGTTTAGAGAGACAGACGGACAAACATATTGAATAGTTATCACTGCCACTGTCATACACGTGTTCAGCACACCTTTGTGTTGTCTGTCCGCTCGCTACGTATCCTTGTTATATATAATACGAATTTTCTACAAAATATCTACTCATGTCATTCGGTTTGTCTCTGTGCATTCAATTTGCAATTTCATTTTCACAAATTGAAAATGATTTTGCACAAACAAAAAATCTATAACGAAAGCATATTTTATGTACTCGAAGCGCATACGCAGCCAACGAGAAAGAGATAGAAAGATGCTTGAAATCGCACAATCAGCAACAAAAACTGACAGCATTTGATTGTGTATGTGCAGCTGTCGGTATGTCGGTATGTCTGTATGTCTGTCTGTCTGTGTATCTGTGTATTTGTATGAAATCACAATTCAAATTCAATAGCTATCGATAAGTGTGTGTGCTGCGGTATTGCATATGCTTAGGCCGTAGCTTTGTATATATTGCTAAATCCTTTAGCGTCCTTGCTGAAAACCATGTTTGTAGACACTTGACTTACAATTGCTTCATAAGCTAAAATATATTTGCACGTTTTTAATGAGCAAAAATATGAACTCGTTAAACTTTAAAACAATTTAAGTTGCGTAACCGCCTATATGTATGCTATAAAATAAATATTGTGCAGCTGAAACTAATTTTCAGTAACTTTTGGGTGTTTGAACTAATTCGTTTGTGTTTTTATTATTAAATTGGGAATTCATGTTGCAAAAATGGTTACAAATAACGGGTGCGCCAGCTAGAGTTTCATTATTTAAACATTGCGTAACTCTGAAATTAAAATTCTTGCTTGTATCTAGATAAAAAGGCGGGTTTAGAATAATGTTACTCCTATTACTTTTATTTACTCGAAATATACATTAAATTCTCTTAATTATGCACTTATAATTAATATGCTATCCACTTTTTTTTACCATTTCAGTCAAAATGCCAACGCTAAACAGCTAAAATTCCATTATTGTTAGTGTTTACTGTAAAGCCGAATACATGTTCTGCACCGCAGTTGAGTAGCAAAAATATTCCCCAACATGTGCTCAAACACACAATTTTGTTTTCTCAATCTACGCACCTATCTAATATATCTATGCTGCTATCTACTTATAATGGTAGCTGCTGGCAGTCGCGTTGTCAATGGTCTCAAATGCTATTGTAATCCAAAGGAATGCGATGTTATACATGCATTGGACTGTCCCGGTAAAGGACTGATGCTGTGGGATCCTTGCAAGTAAGTCGAAGTTATTTCATTCTCATTCAAGTTACTATTAAATAATTTACTAACTAATTTAGATGCTGTCGCATTTGTGCAAAAACATTGGGCGAAACATGCGGCGGTCCTGGTGGATTTTCGGGACAATGTGAACCACCTTTGCAATGTGTTACAAAGTTGCCCATTAGTAGTGGATTGGGTGTGTGCATGGGTAAGTTTTGCCACATTGAAATATGTATTTAATGGTGCTGGTGCTACAGCAAGGTCAGATGCTTGAAAATCTATGCTTAACATTTATTTTATTATACATATAAGTGCTATTAGAAGATCTATAACGAAAACATATTTTATGTACTCGAAGCGCATACGCAGCCAACGAGAAAGAGATAGAAAGATGCTTGAAATCACACAATCAGCAATAAACAAACTATAGTTTAAAACACACACGCATCGGAGAAATCACAGCTCCGAATTCACATGCTTCATAGTGTAAGCACAGCTTAAAGTTTTACAACTAGATACATTATGGGCAAGCATGTGTCAGATTTATACTGCAGATCACGTCTACAACTAACGTCAGCGCAGTTATCAGTGTGTTTTCATTGGTATCAACATTCTCAAGATTCACATTCTCAACATTTCCCTTGTCCACGCGTTACGAAGTGTGTGGTCCGAAGCAGTGATCCGAAGCAGTGAGAGTAGTCGCACGAGTGCATTCAAAGAAATATGCATGAAAGTATTGCATAGATCATCTTCAAGTGTGCAACGTATGCCTTCGAATGCATTCGTGCAAGGTGCACTTTTAAATTACACAAAGGATCTTCTTATATCTACCACAGATGCAGGAATTGATTACTAGTGTATTGAAAGAGATACATATATATTTTAGCCTTGCATGAATGCTTTCAATTTATGCAACGAATATATTTGTGCAAGGCTCTAAGAGGTATGCCAAATTTTGAGATAGAAAAATTTAGACAGCGCAAAACTCATTGGTATAAGGGGCTCGGATGTCAGAGCTCAGTTAGAGTGCTGCATGAATTATTTGATTTGAGCTGCTTTATGTATCTGCATTCATTCACATTCAATTCATGAATGCAAAACATGCTTAAAGTGTCAACATACATTTTGTTCAATCAAGAATAAATTACGCTGCACTAGCATTCACTTTGAAAGAATGAACAAAATGTTAATTCGTTTCTCTATGCATGCTCGGGTAATCGAAAAATTCATTCATTCATTCATTTGAATGTTATGAATGTTCGAAATAACTCAGTATTCGTTCGCTTGCGATATCAGTACGTACATACGCAATTCATATTTCCATATATGTATATTTAAAAGTATAAATACTCTTTCAAATATATATGCTGCTATTATATACTTTTTAATTATTACATTCTAAAAAGTAATTTGGGCATAATACAATTTTAACACACTTCGAAGTAGTCAGAGACAGAGAGAGCCAGGTCAGCGCACTTAAATGAAGCACATCAGCATATTCCAATGTATCGCATTCAATCAATTATTCCATTCATTTATACACTTATACATCATTCAGCTATAGTACATTCATTCATTTATTCATTCATTTATTCATTCATTTATTCATTCGTTTATTCGTTCATTTATTCAATCGGGCTTAGAGAAAGTAATCGCATTAAATCATTATAAAGTATCGCATTAAATCATTTATTCATTCATTTATTCATTTATACACTTATACATTCTTTCATTTATACATTTTCTTTCATTTATACATTCATTCATTTATTCATTCATTCATTTATTCATTTATTCATTTATTCATTTATTCATTTATTCATTCATTTATTCATTCATTTATTCTTTCGTTCATTCATTCATTTATTCATTTATTCAATAGGGCTTAGAGAAAGTAATACAGACCATTCAACAAAGATATTTTCCAGTTAACACAGATTACTGCCTACCCCAAAAATAGACTTCGATGAGAATGTCAATATCAAACATTCGAATACCGCCTAGAATGGCGGAATCAACAAAGAATGAAAGAAAATTTTTGTGAGAAGAATCTTACGGATTGCTAGAAACTGTACCGTCAAGTCGTTGGTGGTATACGATTCCCTGAACTGGGGTTCAATTCCTCTTCAGGCTAATATAGCACAGTAGCTTATATCAAGCGGATGATGATGCCAATCGTTAACGATTAAGAGAAAATCGTACAACTAGATGGTTCGAGAGCTTTCAAAGCACTAGACTCTTGTGTAATCAAGTCAAAAACCATTACTGAATGCCGCAGAACTCTTAAGGAGATAAATTACTATTTTCTGGAATGACTTTGAATACCTCATCGCTAATGGGAACCCTCAATTGGTAAACATCCGATGCCACTGAAAAATATGTCAATGTTGATGTGTATATGTTTGTGCCTTTCTTTCTTTTCTTTTTTTTTGTAAATATCTACTGTTGATAATATGAACAGCTAACTCTGTCACTGAATACAGTGAATGGCAGTGACGCGCATATGTTTATAATAGTTTGATTCTCAATAAATCGTTCAACATAAATAAAGAAATAAAATAATTAATTTTGGAAAGTTTATATGCCAAACAGCAGCATACTTCATTTTCTCGTGTGTCGCTGCGTGATTGTTTATCGCATTGTGACTGCCAGTCAATTTTGTGGACAAAACAATGACATGAACATTGTCAGAAAAAATGCACGTGTGCTGAGTTTGCTTTGCGGGTGCAACAGTTTTTCCTGTACAAAAATCTTTTATTAACTTTACTGACTACAAAAAATAATATATTCGGTTTATTTAAGTATGTTTTTGTTAATCATGCTTTTCGGTTTTATAGAACCGTTCAATATAATATCACCAAATAATTTCTTCAGCTTAAACACTTTTATTTATTAATTGTCTTAATTCTGATTTATAGAACTATTAGTTTTACCTTTGATGTTATACATTTGATAGTGATAATGAGCAGAAATGACTGCGCAGTTAAATTCATTGCTGTAGAACAAATATCTTATAGAACTTTGGAAATACTTGATAGTTGAATATGTTACGTTTCACTGAATATGATTTTAAGCACTTAACTTTGATATACTGTGTTATTTGCTAGTAATTATTTTGTAATTAATGACTTTCAGTGTCAATTAATAGAACGTGGCAGTGACACTTAAAACTTTTTAATGAATAGTTCATGTAATTAGTATACATCGGTGGTAAAATTTATCATAAAAAAAGACATTTATCAGCATTGCAGTTTTTGCTGATGAGTCCATTGAAGGCATATCGTATATACATAGAGTCGGATCAACACACTTCGAAATATAGGATTTTTAAGATGCAGAAGTTAGCTACACTCAGTAGAGAGCCCAGCTAAGGTCAGGAAGGGTGACTACTGCTATGTAGTCAAGCAGTCGGCTAAACTAGAGGCAACTCCAAGCAACATATCAGTCGACGTCGATAGTCAGGCTACAATTAAAGCTCTGTCTACGTACACCACAATAGCAAACTCATTCGGAGCACGATGGTAGCACTAAAACAAGTAAAACAGTATTCAGTTGCACTCATCTGTGTACCTGGCTTTAAAAAAAAAAAAAAAAAAAATAGCAGCCAAACATGGCGGCGTGTGTTTTTTGGGTTTTCTAATTATTTTGTGTAAATGAGATGAATGAGGGCGCCTAGCTTTTGGGTGAACTCGAGCATCCTACAGCAAGCATCTTGATTAACGTAACCTTACCTTGTGTGTTGTTATCATTTTAAAACATTTGCAAAAAAAGTCAGTTTCAACAGAAATAAAGCTATAATAAAGTTTATATTTCACATGGCTACTGTGGTCAAACATTGGAAAGGTCTTTCAAATGTCCTTCAAACGAACAGAAGATTTCATATAATCTACATAATTAATATAATAATATGTTTATATAGTAAAATATAATTTCATGCGAATCATAACACAAATCTCTTGATGCGCATTCCGTTCCACTTCAGTTAGTTCAAAATAAACGAACAAAAATTTAACAGAGATTGAGGTCTCTGGAAGCCGCTAAAAAATAAAAGATAATTGCGCTGATATGCGTTTATAATTATTGCGTAAATTGATAGCAATTCACTATAGAGTAAAGCTATCATTCAAACATCAAATCCAAGTTTGAATCAACTCATAACTAACAAGTTGGCCGTATACTATCCAAACGTGTTGTAAAGTTTTTAAGCGCAAAATGCGTCGACAATATTTTATATTATTTCTTGTGATAATGCTAACAGTTGGCTATGCAAAGGTATTATGCACTTTCTATTTGCATTTATTAAAAATTAATGTTTCTGTACTTCAGCGCAATTTTATGGTCGATATGAACTTTTTGAATTGCAAAGCGTATCAACCAAGGTTGGTGCAACACTTTCATTGTTTGCTCTTCAAACGTGGCAACTTTCCTGTAATGCGTTATGAAATTAATCTGGCTGAGAACGTTGGCAACTTCGATATGCAACTGCAGTTTGATATGTTTCGCAAGAATAACAAGAAAATCAACATACTCGATACGAAAATTAATGGTTGTAAATTTTTTACAAGCCAATTAAATTCCATACTTGATGCACAGACATTCTGAACATTAGTAATCCCCAAAATGTGGCTACATGCGGTATGTTAAGTATAGTATTAGCTATTTTCCTATTTATGTGTATACGAGTATATGTTATATTTTTTTGCAGAATTATACATACGTTGTCGATAATTATACCGTGGTGCCAGATGATTTCCACAAGTGTTACCACAAATGGTTTGGCAAATGACAGTTCGCTTGTTGATGCTTAACAAAATTGTTGGTGATATTGTAATGAAGGGAGCAGTTATACCGAAATATTGATATATCCAAATGCTGATATCTGCAGTATAATCAAGAATTCCATTGTGAACTACAAAAAAAAAACATGAATAAGCTGAAGAAGTATAAAGAATTCTAAATAAAGCATTGAATTGAATGATTTAAGTAGGTATAAATGATTATTGAATTCATTAATAAAGCAATAATAAAGTAATATTATCAATAAAATATTTCAGTTAGATACAAAAATTAAAAAACCACAAAAAAAAAAACTATGTATATAAAAATTTTAAAAGAAAATAGTTAATAACAGCAAAGTAATTTATGGTTGCTTGCATTTCTATGTGGGCTAATTAATCGGTATTAATTCTAAGTCATTCACAAAAACTCGTTCGAAAACCTACCAAAGAAACTTACCCCACGTTGGACGCCAATTATCATGTTGGTGTTATTAATGTTACTACTGAATGCATATCTGGCACGGTGGCACAGGCTTGTTCTTGCAGAAAAGTAGTGTATCAATACACATTGCAATAACATGTGCCTTTCAGCAGGACCAGCTACGATTTCTCTAAAAAGGAACATTATCATTTGAAGCTTGATGATTATATTACTGTTATTACTTGTTAATTATTTGTAAGTTTGCATCAGTAAAATATTGTGAAGTGAATCAAAAATTACTTCTCTATTAACTTTACTTCCTTTTACACAAACTCATTGAAAAGCGTTCACTCAACGGGCCCCACGTTGGGCGCCAATTGTCATGTTTGTGTTATTAATGATTACTACTGAATACAGATCTGGTACGGTGGCACAGTCGGTTCTTACAACAAAGTAGTCAATCAGTATACATTGCAATAATATGTTACTTTAGGGCAGAAACATTAAGATCTACAGATTTTGCTCAAAATATATGCGTTTTTTTTTTTTTTTTTTTGAGTTTTCTAAAACAGCGAGTCTTATTTATAATGTTAATTGAAACTTTTAATGAAATAAGTCAATGTACAAAATATACTTATTTATGAGTTACAGTTATAACCTAGAAAGTAAAAATAAACTTTAAATACGATATGTAGCTATTTTAAACTTTCAAATTTAATTTATATACACCGCACTAGACAAAAAGCTTTTAATAATAATGTTATACATAGTTAACCACCATATACTTTCTTCATTTATATTTACAAGTATTTGCACTACTCATTTCACTCAACAACATTTCGTACAATAAAATCCCATTTAATAAAAATTAAAGCTGCTCGTTTTTTTTAGCTAAACATATTATTAATTATGAAAAATTTGTCTGCGACTAAAAAACTTTTCATGTATCTTCAAATTTACAAATGCGATTTCGACGTTGAAACATTTTAAAACATAAAAATTTCATTTTCATAAACAAATTTTTAATAGAGCAAGTTACTTACTTCACTCACTCACTGCTTACACCTTTAGCTTTTATATTAAGAATATTCGTAGTGCTGGTTTAATATAAAGCGCAAAGTTCAGCTGCATAAAATACTTGAAAAAAATAAAATACACTGCGCAAGATAGTAATACGAGTATAAAAAAATATGAATACCATGAATAAGTAAGCAATATGCAACGCTATAAAAGCATTTTTAGCTACTATGTACAAAACTAAAAATAACTACTTTTCATTTTCGCAATACGTTTTTTCAGCAACTTTACATATAATTTTAAAAGGGTATTATTAGTTTGTCGCAAAATTTGTAACGCATTGCAGTATTGGGTAGCCCTTGAAGAGTGCATATGCGAGTACACTTTGATTAAAAATAAATGAGTCTATGTAGGTATATCTGTCTGTCTGTCCATCAGTTCATTTGTGTGTGTTTGCCAATTTAGTTTTTCACATATCGCTCTAATATTCGGTATAGAGACCTCAAATGTTTCAATATGCCATGCCCACTTTGAGGAAAAATCCATTTAAACCTACTTTCCACTTTTGTATGACAAACTTATCTATTTTGTCTTCTTATGGGGGAACGTTTCACAAATATAAGTCTAAATAGGGGTATTCCGTTCACTTTATTTGACAGTATTCTTACAAATCTACGTGGCCAGCCTTTTGTTAGAAGAAAAGGTTCCAATCGGAAACGAAAATCCACATAACACAGTGGTTAGAGCAGGATATATGGGCTTCACTTTGACGACGTACAGTGGTTATAAAAATATGCTTAAATATCGGGTTTGAGCAAGAAATCTAAAAATGTTAGAAAAAAATCGCAACAACATTCAGACTGAAAGACAGGTGGACATAGTTCGATAGAAACGTTTTAAATACCAGATCAAGAATATATGTAGCTATACTTTAATGGGTCTACGTCTATTCTCCACAAACTTTCATATAGTACCACTTCACACTATGAGTGCAGTCGCTTCGCGTTGTCGAGCTCATCAAGAATATTTATGCTTTTTATGGTCGTTATTTCTTTGCACACGTGAGCTAATTTAGTTGACAGAAATGCTCTGGGCGT